>VFFE01007111.1:788989-803695 GCA_008921705.1 Burhinus oedicnemus | reverse complement strand
GGGGAGCGCGGAGCAGGAGAGGAAGGGCTGGCCTTGAAAACAAGATACTCCTTTTGCCACAAGGGAACATCAGCTGTTGCAACTTCATAGTCGACACAGAAGTCTTAACCTGTGTAATTGTAACTCTTAAGTACTATGCAGAGAGAGATGTGTAATTAAGACACAATGTCTTGTCCCCAGCTAACAACTACAAAGCTGAGAATTCAGGAGACGTTTGAACGAGCCAGGAAAGCCTTCCCAAGTTTACAAATCTTTTCTGCAGAAGAGGGAATGAGTTTAGAAGAGTCCATGCAAAGGTAAATCCAGTATTTACTCCAAAACATGCTTTAATAGTGATCCTACTTTCCTTCAAATTACTCAGCCAAGGGAGGTGACTAGTGGAAAGGAAGCAGAGAATGAGGCAACCAAGCTCACTGACGACTCTGTTCAGGACAATGAAGACAAAAAGTCAACTCTATGTAATCAGAAAACTCTCAGGGCTAACTGACTTAAATGATAAAAAAATGGAAACTCACTGCTGATAAAGTACGAAGTTGTGAACACAGGAAAAATTCTGCATAATGACACCTCCAAACTAGTCTTTACTGCTCAAGAAAATAATCTGAGTAACAAAATAAAGTTTTATGAATGCAATTTCAAAGCTCACTAGTAATAAAGTAAAACATCAGGAACTACAAAGGAAGAAATGGACGAGGCAGAGAACATGACTAGGCTATCAAACAAATCCCTGATGTCTGCACTCTGACTGCTGCATGCTATTCTAATTCCCCTCTGACTCAAGGAAGTGGAAAACAAAAAGGTGACAAGCATAATGAATGAATGATATGGAGCAGCTAAACAGACAAGGACTCTTCAGAACGAAAGAAGATGACTAAAGGAGGCTCTCACAGAGGATGATAAATGCCATGACTATGCAGCACAGGGAATGTGAACAGCTGCTCACTGTCACTGTCCAGAGTCAAATGGCAAGACACAAAAGAAGTTATCAGGGAGAATGTCCAAAAGTAAGCAAACTTTCAAACCAGTGCATTCATAAGCTGCGAGAGTTACTGACAGATAATTTTGTGGATGCCTGAGTCCCACACAGGTTTGAACACAGGTTCAAGGAAGGAGTAAACACATTCAACAAAAAGGTACGAACAGATACAAACTGCAGATCAGAAAGCCTAGGCTGCAAACTGTAGAAAACTGGAAGAATACATCGGAACTTTTGAAACAAGATTATTCTTTTTCTATATTCGTTCCTATGCATTCATGACTGCCCACTGTCAGAAAAAGACATGTCAGAAAAAGAATATGGAGTCAGACAGACCTTTTCTGACTTCAAATAGCCACTCATGTTCTCCTTGAAAATATGGCAGAATTTGCTTAATTTCATCCTTGAAGCACTGGTTCTTACTACCCTCAAGACAGCAATCCTGAAAAAAAATTATGATCAGACCTTTTCCTGTGGAAATACACAGAGCGAATACACGCTGCAATGAAGTCATTCCTTAGTCTTCAGGTTGATAAGCTGCACAGAGCTACCCAAGGCTGATTTCATAAAGCTCTTCACAGAAGAGTTTTTCCTTTCACAATCATGTGAAAAAAGTACATTTCCAAGACACTTATTTCCTTCATTTCAAAATGCTTTAAACAACTGCCATCTCAGCCAGTTCACAAATCAAGCTTAAGTATATGTAAAATACTGAATAATATACACTTACAAATATGGGTCGAGGAGCATACTCTTCTTCAAACAATGTCTGGAGTGCAAAGAGAGCTGCCTATAGAAGAATAAGTTGCAAAATATTAATGGACATTTCAAGAGCTCTTGAGTTTGTTGGGCTTTTTGTTTGTGTGGGTTTGCTTTTTTTTTTTTTTTAATGTATTTTTCATGGCTGTTTATGCAACTTGCTACCTCAAGAACTTATTACACTCAAAAGGTTTTACCCTTACCCATAACAGCTTCCAGATGTTCCAAAATGCATTTTGGTAACAAGTAGAAAGCAAGTACCATGGGGTAACCAAGTAAGACAAACACTACTCTGAAACTCAAATCACATCGGGATGTACTTCTCCCTCCACATCTGCAGCACAACCCCCACCTCAAACATGGCTGTTCATAGTATTCTCAGTACACGTTCACTGCCTTTGGATCTGTTTAGACATGCAGCTTGCAAAGGATTCCAACCACCACAAATTTTAACAGTAAGGACAGTGGTGACCCCTTGGAAGGTCCCGATAATTTCCTGCCTCCTTAGGGTAAGAAAGTTGCATGTGAACATGAGCTCAGCACAAGGTTAAGCCTACAGGATCCTAGCCAAACCTCGGTGATGACAGGTCAAATCTGTAAAGGACAAGTCATACCACTGCACACATCAATCAGCCTGTGGCAAAAGCCTAAAGAAATGCTGTGTGCATATCTAGCCAGACTTTTCCATGTAAAATTGCAAGACAGTTTTAAGCGCTCTAACAGCTCCACCATCCGCATTGAGCAATTATTAGATAAAGAAGGAGGTGTCAAAATCACATTAATTATGGCATATTTCAACATTTTATTCCTCCTATTTTACCCTTCTAATCCTCTACTTCCCATTTTTCTTTTTTAAAGCTGATGGCAGAATGTCAGAGTTCCCAAAAAACCCACATTTTAACAGGACTGTCTCAAAAGCCTTTCCACGCCTGAACCAGACACATTGGACATTCCCTGTCCAGCATGCATCACAAGCATCCTTTGGACAGACATGCTTAGGCTGAAAAATACAAACATCAGATGCATTTGGAGATGTTTTCCAATACAGCAGAGCTTCTGGGAATAAAAGGACAGCTGGCACAGACAGCCAGAAAGATACTAACGGCACATACTAAAATGCAAAGGAAAAAATCTGGAAAAGGCTGTTTTATCATTAAAAACTATCTCCTTACATTCGACCTGTTTGCTAGCAACTGAAGAGTCTATTCATCTATTTAGTAAGCAGTAGCTGATAGCTCTTATAAATACCATGCTGAATTTCCTTAGGTAGTACACCAAATACTTATATTACTGAGTGGGTTTTTTTTCCAGAAGTCTCACCTTGGCATTGGCTGTATCAAATATGGTTTCCACTAACAAGATATCAACTCCTCCATCCAGAAGTCCTTTGGCTTGTTCCTTATAGGCTTCAACCAGTTCATCAAAAGCTGTAAAACAGGAATGATGGTAATTTCATCTGGAGGTATCTCCTTCAAGACCATCACCTAAGTTAAATAACGTGGTTACAAATACTTACTTATGTTCCTGTAATCTGGTCTCTCCACAGATGGTGACACAGAGAGTGTCCTGTTTGTTGGACCCATGGCTCCAGCAACATACCTCCTAATTCCTAAAACAAGATAGGGTGGGGGGGAAAAAATAGACAAACCAACCAAACAACAACAAAAAAAACCCCACAAAACAATTTACCACTGCTTTTACAATGACAGCCATGTCAATGTAAAAAACCTCCAAGGACACCAAGACATGCATATCATTCGGGGATGAAGAACTATAAAACAGGAAACTCCAGCCTCAAATCAAGAGTTTGATCAGCACAAGACTACCCAGCACAGCTGACTTGTCCTACCCAACAAGATGTTTAGTGTATACACACGAGACAAAAGAACATGTAGGAAACAGGCAATTGCCTCAATTAATTTTTCTTCTAAGTATCGTTTGTCTCTGACACAGGACGCTTCATTCAATTATTTTAAATGCACAGCATAGAACCGTCCTGGCATTTTTCACTAGATAACCTGATTTGAATATTCTGCCAGGTGTTCATAAAAAAACCCTTTTTTTTTAAAGCATATTTCAAATATTACATTTTTATTGCGTATTGTGAATCACATCAGTAAAGTGTTATCTGGATAGCACCAGCAGCACTATTAGCCTGAAATACAGTCTGATGCCAGAATGCAAGAGGAAATTACTTGTCTTTGAAAGACAGCATTGTCTACAGCAGCGTAAATGAGCTATACCCATCTCACAGAAAGCCCAGAAGGTAAAAGACTGCACATTTACAGATGATGGTCACCTACTAAAGCATATTCCAGTAGCTGCTGAGTAGAGTCAAGCCACAAAACCTAAAACTAGGAGTAACTGGTAATCCACTTTTACCTACAATCAGCTATCCCAATTCCGTTGTACAAGGATTTGTGCCATACAAACCTAAGTAACTTGTAACAGTCCCTGCTGTTTTCTCTAAAACTCACTTGGAAGATGTGTAGTACCTTGTCCTGGTTTTGGCTGGGATAGTTAATTTTCTTCACAGTAGCTGTTATGGAGCTGTGTTTTAGATTTGTGCTGAAAACAGTGTTAATTATACAGAGTTGTTTTTGTTATTGCTGAGCAGTGCTTACACAGAGTCAAGGCCTTTTCTGCTTCTCACACCATTCCAGCAGCGGCCAGGCTGGGGGTGCACAAGAAGTTGGGAGGGGACACAGACAGAACAGCTGACCCCAACTGACCAAAGGGATATTCCATACCATATGGCGTCAGGCTCAGCAATAAAAAGCTCGGGGAACAAGGAGGAAGGCAGGGGACACTTGGAGTAATGGCATTTGTCTTCCCAAGTAACCGTTACATGTGATGGAGCCCTGCTCTCCTGGAGATGATGGAACACTTGCGTGCTGATGGGAAGTAGGGAATTAATTCATTGTTTTGCTTTGCTTGCATGTGTGGCTTTTGCTTTAGTTATTAAGCTGCTTTTATCTCAACCCACGAGTTACAAATGTTAGCAACATTTCAAAGATTGTAGCAAGACAGTCAAAACCACAAATGAATAAGAAATTAAAATAAATATTGCTTACCTGTCTGAGCAGTTACATCATCTGCTGCTTTTCTGGCCACCTGTGCAGAGACTCTGTTTAACCGATATGCCTAGAAGAATTACAGAAAATTACCATGTAGCCTTTAGTTCAGTACAGCATAACTCATCCTCAGAGAAACACAACGCTTCCATTCACTAGCTTGCAGTACACTCTGAAGGGTCCCTATGCCATACAAACACATATAAGCACTATTAGAAAACTTGAAAAGGAACAGCTCTGTACATCTCAGCAAGAGTTACATGGCAGGTCTCATCCCACGTACACCCCAGCTTACAGCTGCTAATCATAAAATTTCATTCTGTAAGGTACCAATTAAATCCTACTGAAGTCAACAGAAGCTGAAGAATAGGACTTTGAGGGCAAAATCAACCTACTTTTAAATTCACTTTTTATTCAAGTAGCATATTCCCAAGTATTTTCTTTCACATATTTCTCAAATTCTCAAAACAACACATAACACAGAATAGATATGACAAATGCAAGCTTGAAAGGACTTCTACATACACCAGCACAAACAACACGCAAGTAACATCCAGGAAAAGCAGTCCCACTGTGACATTTGGTAAGTTGGAAGGACTGAAGCAAAACATCCCTGTTCACAGAACTGCGATATTCTGAGAATGCTCAAACAAAATCTAGGACAAATTATTACTGCCTGTGCCTTTGTCAACAAGAGGCACACTATGACTGTGACACACAGCAAGTACAATTGTCTACAGCAGTGGAAATGAGATACAACTCCATCACACAGCTCTAGAGACAGCATGCAGTCAATAAACACAGTACCAATGGACTCTGGGACTAAGCTAATCTTGGCTGCTAAAACAAAAATCCTGATTAACATTTTAATGTTTAAATAGTTTAGCATTCTTACCAAATGCTCGAGGCCATAGTCAGCTTGTGCAACTCGGGTGCTGCTAAAAGTGTTAGTTTCAATTATGTCAGCGCCTGACAGCAAGTATTCCTGCAAGACATG
Source organism: Burhinus oedicnemus (assembly GCA_008921705.1). NCBI lineage: Eukaryota > Metazoa > Chordata > Aves > Charadriiformes > Burhinidae > Burhinus > Burhinus oedicnemus. The sequence goes on along the minus strand of VFFE01007111.1, from coordinate 797,889 downwards.
AAAGAAAAAAAATCTCCAAGACCTCCAGAACTGAGATCTGGAATGAAGCAGCCCAACTATTTTGTCTCATTCAGTTGACAAAAAGCCACAAATCATCTCCTAATTCAAAGCAGATCATAGTCTGAAGGCCTTACTCAAATGCACAGGGCCAAAGCAGAAGTGTTCCATGTAACCGATTTTCTGAGTTTTAGTGTCAGCCACACTTTCTGTTAACAGGTGACATTTATAGTCACCTCTGCCACTAGTCCAGCAGCTGGAGCACATTCTAGATTTTTGCACAGGGACATGGTGGGATGTAGTCCAATTGCCATCAGCAAGCAAGGGCTGCTATGGGCAGACTCAGAAAAGGCACCAGTTAAACAACAATAGAGGATTAGAAAATTTAAAACATTCTGAAGGGAGCTGCACAGCACAAGAGCATACTGGGACAGAATACAAGCTTAGGAGAATTATGTTTTGTGCAGACCATGTTTGGCATTTAACTAATGGTCCAGATTCACAAAACAGTTAAGCCTTCTGCTCCAGTCTGGTCGTCTAATTCCCACTGAAGTAAACTGAAATCAACGCAAAGTGAAATATTTTTGAAGATTCTAGTCTCTGTTTTGATAACCTCTATCAGTTGCCCTCCTCCCTCCCTAACTCCTCTTTTTGATCAGGTTAACACTTACATGACCCCTGCAGATTCAAGGATATTAAGACGTTCTAGTGCTAGTAAGTGAAAAACACTGATGTGGCCATTAAATATAAACCACTCAGATTTTCCTACAAGAAGCACAGGAGTTCAGCGGGTTCAACAGGGCAAACAAAGTCTTGATCCAAACAACAGCAGAAAAGAATTAAATTTGCTTTAAAACACATTTTGCTGCAAACTAATATGCTTTCTCTCAACTCCTCCTGGATACATACGGAAATACCTACAAATAGCTATATGAAAATATACAAGTTCTTACATGTACAGTAATAACCAAGTAATGAAGTTTCTGAAAATCATCTAGACCAAACAAAGATGTTACATGCATACAGCTTTTCACTAGCTTTTGTTTATTTCAGATCTATCATTTTAGCAAAAGCCCTTCAACTTTAATATCCATCACCATAGAAGGAAATAATAAGCTCAAAGCAGGAAGATCATTTTTGCCTTTGAAAATACATCACCTCTCTTACCACCAAATCTTAGTTTGCCAGACAAGGTACAGCTAACATTTACTTTTCAAGTTACTGGTATCTGCAATATCTGGCTCACTGGGCCATTAAAAAAATCCCACCAACCATAGATATAGTGGGATTATAGTTACTTTGTAGAAGTATTTTCATCTATTATTTCAAGTTCTATCCAATTCTCAGAAGAAATAACCACTGGCAGCTACATAAAATATGAAGTCACCACCCATGGCTCAGAAGGCACCTGATTCAAAAGCTGCTGCAGACATCGGGACTGCCACAGACTTGTTCATTGCTTACACTCCTCCTAAAGCACCTACAACTGGCCATTGGAGGGATGATAGCAGGCTAACGTTGGTTTGGCTCAATACATTAATTCTCAAATCACATCACTATTGCTCTGCTAAACCTACAAAATTCAATTGTTAAACCAGCTTACCCTATTAAAACCACAAGCTATTATAAATTCTAAGGTTCACAACCACTACAGCTCAGTTGACAGTCTAGGCACTGAACTCAATCTACAAATATTCCAACTCAAAATTTTTATAGGTCAAAGACTCTGATTCAAGTTGTCATTCTTAAAAATAAAAAAAAAGACAGTTGGAATGTAAATATAAAAATACAGATTACATACAAGTTTAACATTATGATTCTAATCAATGAAATACAGATCTTTTAGTAAATGATTGGAAAAATCCAGAACAGATGTGAGGCTTCAACTGAATACCAACTAGCTGCAATGCTACTCAAACGTTCCAGTTATTACAGTAAGACCTACAAATACCTGCAACTCAAGACTTCGGAAGTTGTTTTTTAAAGTCTAACTGAAGATAGGAAAGTAATAAAATCTGTTTGCAAATTCCTAATGTTTAACCCTAGACTGTTTTATTCTCTGGGCTACACATTAATATTCTAGGGAAAAAATGAGAATATGGAAGCACAGACTCTCATTAGGAAGCCCATATACTCATTAACTATGGAGAGGCCTGCTTCAGGCTGCCACATTTAACAGCTCTTTAATACACAATTATAGAAACATGCATCTAGAATTCAGATGTGTCCTACTTAGATGCATTTCAAGTGCTAGTTGAGGAGGAGAAAAGGAAAGAAAAATGAAATAAATCAGAATCTACAATTAATAGAAATGCATCAGGGACATAAGTCAAAAAGAGGTTTAAAACAACACTGCCTGGGTGACATCAGGAACCAAGACATGAATGCTGTGCTCACACAACCAGAAAAGTCAAATCTGCTCATTCTTTTTCACATGGTTACCTAGTATTCTCTTCCCTATCCCCAAAAGACACAGGAGAGCCAGCAGCCTGCGGCATTGAAAAGGGGAGCACAGAGGCCAAATTCTCCCTCTTGTCAAGAGACAGAAATCAGAACCACCTACCTTGTGTATGTCACAGATTATATCAGGTTGAGTTACACTGAGAAGGTCATTATTGCCTTTCAAAGGCCTGGTATGACCCTTAAATTCATGCCCTCGGAAATCCTCTTCTGACAGGGCATGTTGCTGGATCATGGTACCCATGCCTCCGTCCAAAACCATTATCCGCTCCTGCAGAACTGATTCAATTTCATCTCCCACGCTTTTCTGGGGATCTGCTGTAAGAAAATAAATCCAATATTTAAGCAGCTTTTAAATTCCCTATCTATACACTTGTGCCACCTGAGCTCTTCCCATTTAAGAAACAGAATAAAATAACTAATCCTCTACTGAAATCTAACAGTAATTGGTTTACTTCACCCACAGCTCCAATCACATGATGTCAGGTAACAGCAGCATCTATCTAAATAGAATTAGGCTCAATTGGTCCTTCATCTAAGTACAGTCACCTGCACACAGTCAGCTGCAGGAATAAGAGTATCAAAAGTTCACATGGGCATACAGCAAACTCTCTATGTAAACTTGTCTCCAACACTGAAAAGTGCAGTAATTTCCACTACAGCAACATTTGAACAGCAACACAGAGCTGCCTTTTGGTACCAGACACTGTGCTCTAAGTGGTACACAAGTGCAATCCAGAAACCAGTAAACTACAGTTTAAAAAAGAATTTCTACTTCAATTGCCTCTGCCATAACAATAAAGAGAAATAAACTGAGCAAGCAAAACCAATTCTTCAACTGAGTCTTTCTAGGATTAGAATAGTAAATAACAATTTTGCACTTCTGTTAGTGAGCAAATGCCAAGATACACTGATAGGTAAGAGCCAGGTTTTATTTTCTTTTGCACAAACACAGCAAGATCTTCTGCTTGGCAACAATGCCAGAAAAAAAACAAATCAGGCAAATCACATGCTAATTATAAGATACTAAACAAGGTAAGTCTAATAATGACTGAAACAGAAAACTAGAAATTTCAGAGCTATCATTAGGTATAAAGACACAGTATTGTAATGCTTTAAGATCCCAAACAAAGCCCATCCCAAATATCAAACTAAAAGCCAAAAATATAATCTGAAACTTTAAAAAACAAACAAACAAACAAACAAACCCACATAGCATGAAACCTCAAAAACCCCAACAAAAGTAATCCTACTTTTCCTCTTCCGAACATATGCAGAATCATTTCGGAACAAAAACACACTTACATGCATATAGCAAAATAATCAAACAGCCAACCAAAAACCCAATTTACAAGAGTGGGATGCCACTTATCTTTCACAACCATGTAGATGAATGATGTGTTATTCTTCATCTCTGCCCTTCGTTCAGCTTGGGCTTACTCACTTTGAGTAAACACCTGCTTTGCATTTTGGTCATGCACTGTCATCAAAACACTTGTAAAAAAGAATGATTTCTGAAGCACAAAAACATCCTTACACCTCATTACAACTTACACACAGTAGTACTTAAAAATCACTGGCAACTGCTAACTGATTTGACCTTTTTCCTTCTGCAGTCTTGCAATGCAACTTCTGTTTTGACATCAGTACTGTTAAAAAAGAATACGCTGGAGACAAGATGAGGCCAAGAGTAAAGTATTACAAGGTTACATTTATACCAACACTCTGAAAAAACAGCTCTAAATCAGACGTAGTCTCAGCAAGAACACAAGCCAAAGAAAATTTGTTCTATAACAAGTATGAAGCACTTGAAGGGAGATTAAAATACCAGAAAGCAAGCCACCCTCATTTCAAGTTGAAAGTGTTAACACCATACAGGCAGGCTCAGCAGGTTCTTATACAAGAGGCTTAGACCTACTCATGTTAAACCATCAAATTATTCATGAAAATAAAATCAGTCCTTGAGCTAAAGGCTTTCAGAAGCAAGACCCAAAAAATTACATCTGAAAGGACGACTGCAATGCAGACTCCCACAGAGCGTAACTCATGTGCTTTTCAAGAGCTACAACCCAATGAGACATACGCATTAGAGCTTGCTTTTGCCTTAATGTAGCCTCTAAGTCAACTCCTCGAGGCCAAGAGCTGCAGCTCAGACAGCTGAGCCGGGCCACTGGAGCCCTCCCAGAACCAGTCCTTCTTTCTATAGCCTTCTGTCCCTTTTACCTACGTGCTTCCCAACTATCTTCTCATACACACTGGGAAGCAAAGAAAGATTTACAGTCATCTGTTTGGTTTTAAATGCTGCACCTCATGTAGTCTGTCTTGCTTCTTCTACAGCTTGCCTTGCTAAACAGATGCCGCTTCAGTGTATGGTTTTCTGCTCATAGCAGCACAGACTTCTGCCTCATCTCTGCTCCTAGCTCCGTGCTGAGCCTTATTCTGAAGAAGCTTTCCAAAGCTGTGCTTCTTCAGCAGCATCTCAAAAAGCTGCAGGAAATACAATGGGAATCATGAAGGTGGCTGTCAGCGCGAGAGGTGCACAGACTCTACATTTTACAAATGGATGGTATAGCTCCAAGCCCACCAAAACCCAATTTACCTGTCCTTGCTATGGATAACACTTGACTCTTCTTCCATTAGGAGCCTGCACTACTTCAAGCTGTGCTCTGGCACACTGACGATGCAATTTTCAAGTTGCAAACAAAGTCTGCAAACAGGTCCAAAAGACCCCACAAATCAGAGAGGATCGATTCATAAAGGCATGCTAGAAAGTGCTGAACTCTGTCCTTGGGAGAAAAGCAGGGAGGACGCTGGGAGTCAGCTCTGCTAAACAAGTACCATCACCTTAATTCAGCATTCAACTCACATAATTCCCCTCTCCAGCACAGACAGGGCGCAAGAGTCTGTAACAGAATAAACGAAAAAATGTTTGGAGAAACTCCTAAGCAGGGAAAAATCAGGTCAGCTTTTTTTGTTGTTGTTGTTGTTTTTCTTTTTTTGTTTACAAACCCTGCTCCTACCTCTGTTCAGCCACAATCTGATGAAAAAATTATTTTATAAAGATCGCTGGTGAGCTTTGGGAAACAGATTCCCTCTTCCATTCAGAAGTGTCCAGGAGAAAAACTGCCTCTATAGCTATAACAGAAACAGTAGCAAACCAGCAGTGGTAACAGGACCCAGGACCAATTATCTTGATTCTACAGTCTGCCGAAACTTAAAATACAAAGTGCATTACCACCAAGTGTTCTACGGCTAGAACTAGTTTAGCAGATGATACCAAGACAGAACAAAAGTGACCCAACAGCATTAGCTTAAAAGCCAATGGTACATGGAATGCAGAATACAAAAATCCTAATATTCTACTTCACTTCCCCAAGGTTAACACTCTGGCCTGAGATCACTTGAGCAAGAGAATTACTAGGTTGGAAAGCTGAAATGAAATCAGCTACAACAACTTTTACCCCTTGTAGATGTTTCCAAGTAAGTCTGCATAGCACACAAGGTGTCCCTCTGGTACAGCTGTTCACCCCTAGTCAGTCTACCACTAACAATTACAAACTTTGCCCAACTGTAACCTAACATTTTCACAATGCGGCAACTAAACAAATCAGGAGATAAGGCAAGATGACATTCCTTCATATCCTTATCCCAACCCAACCCACATACAGGCCATATATGCAGAACTGAAGGGATAAACGCATGTTCTGCACAAGAAACAGGACTTCAAAGCTTGCCATTTACTTAAAAACAGGTTTTTCTGATGCCTGCAATGATTCTCAAAAGGTGTTTTTTATTATTTATGCACTTCTATTAAAAATTTATTCTTAGTATAAAATAGTCTGGCATACTTGGAAAGGAATAAAGGATTACAAGTTGCTTCCAAAGCTTTTAATAAAGGATCAACCCAGCTGTGACAGTATTTTCATCACATTAATGTGAAAGAACACAAAATGAAGAACTACAAAGAGCCATAGGCACTTACAGTACCCCATTTCCTAGGCTGACCAGGTCTTGTCCTAACAGGCAACAGGGCCACTCCACACTTGCACATCCTAGTTTAGCAAACCATCATTGCCCCACACCAGCTCCAAGTGCAAGTTTCTCCATTATGCAAAAAATTACCGTGCAGCATGCAGAAATTATGACATAGTAGCTAGAAAGGATGCTCCTGCTATCAGCCTGCCACTGACAGCTCATAACAATCCTAGCATTACTTGCCGTTTAATTAATGAAATCTTCTTCAACTGAATGCCCTCTGGCAACATTAAGAGTTTCATGAACTGTAGCAACAGATGGCAGACAGGTCCTCTACAACAGTGGGCAGCAGCACCCTATTGCTAAGTTGTTTGCTACCCTGCCTACTCAAACAGAGAAGCACTGGATCTTACCACCTCACCTTGGGTACCTATGTGCATCTTGCTGACATTTTCTGTGTCGGCACTTGTCTTAAGAATCATTCAGGTCTCCCATAACAGACAGACAGACAATTGTGTAGCCGATGCATTTACAAAGTTAGCTTGAAAGGCAAACAACAACCACAAAAGTCACTGAAGTCCCAGAATAAGAGAGGAGGTTTGTTAGTTGTGTCCACTGTCTCTAGCTAAACATGCAAATTCCAGGCTCAGAAAGTTTCCTGTGTTATAATCACAACTGTCCATCTCCTGACATTAAACTGTTCACAACAGATTATTTAGATGTTCATTACAGGCAGGAATCACGGGGAAACAAACCAGCCTCCAGACCAGCGTGGTCTTGCTTTGTGGCATGCCCTGCCATTGAAAAGCTAGGGAGAAGCACTTCACTCAGCTTCCTGATGGCCTGCTCCCAAACACAGATCCTTTGCATCACTGCCAGATGTACACACCATCGTCTACTGCCTTCTGCCTGTTCAGTGGGGCTCCACAAACACTCCTGGCACACAATTTTTGCTTTCACCTAAGGAGAACTTTTCTCCAGCTGCCACGGCTTCTCAAGCTGCTGATGAAACACCCTCCCACGTTTCCCATTTCAGCCAAACCCATCCGGTTCTGCAGCAGCAGGGCAGTCGCTAGACATGGCTTGACCCCAAATGGCACGTGAAAAAGGGCAGGCCAGGTCAACATCATCTTTACCAGAAGAATCTGGAAAAACCCCAGACCACAAAAGCTGAGTGTGGAGTGGGCACAGCACACAGCTCTGCAGCCAGGAGGAGCGCAGGCCGGTCTGACAAGCTGAGGGACGCAAGCCTGGGCTGAAGCACAGGCTCAGCAGCAGCCATTCCCTCACAAATATTAAAAAGGAAAGCGCTTGGCATCGCTGCAGGCAGCAGCACCGCTGGAAGCGGCCACTGACAGAACGGTCTATTTCAAAACACAGTGTCAATTAGCAGCAAGTTTTACTTCCCCTCCCCTCTCGACAACTTCTGTTTAACCCACGAAATGGCATTTTTGGCTTGGAGCCCCGGAGCAGCTGGAGCACACCCAGTCCCCACCACCAAGCTGCGGCCTCTCACGCAGCTGCGTGTTGATTTTTTTTTTTTTATTGTTCTTATTTTTCTGACTTAACTGTGTCCGACAGGGCGGCACGGGTGCCCCAGCACCCTCCGCACCCTTCTAGGTAGAGCGAAGCCTACTCCGAGGGACGGGCTCAGCCCCGCAGCGGCCGGCGGCTCCCCTACCACCATCAGCACCGTGCCTCCGAGCCGGGGCGGGCGCTGCCCGTCTGAACGCACGCCGACCCGCCAGGCGCGGCCCTCACAGAACTTCAACGCCGCGAACAACTGACACCTCCCCATCCACCCGCCACCCCCCCACCCTCACCGCCCCCGCACCCCCAGCCCTCGCGTCCGTTACCCGGCGGGTCGGCGCCCGGCGACCCCGCGGGCGCCATGCTGCCGAGACGTCACCGCCGCGCCGCGGGGCGAGGGGCCCGGGGGCCCTGCGCGCAACCCGTCAGGCCAGCGCCAGCGGCGGGGCTGCCGCGTCAGCCCCCTGCCGCGCCGCCTCAGCTCCGCCCAGAGAGCGGGCAGGAAGCGTGCGCTGCCCTCGCGCGGGGCGGCCGTTGCTGCCGTTGGGCCGGGGACGGAGGGACGGCGCGGGCCGGGGCGGGGGGTGCCCCCTGCCCCTCACAGGCGGAGGCTCGCTGCCTCAGGCGAAAGCTGCGGGGCTCGGGGAGCCGCCCCTCAGCCGGCTGGAAACTCCCCCGAGGAGCTGGCTTGCTTTCCTTCTGCGGCCTGAGGGTGGCGGCTCTTAAACGTAGGGCTGGATGGGGAAGGCAAAGCCTGACGTGAAATGCCGGTAGCTTCAGATGCCGCTGCCGTTACTGGGCGGTCTTTTTGCCGCTAGGCAGGGCTGAACAAAACGGGTTGTCCCCTCGTTGTGGGAAGATGGAGGGGGAAAGCGAGTCTTTCAAATGCCAGCAACGCTTGTATTGCCATTAAAGACTAACTTAGTGTTGAGAGGAAA
>VFFE01007111.1:599125-788969 GCA_008921705.1 Burhinus oedicnemus | reverse complement strand
GAGTCCAGCGTAGGGCAACAAAGATGACTGGGGGATTGGAGCACCTCCCTTATGAGGAAAGGCTGAGAGAGCTGGGACTCTTTAGCCTGGAGAAGAGAAGGCTGAGGGGAGACCTTATTACTGCTTATAAGTATCTAAAGGGTGGGTTGAAGGAAGATGGAGCCAGACTCTTTTCAGTGGTTCCCAGTGACAGGACAAGGGGCAACAGGCACAAGTTGGAACATAGGATGTTCCATTCAAACCTAAGAAAAAACTTTACGGTGCGGGTGCCAGAGCACTGGAACAGGCTGCCCAGGGAGGTTGTGGAGTCCCCTTCTCTGGAGATTTTCAAGACCTGCCTGGATGCAGTCCTGAGTAATGTGCTGTAGGCATTCCTGCATCAGCAGGGGAGTTGGACTAGATGATATCTAGAGATCCCTTCCAACTCTTTAAATTCCGTGATTCTGTGATACGTGGATGGAGAGTGGATCTTGCCACTCAGAAAACCATTGCAGTGGTCAGCCCAAGCTCCCACAACAAAAATGTGTCCCAAAATTCCAGTGTAAGATGGGATGGTCTGGAAACACATAAACTTTAAAAGTCTAACAACAGAAGTGGAATACAATAAACATAAGCAAAAGTCAGGTACTCCTAGAGACTGCTTAATTTTATCACTTTTACACAGAATTTACATATATTGTAGAGATGGGCAGTGCTTTGAGAACCATTCATTAAGGGATTTTAGGGTGCGTATTTCCTTGCTTGACTTATTACAACCTGCAACCTTTTTGTCATGCCACTGAAAATCTTCTCGGGCAGCAATTCTAGCTAAAAAGCTCACTGTCTCCACAGTTGCTTTGTGGCAACAGATCTTTGTACCACAGCTCAGCACATCCTTGCATGTGCTGATGCAATTGTTTGTGTAACTGCTGCAAAGTAGGTCAGGGGGAAAAAAAAAAAAAGCAAGGTGCTTTTGAAAAGGATCATTTCACATGTCCCATTTACTCTGCAGTTTCACAACCAGTTTGAGCCAGTTTGACTGCGCGGTGCTGTGAAAAATCAGTCCCAAATTCCACTCTGTGCAATCCTCATATTTCCATGCTTTTCCTTGTGGGGGTGCTAGCCTTTGAACACAATTCTTCCTTAAAGATGAATTTTCAGTGAGAACAGGTCTCTGATCCAATTCGTCTGCAGCTGAACGGTCTACAGAGCTGCTGTAGGAGCAGCAGCAGGAAAAGAGGGCAGCAGCCGCCCAGCTTCAGACTGTTTAATCTGCTTGAGAAACTGGAGTTGTACAGACAACTGAATGAGCACAACCGAGGCAAGAGGCTGAAGGGAAGAAGAATGAGTGGTTAAGGGTAGCGATTATTAACCCTTATCATCCAACAAAGGAGTATCAACACAGAACTTCAGCCTTAGTATGTTTTACAGTGTTAGAGGATCTCAGGTCCCTTTTCTTGGTTTAGTTTCAATGATGACAGTACTGCGCAGTGCTGAGTCCTGGTGCGTGTCCCTATCCTGAGGCTGCCGCACACCTGCAGTTACCAAGATTTTTGAACTATCTATTTGAGAAGCTCTGATACGTGGTGTGTTTGCAGGAAACCTTCAAGGATTTGCAGTGAGCATGCCCTTAACCTTGAAAAGTGCTTTTTCTTTGTCTTATAGAGTGTTGTTTTTATTTTACTAAATTAGGCTGTCAAAATGCTGTTCCCTTTCATACATTTAGAATAATATCAGGAGCAGCTTAGAGTTGCTGGAGCAATGGAGTAAAGGAAGGGAGAATGCAAAGGTGCTGACATTCCCATGTGTGAGAAACCTGACCTTAGCACTGTTGGGAATTAGTCCTGTTTGAACATCAGTTGCAGACATAGTATCATTCATGCAAACATCTATCATCATGCTGAGAATCCTGGTTTCTGAAGGTGGTTATAAGTGGTGCTTCAGTGAAGTTAACATCTTTCTAATTGCAACAGGATTAAACTATAAATCCACATTAATATACTTAGCAAAATAATAATAATAATCTCTAGATCAGACCAAGTTCTGGTATTTCAATTATATTTGAAGGTATTTTCAAATTACTGTTTTCCCCAGCTCCTCCCACACACAGCTAAACTCTCATAGATCTTTTAAAACCAGGTCATGTTTGAAGCAAAGCAAGACATCTTCCTATTTTATTTTTTTTTTCCAGTGCTAAGGATCTGATTCACCAGTTCGTTACTCTGCTTGCACACCTGTGTATTCAAATAGTATACTTGCCTTATGCGTAGGTAAGATGAAATACAGGGGTTTAGCACACTCTCTTAGCTTTTGGGTATGTGTTGTAGATACCTCCGTAATATTCATTACAAAAATATGCCTTTCATTCCCATATTATCTGCCTTTATTCCTGAAGATGCAGTTCCCAATGGACTACTCACATAATTAATCCTTATTTAAACAAGAACAGTGGGATTATTCATGTTACTAAAGAACAGTCGTATTTCAGAGGATTAAATCCGAGTGAGGTATTCACAGCACCATGCAGAAATGTGAAAGAGAAGACAGATTAATCTGATTTCAGAGCACAGCTCTTGGCGCTCTGTTCTGTAAGGTTACTTACCTCTTGTGCTATTTTGCTGCAGCTGGATTCTTGCCCTATTTTGGATGACTAAGTTATGTTAGTTGTTTTTTATTTTCAGAATTTCCTCTGTGCTTAAGAATTAAAATTTCTATTTAATAATTAATTTTCTAGCCCCACAGCTTAGAGGGCGATTTTTTGTGACCCAGATACAAATTATTTATTCCATTTAAGTCAAATAATGATGTTAACATTTCTGTTCCAGAATCCAAATATTACCAGAAACCAAAAGAAAGCTGATTGTTTCAAGGTCAATTCTAAGCACACTCCAAATGCCAAATTAGCCTATTAAACGTATGCAGCTTAGAGGTATATCAACAAATTTATTCTGCTTACCATAGAACAGATTTTGGACTTCACTAATTTTAAAAAAACCCAAAGTCTCCATCACAGTGAAAACAAACACACTAAAGTGAACTGAATATAACCCTTTGCATGTCTTTAGAGAATCTGTGTTGATCAAAAAGTGTATAAATGCCTAGGAGAACTGAGATGTAGGCATGAAGGTGATTGGGAATTCAATAGGGGGTGTTGTCTTACAGCTTATCTGTACTGCTGCACGAGGCAAATGGTGCCAATTGCTTTCTGTTTATTACAGGCTTCATACGATTATGAAATTTTGCAGCATTTTTAAAACCTTCAGTATGCACCTTTCGGGCATCCACATCAAATCCATAGAAGAGAGAGGAAGAACCACTGCAGGCTTGCAAGCTGCCCCATGGCAGCATGGGAAATGGGGGAAAAGGGCCAGGATACATGCAGCTAAGCATGTGCACCAAGGAAAACCTGCTCAATATTGAGCTCGGAGGGCTAGAAAACATTTTGCCTTGGATGTGCATGAGATTCTCAGCTTCTTTCTCCCTGTTAGCATGGCCTAGTGAAGTCTGAGCTGCACTGCCCCTGCCCAGGCAGGACAATATCTGCCCTGGATCAGTCTGAACTGGTTATGGAAACAGCTACCTTCTGGTCTCTTACTTGCTGCCAGAGCTTTTTGTCCGTGTTGCCAGACATCCACAAGCTGAGGGGCTAGAGCAAGCCATTTAGGACATTCTCCATTCAACAGACAGTGCCTCAAAAACCAGTTGAGGCTGCAGGGCTCACCTTGTGAAGGAGAACTGGAAGGTCTTGGTGACAGAGTAGGCATGAGGGTGATGACAAGGCAGGCAGGAGCAGTAACCTCACAGGTAAGGAGGCAGTCCTGCAGTACATGAACAAGAAGAGCAAGTCCAGCAATGCTACCAGGTTCAGCCCACAGCCCAGTGATCACTAGACAATCCATAGCCATGAGACAGGGCCAGAAAGTCTCATAGACTAGACAAGACATAGTATACATACAACATAGCTCAAGCGAGGAGCAAGGATGAGGGCCCAAGTTAAATGCATGTCCATGGCTAATGGGTGGGAGGTACAAGGGTGGAGGTCTGATATGTTGAGGGCAATTGGAGCCTGCTGGTGTTCTTAGGGCCCTATCAGTAGATAGACTAGCTTGGGGTTACAGACACAAGAAGTTGAGGGAGACTACCAGAGCACAAGCCCTAGGCATACTTCTCCTGCTGGTGCACTATAAATGGGGTCACATTCCACCTGGCAAGTACATCAGTTTGTGTTAACAGAGCTTGAGATCTATGCAAATGTGTCTAATAAGGAGGATTGTAGAAGGGTTTGGCCAACTTAGAAAGGTGGACAACAAGAGAAGTACAGACATAGCCAAGTAATGCAGCCATCTGCATTCTGGTAGTGCAGATGTAGCACAACAGGGCAGAGAAAAGGGACAGGCACTGCTCATACAATGTGTGAGTGACATTGGAGAGCTTCCAGCAGTGCTCCTGGCTGTCAGTCATGACTCCATTCCAGGGAGCGAAGAGCCTCTATTAATATAGCTTTCTTTTGTTGAGCATTGAACCTTTTAAGATTTTTTTGCAAGGGCAGAGGGAATCCTTCTGTGTAAAATACCTTGAAAGACCAGTGCTCTACTTGGCTTTCTCTGACTTACACGTACAACCAATCCTGTATGGTATAAACTGCCTGTTAGAAAAGAATGCTTTATAGGCAATTCTCCTTCCTTTAAAGGACTTTGAAACCACACAGGTCATTCAATTTGTTTTAAAGTCTAACCCACTAGGTTTCCACCCTTTGTGAAAACTGCTTATGATCACAGACATAGCAGTGACATTTTCTCTACCCTTTCTAGAGGCGGTCACAATCTCCTCTTCCTTCAAAGTGGTTTGAGCAATGCTATCCCCTCTCATGTTCAATTCATTCTTGGTAGAAGAGCAGAAACAGAGAGGGGAGCAGGAAGCTGATGAGGTCAGGAGCAAGGAGACGGGGCAACGATTTGAGTCCCAGACATGAGCTAGAAAACAAGTTTAAGGAACCAGTTCCAGAAATATGAACCATTCTAGAGAACTGCTTTTGCTGGAAATATTAAATGTGAAAAAAAGAAAATTGTTTTCAAATCAAAATATTAAATGAAAGAAATATGCAAGTGGTGTAACAATATAAACTTACCAGAAAAGAACCTTAATGCTGAAAGTCTTGTATATCTTAAGATATGAAGAAATACTCACAGGTCGTGTTCGTTCTAAATCTTGCCCAAACTTCAGAAATTAAATTGTGAGGAAGAAGCAGCCTCTTACATCTGCAAGCAGTAACCACAGAATGAACAAGGGACGCTGACAGGGAACACTGCTCTAGGGCAGAGCCCTTCTTTTGTTATCAGTAATATAAATGTACATTAAAGCAAACATGCCTAGAGTGTCCTTTGTTACTCTAAAGGATTAATATTTCCACCGTGTGGTTACTTACACCAGTCAGGTCTTATTCTTTGGCTAATTTTCAACATGGAAGTGAAAAGTTTCTTCTGTAGTCCATGGTCTACAGTAATTCCCTTTGATTTTCTTTTTTCTTGACATCTCTTTTTGTCTTGTCAAACTAAAAGACATACTTTTGGGCCTTAACACTCGTAAAGCCTAAAACGTATTAAGCAGTCTAAGATCTGCTGACAAGTCCTCAGAAGTCTCTATTAGCAGTGCTACATCCCATCTAACATTTTCCAAGCAGATTTCCCAACTGTTCCTTAGATCAGAATTAGTCTTAATACACCATACAGCCCCTCATATAATAGAGTCTCTATCAATGACTTGAGTTTGTAGGTACCGTTAGAGGGCTGCAAAAGAAAGTAGATTTGAGTCTCCCTGTATATTCTGCCACATGAAAATACTCTGTACTACCCTCCCCTTTTCTTCTTTCTGATTTGCACTTTGACATGCATGCGGGGCAGGTACATTGGGAGCTGGCAAAGCCACCACGAGGGTATGAAGAGGGTATGAGCTGCAGGGTAGGTTAATCAGGCTTAACTCTCCTCTTCTCTCTTTGCTGTGTACAGCTAAACTCGCTGCAAGCACCTGGATTTTGATGCCAGAAAGTGCTGGTGGAATAATATGTGGTTTATATCTTCATTTGCCACGTGGTACACAAATGTCTTTCTATATACAGCTGGTGGCTGGAGAGGCATACTATCATTCCTGCCTATTGAAGGGTCTAATAAGTACTCCAGGAGTAGCAGGTAAAGCTAAAGATATTAAATAAAACCAAAGAAAATAACACTTTATTTATTGCCTTAGTACAAATCAAGAATAACTGCATTCTGATCAAGTAGAAATAAAGCATCTCCCTTCAAAATCCAGTTCAAGGGAGCCTTGAGATCATTAAACTAGATCTAAGTTAGCATCTCCAGTAAGGAACATTTAAGCTCTAAAGGACAGCTGTTACAAGTGGGAAAAGGGCACTTCCAGAGAGAGGTTGGTGACTGCAGTAAAAGGGAAAGTAGTCTGAGAAGTGACAGTAGCGCTCACAGGAAGGGAGATGCCTCCTCAGAAAAGGCAAATTGAGTGGCCACTGCTAAAGACAGTCCCATCTGCAGAGCAACACTTCAGTTAAACACCACCATTGTTAAAAGGGCAATGACTCTGAGCTAGGTGTTGCCATAAGAAGCTATTGCAAAAGCACTTTGGCAGAATATTTAATTCCCCTATAGCTATTCCAGTCAATTGTCCTCTGCAAATACGGCCAGCTGGGCCATCTGGGTTCTTGGTCGGGCTTGAAGAAGCAATGAGTCTTACAAAAAATCTTCCCAAGCCCCCAGAAGAGGGAAAATGGCCGTGCGATCAGCTGAGGTCAATCATAAATGAATGTTCTCAGTTTTTCTCACTGAAATAAAGTTAAAAAGCCAGTGATTCATTTTTGATGGAGGGAAGAGTTTTATACATGCATAATCTAAATATTTAATTTGGAGTGTATTGGGGCCCCTCTTCTTAAGTTTAGGTGGCTGATAGAAATGTATTGATTGGTAAGGAGAAGAATGAAAAGTATTTAAAAACATGTTGTCTTTTTTTTTTTTATAAAGATTGCATTTGTGTTTTTGCCACAAGCATAATTTCAGCTTCTTAAAATTGCATATGCAACTATATTCAAATGAAAAATGGGAAAAAATGAAATATAATACAATGGCTAAAGAACATAATGAAGCTTTTACATTTTTATTTACATATCAAAATACTAAAATTTCAGCCCCTTCTTCCACAAGTCACTTCAGATGATGACACAGTTATTATTTCTGAGTAGCAGAAGTGTTTGCTGGACAGTACAGTTGCTTGCCAGCTTGCTGTGCCAAATCAGGCTTTGTCACCTTCACTTAGCAAATAACAAAGCTAAAAGTTAGAACTGTCATGGAGTGTTGTCCCTAGATGATGCACAGATAACAGCAAGACTGTTATTCAACATGCTGCACAATGTGAAATCCTGTGTGTTTAGTTTAATCACAATGTCAGTAGATAGGATCTCAGGGATGTAGCGTCTGATGGCATTATGTCTGCCACACATACTCATCATCTCACCTGGGCATCCACCGAACATTACTGGGTGTCTGATTTTCGTTTAAATAATCAGGTTTGCTAAAGAGTTTGTTAAAACTGTGACTGGGGTTTTTTTGTTTTTTATCTCACGGGAGGTAGGATTTCCTCTCTCTTGGATTGCCCGCATTTTGCAAGCATCCTTCAGAAAGCTGGCATCATGTCCAGATGGGGAAAATAGGATTATAAATTCTGGCAGGTTTTAAGTGTAAACAGATAATAAGTGAAATCAAAAAGACTTTGAGTAACAGTTTGCAAAAGATAAAAGAACAAATAGTAAACCTTTTTTTCAAGCACATCCAGTAGCCTGCTGGAGAATTTATAGGAAGAGTAGGTCCCATTGAAAGGAATACAAAAAGAGCTCTCAGAGAAGATCAGAAAAACAGATGAAATTTTTGGCATCAGTGCAGTGTTCCATAAATTCCTGACCCACAAATTACTGGCAGCTTGGAGACTCTTCTGGGCACACATGACCACACACTGCCTCACTTTTAGTTTACCATTGTGTCTGCTATTGGTAACTGTCAAAGCCAGGACACAAGTTTAACATGATGTTTGATACAGCCATTCTGTGTTTTTCTGTGGTGTTTTTTTTTTTTTTTTTAAATTATATTAATTTGGTGTGCCTGTATTGACAATTCAGTCCCAATCAAGGTACAACTTGCCGGCAACTTATGCAAACATTTTTTTTCCTTCACTCTTGACGGCAGACAAGCTGACCATGAAAACAGGACACTCTGTACTTGTGGTCTGCCACTAGAGCTCTTCTAGACTCGAGCTTCTCACACAAGTAGCCATTATGCAGTTAGAAGGCTCCAGCTCAGGAGAGCACATATGATAACCACTCCTCCTGAGGACAGTGCTCGAGGGCATTTTCTGTGTAAAGCATTAACAGGTACCTTGAAGGGAAGAAAGTTTCCATGAACTGGGGCCAAATAAACCAGCCACGTTTAGAAAGAGAACAGCCAGGAGCCAGTAGAACAGGGATGGATGGGTGTTAAAATAGCCTGAGGACATTTATCCTCTTAGGACACTCATCCAGTATATTTGATTTCCAAGTAATGAAAGCAATATGTTGATAATCAAATTTGTGCAAAGCAGTATGACAAATGCTAATAAAATTGCCCAAAACCTAGCAAACTGGCAGAGAAACTTCTTTTGAAGTTTAGAATATGAAACCCTAGTCAAGCTCACATATGGAAAAGACTGGACTTGTCAATTAATATAGCGCTCTTACTTTATAAGGAAAACAAGCAGTATTCCTAGTACTGGCTCAAGGTTTGTTGTCTACACATAAACGTTCTTTTGTTTTGAATAATAAAGGACTTCTAGTGAAAGTGCGTGGTTGGGTCCCTAATTCCACAGTTATACAATCACTTTAAGGTAATGTAAATACAGGCTGCGGTTGAAAAGGATAATCTACTGTTCTTAGCAGCCTGGATATGTATTCCCAGCCAGCATGGTAACCAGCCCAGGGAACTGTGCTATTTATAAGTAAATGGGATCATGGAAAAAGTGGAGATAGACTTGCCCTTTGTGGTGGCAGCCCACACCTTGGCTTAAAATTAGAAGGGAATCACAGATTTTAAAAAGAGACTAATATAAAATAAAATCCAGTTTAGAACAGTTTTTCTATATAAAAATATTTGGTCTGAAACAAGTAATATCTCACCAGAACATACTAACAGCTATCTGTAGTGCAGGCTATACCCGGGTGAAGCAGCTTCTTAGATAAAACACCCTCTGAACACAACCAGAAGGTAGACTGATGCACAAGCAAATAAGGACACAGGTTGTTAACCATAAAACCTGGGAAAGAGGAACATGGGGAATGAATAGGTATTTCAGTTATTTCAGTTATTCTGAAACCTTGTTAATATTTATCAAGAAAGAAAAACCTTAGTGACCAGGGAGGTTGAAGCAAGACTAGCAATGGTCATACTGTATAATTATAGTAGGTATTGCATTTTTGGCATCTCAGGGGATGTTGGGATGCTTTTCTGATTCTGAAAAGAGCCTTTGGTGTGCTTTTTGTGTAATGCACTGAAATATTCCTGCCACAACAGCACCACCTCCTCTAGTGCTCTGTGTCCAGAAGTAGGGAAGATTCTTCAGACATAAATCCTGACATAATACAATAATTCGAAGACCGCTGAGCAGTTTTCCCTGGTAGGAAATAAGTCAGTCAGGAATCCAAACCATGGGCAATACTGTGCTAAACTTTCACTATGCTGAACTCACACCTGCTTTAATGTAATTTTCTAGTGTAACAGAAGCGGAGAGCCAGATCTAATAATTTCTACTTTGTGCTGAAAATATGAAAATGATGCACATGCTTTCTTGTTTGATACTTCTTTATAAGTAATTTTCATACAGATTATTTCCCTGCTTTCTTTGTTTATAGAAGACTTTCACTGACTTTGTTCCTTTATTCTTTTGGAGAATGACCTCAGACTCTTAAAAGTCTAGAACTCCATAGGACATCAAGAGGCACAGTCCCACTGAAGAAGATGAGGACCAAGGACTTGGATTTAGCAAAATTAAACAATGAATGTTCTTCAAAGAAGTATCACCTCTTATCTAAGTATTATTTTCTCATCTAAATATTACTGCAACTGTTTGTAGAAGCACATCAGAAAATACTGACACCATTACCAATGCTGGAGGCATACTCCTGAGGGCCTGTTCATATACTAGCAATGATCAATTACTTCCTGACAGAATTACTCTCAACCACAAGCCATTTAAATCAAAAAAGGAAACCGCTAACCGTCCAAATCCAGCTGCTAACAGGAACTATTTTCCTCCTTCATTGAGACTACTTGTGTCTGAGATAACCTCTACAGACACCAGGAACTACCTGAATAAAAGAGCATGGTCTCCTCCAAGAAGTGGGCAAACTGAACAGGATGTTCTGATGAAAATACAAGCTGCTAGGAGTGGCTCTGATCCAAGCTTTTTGTGGCCAGTAGGTAAGAAAAGAAGTGCTGGAAACTCTATATATGAAGAAAGGAGGTATGAAGGTAGCACACAGTTGCAACACTGTTCTCTACCTGCATCAGCACCTTTCTGAAGATCAGTGACTGCAAATGATTACTACAAAATCAAGATCATCTTGGCAGGAAGTTTTTCAAAGAGTTGTTGTATCCATGTAAAGTCACAGAAGACATCTGTATTACAGTCATTAAAGCAATTTAAAACCTTACTGACTTTTTTGAATTTTACTTCATTCTATAACCTTCATTCACATGATCATCAAAATAATGCTGTACCTTCACCCACTGAACCTTGATTTCGCCCCTGTGATTGGTACATTCATTACCTTGGGCTCAGTTACTGTGCTTTCATATAGTAAAACTAGTTTACTGCCAGAATTGGGTAGACAGAAAATGCCACTGAAGCCATTGATTCCCAGTGTGAACACAGTGATTCTACAGAAAAATACAAATGCCACCCACTAAAAGTGAAGCCTTAGAGGAAAAGGAAACCTCTCTGTTAAACCCATTGCCCTGGAACTTGACCACAGAATATTTTAAAAAACTTTGAATTTCACCCACTTCAGGGTAAAATAACACAGCTTACTTATTTACTCTAGTTACCCTAAAAATAATTGATGCTGGGAGAAATAATTTTATGATAAATCTTTTCTTTTATGTGAAAGACATTGAAGTAACAAATATGGTATAACATTTTTAGGCAAGTTGGGTGGGTAATTAATCCCTGAAGCTCTCTGCCACTGGTTCTTTTCACTCTACTTTAGAAATTAGAAACCTGATACAGGAATGAAAAAATTGCTTTGCAAAAGTCTTTTTTCTTGCTGCTGATAATGTTATCTCTCACATACTTTGATGAACAGAACATTTAGCTAAAGGAGAAGTTTAGAAATCTCTTCCATACTATTAAAGGAAGAATATCACAATATAAAAATTTGCAGGTAGAGAACATGAATGATACCCAATAGAAGTGTCAGATATAAACTGTCTCTATGCCAATTTTTAGCATAATCCTGCCTGTAGCACTGATTTTGCTTTTGTGCCATGTTTGGAAGCTCAACGTTTTATTCTTCCAGTTGCATTAAACTGTGATAATGAGAGAGATACAGATTTATTTTTCAATAGGATTCAGCCTGCCCAGCAGTCATTTAGCTGGAAATGCCATTGCTTTAAGGCAGAGCTTCCCAACTTTGTGTGGGCACTGTCATCACAAAAAGAGATGGCACTGCACCATGTCAGTATCAGCAGTGGCAGCAGCAGCTTCTGGCTGTGCGCAAGGCTGCACATGCACTGTAGGAGATGTGATTGTAGCTCTAGTGTTTCTCTACATCCTCTGCTGGCCTTTGTACATAAGGTGGAGGAGGAGGAGGTATTTGGTCATTGCCTGTCTCCTCTGGGATTGTTTTGAAATTGCTCCCACCACACGCACCTTACCTGCAGGGTGCCTCCTTTAGGACTGAATTTGAATCATTCATAGATTTCAAAGCAAAGGCCAGTGAAAGCATCATTACGTACTTAACATCTGCACACAAGGAAAAAGATACAGAAAAGTTAAGGCCAACATCTTCAAAAGCATTAGTGACCAGGTCTCATTGAAATCAATCTAAGCTAGGAGTCTAACAAGCTATGGACACCTGTGCTCAGGTGACTTAAATGGAAACTGTCCCACTCGTTCTGAGCTCCATGTCATTTCATGAGGCCAAACCTGTTCGTCCAGCAGGTAGCGACTGTTGTTGATGCAAACACAGTGTATAGACATGCATGACATACTTTTTGAACTTTTACTTTTAGCAGACTGAAACCTCCTTTAATGTTCAGAAATATTTCCAGTTCTTAGAGAGAACCACTAAATGACTGCCAATGACAGAGTCTCATAAGGTTTTGAAAAGCAGACTTTATTTAATAGGCACATCATTGCTTTAATAGCACTGGGCTGCACAGCTTACTTCACCATTTGTAAATGGTTTTGTTTGATTACATTGCATTTCCTCAGTGTCAGTAGGATTCAAGTAAAAAAGTTACTGCTTTTACTTCTCTCTCATTTCTCAAGATGGAAAAAAAAACAGTACAACAACTAGCGCACAGGAGCATAATACAGACAGAACTGTTGCGATCCAGTAGAAGTCAAGAGAAACTCTAATCTGAGTACTGAACGGTTAAAGCTGCAAGACAACCGCACTACATTTGCTCAGATGGGATTTTGCATTATGCAGGATAGAGATGAATGTTGCCCACTAATACAACAAGGGACTGGCTTTCTTATACTGAGAAACAAAGACTGCCCAACACAGACAAGAATGAGGGTTTCAAAACAGAACAGCTCACATGAAATTAGCTTGCTTATTATTTCTGATTATAAAAGTTGTACTCCCTCAGCTGTAAAAGTTAAAGGCTTAAAAGAAAAGTACTGCTTACAGAACTCTAAACCTGCAATTTAATCAGCTTTTCAGCTTTTGCCCCCTATATTACAATTCTTTGTGATAAAAGAAAACCATCTTTAGGAGACAAAACCATGGCATTCTGGATTATTTTTGCAATTAAGTAGCTTACTTGGTTGATAGATTTCTTCCCTGAAAAACTGCATTTTAATATTTTATTAAATTCTACCAGCAGAAGCATACACAATCAGAAATCATTAGAGGAAAATAATATTGCTCTACAAAAGAAAAAAGCATGACTTCTAACATAGTTTTATGAACATCATAAAAGAAGGACATATGGCATTGAAACATTTTGAAAACGGAGAAATATTTTGTGAGTTTCAATGTTCTTAAGTTTTACATTCTATTTTCTGAACGGATATTTCCAAAGTTAATATCTTGCAGGTTTTTTTAGTATATTTTCTAGCATTGTATAGGACAGACAACCTAAAACCAACAATGCAGGAATCTAGCGTGCCACACACTTTAATATACACTAGTTAGTTTAGTTACTAGCACTTTACACTGACGGTACCTACTGTATTTGTAAAACTCATTTTTAAATCAGCTTGTCAAAGCTTTTGAGAAGCAATATGGGCAATAAGGTGGGTATTTTTAGTGTCTACCACGAATATGGCCAATTACAGAATCAGAGGTCGCTCTCTCCATACAGTGCTGATGAAAAAGAGGTGTAATCCAGAGCCCCAGGAACAGAACCTGGGCCGGTGTACGGAGGCATTCTCTTGATGCAGTACTGAGCCTGCTCAGGAGGCAGCTCTCGACGTAACTCATCTGCCAGGATATAAGGCTGGGAGAGGGGAAAGGATAGACAAATTCAAGATGTATTCTTCAAAGACACAAAATATATTTCTTTTCTGTACCTGTGACTAATAAACTCAGACATCCTGCCTGTTTTGCTGAGACCAAATATTTTCCTCAGTAAATTCCATCCCTAATGATGAGTTGAAGGGGACAATCCTCCCAACAAACTGATAGGTCAAAATCCAGTCTCAGGATATGTGACTGTATATGTTAGCTACTGGGCACTGTG
Organism: Burhinus oedicnemus; assembly: GCA_008921705.1. Taxonomy (NCBI): domain Eukaryota; kingdom Metazoa; phylum Chordata; class Aves; order Charadriiformes; family Burhinidae; genus Burhinus; species Burhinus oedicnemus. The sequence goes on along the minus strand of VFFE01007111.1, from coordinate 774,996 downwards.
CAGCCACGGGTACATCCATGGATAGGTAGTGTGTATAGCTAAAGTGCACTACTGCCCCTTCTGCAGTGACAGGACAGGCACATTTTCAGTTAGATCCTGTTAGTTTCAAGGTCCTAATTATATTTGTAATGAAAAATGCATTATTGATCTTAATAGTTTGCATTTATGATATGAAGGATACCCTCTGTTAACAGACTTGACATGATTTAAAATAGCAACATAATGAAAACCATTTTTTCCTGAGACCTTGGCTTTCATCTTCCACATGAATTCCTACTGAGAACATGACTGGAATTCAAAATGTGGTGCACGCTAACTGAGATCACAAAATCAATACAAACAGCCAGAATGAGAAAATCAATAGAGTGAGCTTGGGCAAATAGACCTGTACTGCTGTGATCTCTCCTTTTCCATAGCACAGGATTGGTTTCCTGGCAGCACTGTTTATGGCCCTGACTCTTCCAGAAGCTCTTGTGTTGCCATTATCCTCCCCTTTCATCTTCATACACCACTCAACCCGCCAGTGGATCTGGCTGTGGGGAGAAAAGTATGCCAAATTCAGGAGCTTCCTCCATGTACCCAGTCACTAGAGGCCTCCTCTTCCTAGGACAGGGGTACACCACATTGCATTGCCCTGTTGAATGAGCTGTCAGGTCACAACATGGCTCACGATTAGGTATAGTCTTGTGCAGCTGACCCAGGCTATCTTCCAGAGGGCCAAACTCTGCACTGAAACATCCAGACAACAGCATGAAAAGCAGAATGAGTTCCCCTCTAATCAAGGCTGCTGTGTGAAAATAACCTGTTGTACAATATATCCATTATACAGACTGTCTAAGTCTTGTCTAAGGTGTCTAATTTTATGTTGTCTCTTTGCAATATGAGGGTATAGAGACCAAGCCCTGAATTCTGCACCCATTTCAGCTAAGAGTCTTGGTTCCAAACAAGAAGAAAAGGCAAGTGCTTTCTCTGAAGTCTTACAAACTGAAAACAAAGCTTCACTATTACTAAAAGCCTTGTATGAGACTTTCAGCAAAGAGGGGCTAAATAGGAGAGCTATTGAATCCTTACAGCCAGCAGCATGATAACTGACCTTATCTGAAGCCAGGATTCTGAAGGAAGCTATCACTTGCTCAGCCGTGTCTGTGTCTGCTGTTTCTCTGGTCATGAAGTCAATGAACGACTGGAAAGTGACAGTTCCTTGCCCATTGGGGTCAACCAGAGACATGATTCGGGCAAACTCGGCTTCACCCTTTCACAGAATCCAAAACAAAAAAAAATGGTCACCGTAATATCAATCACCAACAGCCCACGTCTTTCATGAACCAGTAGGGACCAGTGGTTACAAAGCCTTTAAAGCATCTTCCTGACTTAGGAACATAAATCTCAGAGTCAATTAAATTTGGGATCTTAAATGCCCACCCCTCTTATGTAAAAAGGACTCAGTGCTTTTGAAAAATGTATTCTTTGTCCTAAATACATAGTATGTACCTTTCAATTAACTTTCTGCAACTTCTCCCCCCTCCCACTATCCCTCAATGCCTGTTTAACTTGTTTTAAATTAACATTTCATTTCCTCCCCATCCTAAAACCACTGTAATTTAGGTACCACAAAGGGAGGTGAAACAATAGCCCAAGAAGCAGTGTACTTGCAGACCCACTGAACTAAGTAGTAAGGGAAACAATTCTGAAAATTTCGTGCCAAATATAGGACAGTCCAACTAAGGCTAATCCTTTTTTCCACTAAAAAGGGTGGATTTGGGGAAAAATTTTTAGAATAAATAAGTGAAGGAAAGCACGTGCAACCCCCAAAGCTAGTTTATGAGAATTAAGCAGCATCAAACTCATTCTTCCTCATGCAGATAAAAAAGGAGAAGGAAAAAAAAAAAATTAATAACTGTTAATTTCAACTTTTAAAGTTTCCTTAATTCAAAGAGCAATGCAGCAGACCATAGAATATGGTTTTCAAGTGTCTAGTTTTACTTTTAACTTCCTTTTTAACCATTTGAAAATAGAGAAAAAGCAAAGAAACAAGAAACTAGTATCTCTAGTGTAAATTATCTCATTAGTATTCTGTCAATTTAAAGAAGCTTCAGTGTTGCTGTGGTTAACGTTACAAGCTGTAAGCAGAATCAGTTGCCATTGTTTCTTAAAATTCATACCAAATCATAACCCATTGAAATTAAGCAAGCTCTGAAATCATCGTGGTCCATCAATCCATTCTTCCTCTGTTGACCAAAACAACATAAGTAATATAGAAGGGAAGGTTTGAAGAATCCAGGGTCATTTCCAGAGAGATGACGCGTTTAGACCATTGGCATATTGGATCCAGTGTATGAACAGTATTGATTGATATTGCCCAAGCAGGTCACCAGAATCATCATCAGTTTTAAAGGAGGAAGACGTAACTAACATATTACACACAGGAAACAGACATTTTCACCACAAGAAGTAACATCAGGAAAGGTCAGGGGAGAGATAAAGGAGAAGACGAGGGGAATGAGGCAAGAATATGGAGAACACAACCAGAGAGGACAAAGAGAAGGGCAAGGAGAAAAGTTTGTTACTAAATTAGTCAAAGTAAGGAGATGATCAAGCTGCCTCCCTGATATGAAATGTCTTTGAAAGGTTCTTCATGGGATGCTGTAGTGACTAAAAGTATAGTTAAAAACAGTCTGAAAATAGTGTATATCACTGACTATTTCAAATACTCCACTCCAAGGCTAAGCTGTCTGCTGACATATGGGAAATAAGTACGGGGATTTTCCTTCTGACTGCAGCCTATAAAGACCTGGACTACAGCAGAAAGATACACATACTGGCTTAAAGGATGAGATTTGCAAGACTTAGAAGGAGGTCAGTTGAAGACCTTGTGTAAAAGGAGGTTGCTCATTTTTCAGGCAATAACAATGTGGCATTCCTGGCTCAGAGCTGAAAAAACATTAAGTGGCATTATAGTAAGAAGGTAAATAACATTTCCCCTGTGTTGTGATACAATGTAGGGGTTTGGAGAGAATTGTGTCATCCTAAATCAGGAGACAGTAGTAGACAGTTTGTCTTGAGTCCGAGGAAAGGAAAATGAGCGAAAGTCTGAGTGCAAGAAGCATAGCAGCTCCCCACAGTTATGTAGTAGAGTCCAAATAAAACATCTCAAACCAAGTAAAAGAAACAACCTGAAAAATCTTTGAAAAATGCGTAGAAAAATGTGGCTCCAAGTGATGCTGACAGTCCGTCTAATCCAGTTGTCTTCCCAGTGGCAGGATCTTTTCAAAGCATTATGACCAATACACTGGAGTTTAAACACACAATCTCTTTGGCTATTATTATATTGGCCTATCTGAAAACAGAACATTTATCAGTTTCCTCTACCTGCAGGTCATTTCCAACCTGTCCTAGACTGATGAGGCAGGCTTTAAATTCATCAGAATGTAGATTGTCAGATTCATCCTAGCATCCCATCACAGGTCATGCATTTGGGAAGGTGAAAAGAAAGAAATAAAAATCACAGATCAAGTTAGTTGATTAGTAAAGAACATTCTACTCTTGTATTAATAACCATGTTTTTACAGAACTTCATGGAAACGTAATGTCAACATATTGCAATGAATTACCTAAAAAGTGTACAACTTTTGCAGTTTCATGCTTCAGGTTTTTTCTTAGTGGAAGAGGGTCCTTACTTCAACTACAGACTTAAAACTGTGTTTCGTCTACAAGTGCTTTTTTAACATTTTTGCTGATGAGGCAGTTTTTATTCTATTGAACTGCCATTTGCTTCCTTCGTTTCCTAGTCATACAGTGTATGTGAGATGCAGCAAGAAGATCACTGAACCTCGGTAAAACATATTTTCCCAACTCAGTTACTGTTACTTCACTCTAGATCTGATAATATTACTTAACAACTGAATATGCATACCTCAAAAGAGAAGTACAAAACAATTGATTTCTTGTCTAGATCCAAAATAAATGTATAACTGACATAACTTATTTCCAGTAATCTGTCTTCTTTAATAATCTATATAGTAAGGTTTTGCTTTGAAAACTGACTTTAAAAAAGCCCCATTGAATTCCAGGTTAAATGGCTCCTAGTAACACCACATCAAACTGAATCATTGTTTTGAACCAATATGTTTTTCCATTTTGCAGGTCAAGAAATTCCCACTAACTTCTTAAAAACAGACCACCTCATCTCTTTCTTCCTGTTAATACAAAATGTGTCCTATCAGAGGTGTACTTCAGATTGAGTTAACATGTATACAATTAAAGAGATGTTCTAAGATGCAAAATTATTACCCTTATTGATTTTACAGACTGACAGTTTGGAGAAGATCCAAGGTTTTCTGTCTGCTACATATTTGCCTGGATGAATAATTTATTTTTGAAAATTTCTATATAGTTATGCATAACTAAAATTATAGCAGTTTTAACAAATGCACTGGGTTTATTTAATATACCAAGAGGATAAAGTGGTGCTTTATTAAGTTCATAATGCCATGCATTTTTGATGTATCATGCTGTTACTATATTGACTCCCTCTGCATCAACCTCCACCAGCTCCATAATGGGAAGATGAAAAATAAAGAGTGAGAAGTCAATGACGAGAGATAAAGCAAAGCTGCAAATCTGGAGCAGCATTTAGTTAAAAGCCATAATCGCAGTGAAGGTTTTTTTCCTTTAATAATTCCATTTTATAGGATAATTTCTGCTATAAAGCATTCAAAATAGTTTATTTTATCATTCTGAAAATGTTAATCTAGGCTGGCTTGAAACTCTCCAAAACCATCCTGGAGACAGGCTATAGCAGGCACTAGGAGTAAAGTCATCTCATTTTACCTTATTTCTAAAGCCAAAGGTGTTATTGTGTAATTGCAAACAAAATGATATAAAAATCACAGCTAAGAGCTGAATCCTGTCCCTCCTCCTCCTCTACCAGATGTTGGTAGAGGACTATTAGCTATTTGACTACAGCAGGGGGTGGGTGGTCAGTATGTGCATCAGCTCCTAACTAGCCACACATGGCAGCAGTAGTGAAATGCAACAGGTAGCGATGGGCAAAGGGGAGTGAGTGAGGCCAGCTCATCGACCAAGAAACCATTTTCTTTAGGAGAAAAGCACAGTGGTTGTGCTGGAGCTCACAACTATCAGCTGGTTAAGTGGGACTCCCCAGTGAGGGTCCAAGTAGTTGTGCCATGTGCTAGAGCAGGTTCTCACATTCTCATAGTGATTATTTTTTTTAATCTGCATCATATATGGCCTAAAAAGGCATCTTTGCCTTTGCAGTGTATCAGAGTTTCATGGGATACAATGGCATTTCGCAATTACTGCATAGATCAAGTCTGTGCAAGGGCTTGCTCATTGGGAAATGGTTCTTTGTATTTATTTGTACTGTTTGCAGACCAACATTGTGCACTGAACTTAGTTTTTTAAAGCATATAAACACTTTGCCTTGTTCGTCTTTTCCTACTGATACAAAGTAAAACACTGAAATCCCCCTCCATGTTTCATTATTAGTCCCCAGAAATCTTTTCCTTCCCCTTTTTGATTTATATGTGGCCTTATAAAACAAATAAACTTCTGAGTCCTAGTAATACATTCTTAAATATGTCCTTTAGTTTCCTGAATGCTAATTGACCTGCATAAGCCTGATCACATGGTTCCTTTAATAGGGAGCTGTTGTTTTTCTGTTAGTAAAATATAGGGTGGCATGATGCTATTGTCCTGCACACAGAGCTCCTACTTAAAATCTGTAGTTTGCACAAAAATCAATAGTAGAATATGTTAACAGTCATTAGGATATTACATGCAGAGCAGCTGCAGATATTTTATCACATACTTTGCAATCTTTTTTAGAGTTTAGTGAAAAAGGAATCCCTTCATAAAAAGACGTCAAAACAAGTGACTGACAACATATCTGTGTTGGTGCCTCAATCTGTCTGCATACCATAATTCAGCTATGCACCATTCTGAACACCTCTAAACTGCTTCTGTGATTCAGACATTGTGTCCCACTTTCTCTTTTTTTCTCTATGCAGTCACATTAAGGAAGGAAATATACCAGCGTTGCTAAAGATTTATATTTATACCTACAACTAGACTGTGCCTTCAGGCACACCCTCCGGCAAGGCGTAGTGGGTAAGCAGCAGCATCCTCAGGAATAACCTCTGGGGTAGCAGCGTGCGTACATGCCTGTTGGAAACACAAGAACCTAGAGGGCTGCCTCCTTGCCCCAAAGGAGATAAGCTTATTTACCACTTGCCTTTAATAAAGATGACTTGTAACACTTTCTGTGCTAGCACATCTCTGCTGGTCGATGCGCTGAAAGAAACACAGCTCTTCCTGCCCTTGCAATTCTTATATGCATGGTGCCCACTTACTGCAGTTTCAGAATCAGGGGCACGTAGCCCCCCCAAAAAAACCTTGTAAAATAGCAAATAGTTTTCTTTCAAACATGCAAGATATAGAAGACATTTAAAACAATTCACCCAATTATTTAGCTCTCTTTCAAAGGATTAACAACTGCAGAATTAAGCCCCATAATAGATTATGAACTGTAAGATTTTTATTTTTTTATATATTCTTCCTGAGGGGGAAGATAGGTGTTCCTTCCTAAGATTTATAAGCAAATGAAGTCATTTCTAGAAGCACTCTATAAAACATTGTTAGGTTTATGTGTACCAAAATACATTCTTTAAAATAGGGAGGGGAGCTATTCTACATATTAGTACTTTACTGACATCCTTAACACACACTAAGAGTCAAACATTAAGATATGTCTTAATTTGGAGAAATGCCACGGAAGTCAGAGCTATAGCATGCATAAATGATTGTGTTGTGCTTAGGTATTTAAAGCCTACTCATCAGGGACAGTATTAATTTTTGGGATCTTTTCTGGCTACTCATTATTGTGAATAGCAGCCCAATTCTTTTGGTGTGTTTTTTAAACTATGTCAGTGTCCTGGTTTGAGCGACACAGGACTAGTTTCTTTTCTAATGCTTGGGAAAACTGTACTTTTAGAAGACTCTAGTGTCTGAATTTGTGAAAATATTTACTTTATAGCCAGCTATGGTGTGTGGGTGTCAAGACCTCATTGTTTTCAGGCTAGCCAGGTGCAGGGATGAGGGGGAGCAAGACCCAGGCACTTGACCCAAACTGGCCAACAGGATTATTTCATACCATGAACGTCATATTCAATACAAATTAGAAATTTTGCCGAGGAGGGGGGCTCTTGCTTGATGGCTGCGATTCAGAGAACTCCTTGCCCCGGTGCTGGACCCCTGAGGCCCTCCCTTCCTCTCGGAGCTGTAGCGCTCGCAGTGTCCGACATTTACTGTCCACTTCTGGGAGTGCACAGCTTCCTACTGATATAGTTGGCTGAGTATAATCCTTGTATATTTTATGTTGGTATCAGGATCACTATTGGTTCTTTAGTGTTATCACTGTTAATTATTTAGTCTTATTCTATTAAATCTGTTTATATTTCAACCCCTGGGTTTCCTTGTTTTCTTCCCGATTCCCCCTTCCTGGGTGGGGAGGGGTCATCGGGTGATAGAATAATTGTCTAAATGACAATAAATTGTTGCGAGTTTCTCAAACAATAACAGTCAGACATTCAGAAATGCTGACAAGCACAACAAAATTATTACATATACTGCTAATTCCATCTGACATGGAGAAGCCAGTATTTTTCATGTTAGTGCTTACATTCAGAGGATCCAGTTTCATCTTCATTTCTATTTAAGGTAATCAAGACCATAAAAGAATCCATTACTGCCTTTCCTATCTAAATTCCAAGTTTAGAGTCTTTGTTACTTTGTGTACCCTTAAGGAACTCTGAAGCACCCTAGGTTTCCTTTATTCACCAACACTAAATATTTAAGTGTGCAAGTACATAGGAAGGATATAAAAATGGAAAACAAGCCTGCCTCTCTCAAACATGTTTGTTCAGTGTGTCCTTCTAGCCTGTGTCACATCTGCCTGTTAAATTACAGTGTAATTTAATCAGTGTAAGCTTCTTTTATCAATGTTTCTACTATTTGTCCCCTGCAGGAAGCCTGGCTCGATGACTGAGTGGTTTTAGATCATACCTTCTTCCTTTCTTTAACTTGCATTATGCTACTAAGAACACAACTGTTGCACTGCATCGGTGCAAAAGTCCTCCTAGACCAATTTCTCATGTCTGATGCTAAGGGAAGGAGTATGCAAAATGGTCCTTCCCTTAATGTAATCCTTCCAGACCTCTTTTTTAAGGCCTTTGGATTATATCTGACATGGGGGAAGGTAAGGTCTGCAGCTAAACTTGCAGTCCAGGCCCAGTTTGTTGAGGCCATAGCAACCAATGAAGCATCTATCTCCTTCTGGTTCTGATGCAGCTACTCAGGCTTCCTGCAACAGAAGCAAGGGCAGAAGGGACACTGCCTGAAGCCATGACTCATTATAGCCTGAAGAAAGGAGACAGTCAGGGACAGGCAAGGATCTAGGAGCTGGGAAGCACTTCTGTCTTGCACATTATTGTCATAGACCATCTCCAGCCTGCCTGCAGCTGTGTGACACGAGCGCCCTCTTCCAGGCCATATAGCCTTTACTAAGGCCTTGCTCTATTGTATCCTTTGGTATCTCAAAGTCTTACTGTATCTGCAAAGCCTAAAGATCCATAACAACAGGGCTGGTTGGTGTAGGAGTTAGCTTCTCCTTTCAAGACCTTCTGAGGTACCAAGAAATGCCCATAGTATCTCCTCAGCCACTGAACCAGCCTTGCCGTGAGCATGGCTCATCTATGAACTACAGAGACACCGGGATGCTAGAAAAGGCCATCCCTTAACAGAGTCTCTCAAATACTGGTGTGTAATTTATCCAGGCCTGGTACTCTGTCTGCTTTTAATAGCTCTAATTGCTCAGTTATCTGCTCCAGTGCATTGGAAAAGCCATTTAGTATGCTACTTCCTTCCACCCCAGGAAATTTATCTCTGCTTCTGTGATGTTATCTTCTGCTTCCTTAGAAAATACAAAAAGGAATTATACTGCACTAGAATCACATTAAGATTTTCCATAAAATCTGTTCCTGGTTCCTGTGTAGCTAACCTTTCCTATGCTCATGTGTTTTTTCAAAAAGCAGAGGTTTGGCAATTCTGCTCTTCTTTCTAAACAATTAAGGATATTCTACAGAATATTAAGCAAACTATGACTGTCAGCATCCAGTACACGTCAAGTATAAGTTCAGGTATAAGTAACTATTTTGGGTAGACCTGGACAAACAGGATGTCAGTGAAAAGAAAGTAGCATTTTGCTATAGCCTGAAATGATTTGAAGGAGCTGACCGGTGTGATAACAGAATATAAGTCAGGGGTTAAGCACTGTCTGCTAACTACAGGAATCTGTACTGGGAAAAAGACAACAGCCTGGTGCTGCATTATAGTAATCTTTTTCAGTATTTGAAATGTGAACTTGGTTTTGAAGGTGGGTTCATGTGAACACAGAGCCAGCAGAGCTAACTCATGTTCAGATGGTTCTCCAGTTGGGAATGTTAGATCCCCGTCTGCGTGTATTCTGCTATTGTGTCTATTAATAGCTATCTTTTTAACCCTCTATCCATGAATACTATGTAACTCACAGAAGGAGTGAGTTAAGTTTCTTCATAATAGTGTTTTCATTCCTACTTTTTTATTCATCCATGATTAGATAACTGAAAAAATCAGCCTCTTATTTCCCACATACAGCCAGAAAAATAAAGGATTTTCCTTGACAGCTATCAGTGCCTCAACTATATTTCCTACAAATCTATTTCTAGGGGGACAAGTTGTGATTCAAAGGGGGAAAAAAAAGAACCTGTAATCCAGATTACAGCTAAATTTAATGAGATGGAAGCCACTGGCAAGTACATAGAACATGCTGCACTGCTTTAAAATAAAGGGCTATGTTATTTTCCAAAACAAAGATTTATCCAGTTCTGCCTGTTACTTGAAAAAATACTCAACCACATTAGCAGAACTATAATTTTGCATTACATTTAAAGAGTAAAAATTAATCTTCAGTGTATCTGTACAATGCTATGATTTCATAAGGCTATAAATTCTTTGTTAACTGATCTTTTTTGCTGTTTTAAAAATTGCATTTGCAGTTTTTTAAAAGGCTTACATTTGGGATTGAAAGAAACTTGCTTTGGGGAATAATAAATGTTGGTAGTTGAGAAAAAGCAGGAGTACTGTACCCTGTCAAAATGATTGAATGATGCTCTGAAGTCATTCATTTGTTCCTGGGTGATACCCTTGGCATCTCTTGTGAGGATCTGAGTCTCAACCTCATTGATAGTTCGAGCAATGGTGGTAAGTAGGAGCTCCCATCCAACACGGATGTGCTAGGAGAGAGAAAATACTGATTTATTAAGGAATCAAATATATTCTTCTAAGAATATAAGAAGTAGAGCAAGCAAAAAATCAGCTCCAATTATTTATGTGATACCTTTTCTATACCATTAACTCTGTATTATGACCAAGGATCATTAAAAATAAAAATGGCCTTCAGAAAATATGGAACTGGTTTCTAAATGAGTACTTCTTCACTAGAAGTAAAAATAAGTAAAAATAAAACAAGCCTTAAGAGATTATCAGAAAGTCTGCCAAATTCCATCCTCTGTTGCAGTCTCTTTGTACTGGGGAAGGTAGTCGTATGGCAGAAGAGGGCAGAATAAACTAACACGTACAAAAGGGACTAAATGGCTACCTCCATAGTATAGTTGGTGTGCTTGTTGTCAAACACCAGGGCTTCTTGTATAAGCTGATGATCTCCTTCCAGTTTGTCAATGTTGTGTTTATAGTTAATGATATTGTGCTCATATTGCTTCAGCTGATTCATCTGGTCCTCCAAAGGCCCTGTCATTTCAATAGAGCTGCGGGCAATTTCCTGTCAAAAGAAACAAAGATGCACCCCCACCCCACAAAATTTAAGCTGCAGATTTGCTAATTTGACCAATTTTCACACAAATATGTAACATTTTCATACTAAGAAGCAATAGTAATAAAACTTCCATACAGTGGAGACAATAAATTTTACTGTAGAAAACACATTTCAAAAGAAATGTGGCACATTTATTTCTGGAATCATTATTGAGAACCCAGTGATCCCGGTATCTTTCCCTTACAGAAAGCAGAAGCTAAATAGTAATTGTTTAGTGACTGATTTTTCAAAGCTACATGTCCTGCTCACCATCAAGGTACCACTTGTTCAAGCTTCCATAGTTTTAAAAATCATCTTAACGGGTGCTAAATACTTCAGGATTGAACAGCTGGTGAACTATCATGGAGATTGCTGTTGTCCTGTCTATAAAGCACAGATAAAAAATTTGTTTGTCAGCTTCTGCATGAGGTTCTGGCACTCACCTCCATCTTGGTCTGGATCCATGGCCCTATGACATTGGCCTGAGCAGCAAACTGGCGACGCAGGCGCTCGTTGGCATGCTGGCGGGCTAGTTCCTCCTGCAAGGATTGATCCCTCTGAGGCACCAGCTGCTTCACCTGTTACGGTGTGAAAGCACTAAGTGTGAGTAGGCACAATTGAATAGTTTAGAAACAAATGGAACAAATAAGTCTACAGTTACTAATTTTTCTTATTGGTCTGAAGGTTGATACCAGAAGGACAAGCCAGAAACATGATCACTATTTTATTTACCAGTTCTGTGCTAACATAAGAAATTGCTAACATGGTCTTGGGCAGCCTGACCAGAGAGACCAACATGGAGAGAGAAGAAATTTTCACCTCTGACTTGATTCAAGTTCAAGACAATTATTTAACTGGAACTGTTATTAGATCAGTTACCTTGTTTTTCTTTTGAAACACAGATGAGTTTTCAATCTCTAAGTAATTATTCTAAGAACAGTCAGTGAAAAACATTTTATTCAAGCACAGCCATTATGATAGGATAACGAGATGCATTCTGTCCATCATGTATATCTGAAGGTCTCTAATGCATTGTAAATGCTTTTTTTGGCTTACCCTTCTGGATTGCCCTAGGAGATTCTGAATTTAGTCCATATTGCTTGTTTTTTATAACCCATTGAGAGTGTGTTCTTGTCAGTTTAAGTGCATGTATTTGGTAAATTCATGCATTCTACACAATCATTTACCCTCAGCATATTATCTGTCTTGGTTCCTGATAAAGTAAAATTTGTGTGATCACTCTAGGAGCCTCTCTTTAATACCTCCCCAGTAATTTTTTAAGGTAATTGCCAATTTCAGTCTAATTGGACAGAACATTAACAGTCCCAATGTGACAACATTTTTGACAACACTTGTGAAAAGCAGCAGCTGCGTAGAAGAGACACACAAACTACTGTTTATGCTGAGAGAAAGAATATACTCATTTTCTGTTCCTTTGATGGCACCCCCTGTCCCATCTGCTGGCCAGCTGCCAGCTCTGCACTAGCCCCAACACATGCTTCTCTTGACCCGCCAAAAAGGACATAGGTAATACTGAGTGATGGGAGCAAGGAATATTGTGAAACGAGCCTAGCAAACATAAGGGAGAGCATAAGATACTTTAGAAAGTTCATTCTGGCATCTGATGATCTGGAATAATTTACAGATTTATTGTGAAGTTCTCTGAATATTCTCAGTATTCCTAAACTAGAATACTATGTTACAACGTCCTTTATGTATTAAGCATACATTACCTTTTCCCATTTGCTACGAATCTCTTCCACAGTAACCGTGCTGTAAGGATTGCTTGCACTTATTCTCATGCTGTAACTCTGAATAACTTTTTCAACTTCATTCTGGATTGACAGTATGGCCTGTCTTTCACCATCTGCCTCTGGCAAAGTAGCTTTAAATTGATCATGTGCAGAGATTAAACTCTAAAATCAGAAACAGAGAGGGAAAGCATGAAAACTTTAATGTTCCTTCCAACATCTGGAAGATCTGCTGTAAATAAGAACAGCTCCTCTGTCAACCTCCCAAACACCCCGTCTACATGTATCTGTAGATACAGGAAATAACACGTGTAGATACATTCATGAAACAGCCCTCATTGACTTTATGAGGACCATAGCTTCTTCCACGATCTCCGGAATATGCTTTCATACCAATGAAGAACCCTATTTATAAAAGAGCAGACACTGACTATCACAAAGAAAATGTCAAGACAGAACATGATTTTTTTCTTACACGTGTTCTACTCTCCAAGAAGGAAAAGCTTCCTTTCTTGTCTTCCCTATGACAGTAAGCCAAAAAACAGACAACCATTTACCCATTTACCTGAATTTCCTCTATGCTATGAACAATAAACATGTCCTGTAGGTCTTCCATAGCACCTTCCATCCAGTTGTTGAAAGGAGCAGCTCTTTTGGCAAACTCCAGGTGAAGCTGATCAATTGTTTCTAGCAATTTCTCCGTCCTCTGTACAGGTTGGGAAAGGTACATTCCTTTGTTACTAGCGCAAGACCAAACTCCACACACATACCCACCCATGCACGAAGTCACGCCTCATCTTTTCACAAGCAATTGATCGTATTGTTGACTGATTTCACCACCTGCTTTAAGGATTGTCACTCAAGGCAACAGGACTAATTGCAGTAAAGATACTCTCATATTCAACATGTTAAAAGGGCTGTATGCCTTTGAAGGATTAACAGGTGAAATGACTTTTTCACTACCAGTATTTTAAGTATTTTTGTTATTGTAATCTATCTGCAAATCAATTAAAATCTGCTAATCTTGCTTTAGTAATTTCTTGTAAGTATAAAAAGGAAGAGTTAGACATATGTTTTCCACCTTGGCATCCATGTTCGTGACTTCTTCTTTTCTTAAGGAACAAGGTTTTGGAAAATATCTCAGCACTTTGGAATACTCACTACCAAAAAATTAACCCAGTGCTGGCCATTATCCTGTACGTCACCTGATTAAGTTCAGACAAGTATGAAAAGGTAAGCACCTAATGGCTTTTGTTATCCTTGCTGGACATCAAATTCCGAAAGAGTGGTGCTATGAACCACATCCCATTTGTTGCTGCTTTAGGACTGTCCTTGGCAGCTGAGCACTGTCAAGTCTGCTCTGAGCAATTCAATCTATTTGCAAATGAAACCACATCAAAATGAAACAGAGATCTGAGGAAAAGGTTTATTGCTGTTTGGATGCCAAAGTGGATGCTCAATGGCACTGTTTCCAGATCTGAAACAAATGGTTCATTCTCCCCTCCCTGCCTCAGCTGAGCTGCTGATCATTGTTATATGGTTTACCTCCAGTGCTTCTCTCCTTTTCTGAGTAAGTGTTCCCAGGCTGTCCCATTGGTCACATATCTTTTGGCATCTATCATTGACACTTGCAGCATCATGGTAGTCCAGTTCACTAAGAAAGAGTGAAGACAAAAATCTGTGTGACTTCCTGAAAGACAGGAGCAGTTGCATTGTCCACACTCTTCCACTGGCCCTCAGTAATTCCTCCCCTCTTTTTTTCAGTATTTCTCCTCCAGGTAAGCAAGTGTTGCCATATAGACATGTGTGATTTAGGCATTCAGCGTTTCAAGAAGCACAGCACAAGAACAGGATCAACCTCCTCTTTTGTGAGACAAATCAAGTATCCATCTGTGACACCCAGGTATTAAAGACAATTAAGGTGTCTAACCATCTTTGTATCAGCTGTTTCTGTGGCATGAACAATTTGATCTCCTGAAGACCAGAATACTTCAGTCTGGGGCTTTATCAAGTTTCTGAAGATTGGTACAGTTTTAAATCAATTATAAGTTTTGTTTTAAATAATCCAATGATCCTTTCCAGCCTCATGTGCTCTGAAATTATTTAACTGAGAAACAGGCCTCAGGCTGCATTCAAAGCATAATCTCTCTCTCACAGGCCTAGCAATACTAATAGGGGCTGCCCAGATCTGGGGTACAGAGAACAATTTTCACCTTCCTTTCCAGGAACTCCTCACAGAGCTACATTCTAGAACTGGCTGGTTCAGAGAACAGCAATCTCCTGACCTACGTATGCCACCAGCATGAATCAGTGCACCCACAAAGGATGTAGCAGTTAGCATTGGTTTTTCACCTGCTTAATAGGCTCATATTATCCTGACAGAAAGCAACTTACTATTCTGCCTAAGACTGGAATAACTTTTTAAGGCTCTGTCCTGAGATTCTGCACTGAGTCTGTCTCAAATTGAATTTTTGATCTCAGCGGCAGATAATCCCCTTGGTTCTGCTGCAGCCGTCATTTCCATAATAAAATATGTGTGTTTGGCACTTTTGAAGTTCACTTTTAGTGGCGTGTCATCATCCACTGAATTTAGCCCTTGGCTGCTCCTTGAGGACACTTTGCCCAGTAGTAAATATTGCACATATGGTGATTATGTGACAGCATAGCAATATGAGGCTAAGATTTACTTTAAGGCTTGAACAAGACATTAAATGCAGATGTAATTTGTTTCCTTCTTTTGAACGTTCTTCTCTAGGCAACTGGCAAGAGTACTTCCACCAATAACTTAGAGAATCACAGAGGACAAAACAAGAACAGAGGTAGCTTTCCTCCGTTAGCCAGGGCCAGTGCTCACGCTTCCTCCTCTAAGCTCAGTCACAGCAATCTGGTTTGGGATAAAGTTGAGAAGTATGTGAACGATTCTGTTTAAAAGAGGCTTCAGATGCGCTGCAATCAAGAGACTGTTTAAAGTGAAGAATGGTAAAACAAGTAAAAATAAAATGCCATAATAATTTTTAAAAATAACAAAACAAACCCAAAATTATGAAAGTAGAACTGTTACATGTAAGGAGAAAGCTGTCAGCAAGTCATACTATACAAGGGCTCCTTAACTCGAAAACTTGCTTCCTCCTTTAGAGCAAGCCTTTTTGTTAGCCTTCAAGGGGATGCAACAAAAGCCATTTGTTAAGAAATTTTAAGTCAGAAGCATGGAGTTTTGGATGAAACAGGCTTAGATATATATTGCTGCTATGAGTTTTTGGCTGGAAGTTGGTTTTTTTCATTACAGCATATTGAGATTATTAGATGATATTCCTGTGTGAGCTGTGAGCTCACTAAGTGGATGGGATGTGGAGATTTGTATTCTGGTCTCTTTTCACACATCAAATCTAGTATACCAGAATACGGACAGGGTATTTTTCCAGATACTCCAGGTCACATCCCTCAGAGTACTGCAAATTTTATTTTTGCTTCACTTATCTCCTTTTGTCATTTAGGATAAGGGCAGGTGTCCTTCCATGAAAGAGGGACTGATTGTACTAGCTCTGGTCAAAGTCCTGGAAGGTAACGTGCAACGTTCCTCTACCAGCTCTGCCAGGGAGGTTCAGTCATTCCCCACAAGATCTCTGCGATCCTATTTCTTCCAGGGATATGTGCTGCGGACAAATAGGTAGGAGAATAATATTATCAAAACAAATGTTAAAAAGGGCACCCGTGGGTCAAAAATCATAAGTTAGATCACCAAGTGGCATTAAGCAGTGTAGCTCCACTGTCTTTCTGGGCCTGCTGTAGTTTACTTCAAGTAAGTGTATTATATGTGTCAAAGAACATTTTTCTGCTCAAAGCAGGAATAGAGGAAGAAATAATAACTCATAGGAGATTATTTACTTGGAAATAAAACACAGGTTTACATTCCTTATCCTATTGATTTTTGTATCTCTTTCAACATTGAAGCTGTGAAGAGACTAGATTTCACATTCTGTAAAAAGAAGTTTTGTTTATCATGCATACACAAAGTACTGCTGCACATGTGTTACAGAGCTCCCAAGAGAACAGTCTTTTCTATTTGTTTGGTTATTTGAAATCTACAGCCTTTGGAATTTAAAAATCATTAAGCTATTCCTATTGATCTTACAAGTAATTAAATTTTAGCTGTAAAGAATTAAAAATTTAGTCAAATTTTGTCCTGATCCAGAGAAGCACTTAAGTATGAGCTCACTTTAGCAACAGTGACAGTATCACAAAAATAACCTGCTGAGCAACATGTTTTAGCACTGCTTCAGAACAGGCTCATGTTAATCATGTACGTAAGCACAATTTGAGCCCAGGTTTCCAGAAGCAAAAAGACCCTCCAAATCAGTGCTATAGGTAGTGGTCTTGGCTGAAAATAAGTTGCTATACTAGAACTGATGGATATGCAAGAAACTACATTCCAAAAATTTTATCTTGATGATTGAAAACACTGAAATGAGCACACAAGGCCATAAATGAATACGGCACTTCCTAGCACAGCTCGCTCAAGTTCTATTTAGCATTTGCTATGTCATAAGTGGCAAATGCCATTTTAGAAATGCCTGACTTTTTCCAGCTTTGTATATAGCCCTGTCCAAGCCTTGCCATGCCTTATTGGCAAGGATTTTTAAGTCTATACAGGCTGGAACACAACAATCTTAGCGCAGCATCCTGGCTGGAATCACCTGCTTGCACACATGCACAAATCCTTTATCTAAACAGCACCAATCAACAAGCTTGTAGCAGCTTTACCCATAAAGACACAGTGGACTGAGCTCCTGCAGCAGAAAATACCAGAACAAACTGTAAACTGTAACTGGTAGAGTTCAAGGTCACATAGCAATTGTCCTTCTTTGAAATAGCCACATTAGGCAGCCAAGAGATTGATTAAAACAAAACATGGAGGTGTACTGACTTGGAATTTAGACACAGATGATGATGATTTCTGTAAGGGCCTGATCCAGTAACGAAAAAAAAACAAGAAAAAAATACCCACACTGACTTCAATAGGCTTTGGATCAAGTGCCAATGCATATTTCTTAGCATTCAGACATTAGTCAATCCTTTTTGAAAAGTATGAATGGAGAAAGAAATGAGCGTTTTCCTCCATAATTTCATTGTGTGAGGAATTACGTATAAATAATTAAAATCAATACTTAAACAGAAGCTGCCCATTTGCTTGCAGCTAATAATAAAATTTGACCTTTATGACCTTTCATTCAGCATTCTCCAAGGGCGTTAAGCTTAACTGAGCTACTGAGCCTCAGTGAAAAATCGGGCACTGAGAGCCCCATAGTATGGAGAGGCAGAGAAGTCAAAGTAGAGCACCTCTAAAAGCAATGGAGTTTCAGCACCTTTGCAACCCAGGCCACAAACAACTTGTTTAACTTCATACAGCAAATTACTGAAACAACTGAGAAGAGACAATCCTAAAATAGACAGGATACAGTGTTCACTGGTCTCACCAGAGGTAAAGGACACAGGGTTCAAAACACTGGTAAGCAGATGCAGTGCTATGTATACTACGTTCTCAAAGTTTCTCATCACTTGTAAAGCTGAAGCTGAACTAATGATTAGGCATTTCAGAAACTTTGTTTAGTATAAAAAGGAACAAATTACTCCACAACAGAGACCAAGGTGTGACAGAAGGTGTTTAATGAGTTCACATACTCAGTGAAATCTCCATCCTCTGTGTTTTTCAGATGTCTTTCACACTAATTAAAAATGAATACATACTTTGCCCACTGTGCTTTACTTTTCCTCCTTTAAACAATCTTGAAAAATAGGATTTTTCTTCTAAATCCATTTGAATTATACAATTACTGTAAGTGCTGCTGCTGCTGTCAGGTATGAACTACATTTTTAGACAACACTGATTTTTAAATTGTTAATCAGTGTGGACCTATTTGTAAGTCATGGTCCTTCACAAAGTGAAAAGAGGGCATGTTTTTAACACTTGATTTTTGAGTAGTAACTGTTTTGCCTAGTCAAGAAGGTGAGAAACAGACTTGGAGAGTTGAAGCCAAGGTACGAATCTGAGAATTTTGATGTTGGCCCCTGTTTCGACCACTACCACACATTTGTTCCTGTTGGCTTTACAGATTTATACTGCGAGTGAGCAATGAATTTAAGTATGTGCCAAATTGCTAAGATCAGGAGTAGCACCACTGATTTACACTACAAAACCACTGCAATTAACTGCATAAGATTATAAAATCAAATGTGCTTAGCTTGGTGTACACACCAAGATGACTACCAGAATAACGACATCAGTATGTAACAGTACAGTCCTGTCAGCGTGGGCAAAGCTTTGCTGACAAAACTGCTTCACACAGGTGAATTAACAACCTTCCCACAAACAAAGCAAGATCCATCGAGAGTTTAGTCAGAGTAACTGCATCAACACTGAGGACTTCTGCTGCCATAAGGGTGTCTGTCAGTCAGCGGCCTTGACTTTTCACATGCTTGACCTATATAGCTGATGTCAACAATACAGATGTCACCTAAATGTGTTGTAGAACTGTTCTGAGCTTAGGCTGCATTTTCTCTGGGCATAGTATGCTGAGTGAGCAAGCATTGGTCCTGTGGCTAAGTTGATGGAACTGTGGATGAAAACTCCTGCTCTCCTGTAGGAGAGCTTGTGTGCTTGATTGCTTGTGTAACCTGAGCAAGTTATTTAGTTTCCATATGCCCCACTGCCCTTCATGTAAAATGGAGACAAAGGCATTTCCAAATACAATATGAAGAGATTGTGAAAATAAGTATACTAGACACAATAAAGTCTTCAGAAAAGTCAGTGCATGACCCACTACTATGGAGATAATTTAGGGATGTGAAGCCTTTTGAAAGGACCGATAAACTTGTGGGAAAATAGTTGATTTTAAAGTGAAGACGCTTGATCTGTTATTTGTGTAAGTGAAATTATTTTCTAAGTTAAACAACTCATAGCCAGTACTTCTCAGCAGACCATATGAACTGAGAAATATACACCTCCAGCATTCCCATCAACACACAATGGACTCACCAGTAGAGCTCATGGTAAAAGCTTACTGTTAAGTCAATTTTAAAATGTCTGTTTTCAAATAATTTTGGTCAGTTGAATATCTGTATTTGGTTGGGGGTAAGGGGGAGATGAGGGAAAGGTCTCAGTGACCAGCTCAGATAATATACTTGTGAAGCTATCTCTGGAATTCTTACGTTGGTACCTATGACACTATCAAATTCATTGGAAAGAGTTTATCGCAAAGTTAAATGTCAGCAGCTGCAAGCCTTTAAATGGAACATACTTCAGCTCCTGGGCAATGGCAGCGATCTGTTCCACCCTGTCCTGGTGAGCAGCCAAATCGCTCTCAAAAGCTTCATGTTTCCTTAACATGGCACGGACTTCTGTCAGAGAAGCAGATTCATAATCCTTCTGAAGCAAGATCTGCTCCTTGCCTAAAAGAGGAAATTAAAATATTAGTTCTTTTTTACAAATTTTTTGGTTAGAACAATTGCAAATTTAGTCAACTTTTTAAACTGAGGCATAAGTGAAAATTACATGTATGAGATGAAGTCGCACCCTCACTGAAATCAGAGGCAAATTGCCAGCACAACAGTGTTAAGTAGAAATACATATTTTTAAAGACCTTTCAGTAATTCCTTGATTCTTGCATAGGCTAAAATAGTGAGTATTACATTGCTTTAGAAACTGGCATAAAAATGCTGTATTGGCAAAAACTGGGGCTCTGAACTATTGCAATAAGTCTTTTGTAGCATAGACTTACAAAACCAGAAATCACACTGCTATGCTTAGCTTCACTCTTACTAATGATCTGTTATTCTTTTTCATGTTCTGCCTTCAATGCATTATTCATTTCAGCACTTCCCCCCCCAAAAAAAAAAAAAAAAAAAAGATTGAGATGTGTGGCTGCCTGTTATAGCAAACACTGAATTTTAAGTGGAAAATATCAACCTATTTACAAAAGGCTAACAGAGCAAAGAGGAAATCAGAAACCAAAATATTACTCCTCGGTAGCTCCTGTGTTGGACAGTTGAATCTATACAGACAGCCCCTACAACTGCAGCTCACCACATGGCATTACACAGCTCTGTGAATTCTAGAGCCAGAAGGGACTATTGTTTCACTTGCTATGTACCAGCTTATGTGAAGTTTTCCCTGCGTAGTAACAGCCATAACGTCACCATGAGTAGTTTATGCTCAGAAAATAGGCTCTCAGGGCTGATAAACACTGTAGTTTCCCTTCTAGTATCTGCTTGGCAGACATTTACAGCCTTGTAAGCTTCCAGCAACCATGTTACAGGATGGACTCTGGTTTACTTTCACAGTGTGAAAAGATTCTATCTGGAAAAAGCCAGAAGTATGGCAGAAGCAGGAAGACTGTTGTCAGGGTAAACAATAAGATGATAGAGCAGATCTATGTTTAATGGTCCCCAACAAAACTGTATGACAAGTATATGGTCCTATAGCTGTTACGACCCCACATAAGGTTAGGTTACCATTAAAAACCAGAACTATAAACGGGGTGTAATCCAGAGTATGGAACAAAGCAGAAATGAGTCCGTTATCATGTAGTTGATGTGGACTATTCAAAACATCATGATGACCAAATGATAATCAACTCAGAATAACTCTGTTAATAATTTCACACTTAACCAGTGTGTTCCTGGTTGGATTGCTAGTGTATAAATTCATAGGAATCCTTAGCAGTAATGGCCTCTATTCAAATGCTGAATATTCCATTAAGTTTGACTCACTACCTCAAGAGTATGATTTTTACACTTACATTTCATTAGCAACATGCCTACAAGTTGGGTCATGACTACACTCAACAAAACCTGCAATTGTATCTGTTATTATTTTAGGTTTCTAAAACTATCCAAACTACTTATGAGTGAGTTTCTGGCTGGCAAATATTCAACACTGACAGTTCAACTTTGAAGATTAAAACATTAAAAATGTTAAAAGCTATCTCTGCTCACCATATGCCCACTGTTCATGAGTGGAAGCCTTCTGCCTAAATTTCTCAGCCAAGTGTTCAAGTCTTTCCAGTCTTCGTATTTCATTCAGCAGCCACTCTTCATAGCCTTTCTCAGCTTGTTCAAGTCTCTGCCAAGCGCCGGCAATATCCTTTCAAGAGAATACATGGGAGAGAGGGGATGAAACTATAATCTCTCTTTATCCAGATTTGCAGATTATCCCTTGCTCCAAAAAAAGAAGTTTTTATGTCCACATTTTATAAAATCATAGAATCAGAAAATGTTGTCAGGCAGCTCAGGAAGTCTTGTAGTCTAGACATCTGCTCCTAATAACATGTCCGGTTCAGGTGGGTTCATGAAAGGAACCCCTATACAAATAGCTTCCAAGCAGTTACTTATTCAGTGTCTTCAAGATATATTGCTTTTACCTCATATTTTACAATGTGCATGTTCTTTTATGGCATACCTATCTGTTATCAAAATAAAAGTGCTTTGCTCTTGGAAGTAGACAATAGCAAAATAATTAGTATCAAGAGGATTTGGTGCTTATTTTATCTGGAATACAAGCTCATTTCACTTTCTGTGGTGCACAAAGTTTTGTGAGCTTCCTCGGAACCTCAAAGGCATGAGTAGGAAACTGAAGTAATAGGGCCCTTATTTTCGGCACATGGGGAGTGGACAATGGCTTTTAGATAGTGCAATCATCTGTTTTTCAAATCTGAGCAACCAAAACACAATGATAGAACAGAGTACAGAAACAGGTGTACTATATTCCACAGGAAATGTTTTGACCCACAGTCAACCCATGATACTTATCAGCAGATGAGAATTCTTGGTACTGACTATTCTTATCTTCGCAGACATAAGAAAAAACAAAATTTGATTTTAAAAAGTAGAAAAAAGCAGAAACATATATTGACAATGTCTGCTTCTGTAAGTCTGATGACCCAAATATCAGTGAAACCACTGTGAGTGTTACTTAAATAAACAATATTTGGCCTCACTGATAGAGAAGTATTGATAACACTCCCAAAGGAAGTGCTGGATCACCTCTTATCTCAAGACAATTTGCTCTTGGGGAAAGCCTTCAAAGAGGCAGGAGCATGCTTAAGAGAAAGCAAGATTCTAGAATTAAAGAGAATTTGTGAAAAGAGTGGTGTGATATTGATAAAGTGCAACAAACTGAAGTTTCTGAGGATGACTTAAAATGGCATTTCCATTCTTCACATTGAATTTTTTGTGAGAATGTTGGTAAAAAGGAGAACGGAATACTGATCGCTCCTTCACTTACTGAAACCATTTTTCCCTCTGACGGCATAAAAGCTGGCCGATTGCTGATTCTCAGTTTTGTCTGCAGCGTGTTGAAATTGATCTCCAGTTGACATTTCTCTTGGACTTTAGGAGGTTTGTGCTTGCGGCGGTAGTCGCGGAAATCCTCTAATTTCTTCTGCATAGCCTGCATTGTTTTTTCTGGGGTCCTGTTTTCCAGCCAAGGAATTGTCCGGCGAATCCATTCTAAAAGCTTTCAAACCAACACAAACAATTGAAATAAAGTCAACGAAAAAGCAACCAAAAAAAGATCATATTGAATGCATAATCAAGTTTGCTCCATTTTAATATTATTGAGTTCAGTTGTTATCAGTGCCTTAACGGCAAGTAAGCACAAGATTTTCAAAGCTGAAGAATAATTTTTTAACTAATTTGCCTAGATATTCTAGGTATTTCTAGAAATACCCTGATTTTCAGAAAGATGAACACACATGTAAGGTATCTCTAGGTAATTATGCAAAACCCCAAATGACTTGCCACTTTCAAAAATATTGGTCTTGATATCTTAAGTAATCACAGTTACGGGATCAGGACAGACAGCAGCCAAGTAACTTACGTCATATAAAAATCTTCACTCAGAAGTCCGTTAGTGCCAATGTAGCACTACTGTCTTTGTGTCTGTGATCTCAGTATGTTTTTGCAGGTTATGCATTAAAGACAAGGGAGCTCTCACTTGTGCGCTACACATCTGTAGTCCTGACTCAACAAATTTGCCATTTACCAAGAAAGGATAAGAGGAGCACAATGTGCCCCCTTCTCCATTCATTTGCTGCCTGCATTCACAGGTGCAGTGTGAGAGAGACTGTCCAGGTGTGCTCTGCAGTACACAAAGCCAATGGGCTTGCTTGGACTGTATGTTCCACATGTGGTCAAGGATGGCTGTCTTTGGAGATTGCAGAGACAGCAAGCTTGGTCTTGGGGTAGACCAATGACAGTCTTCAAAACACCATTTTGGCACATTAATGAGGCTGAGTGACATGCTGGAGGTCACACAGGAAGTCTCTAGCAAAGGAGTCATTTGAACCTTGACATCTTGGGCAACTGAGCTTTGTACCCTATCACTGTGAGATTTACCCTCGTAGTGTCTTCACTTAGCAGTCTTGAAGAGAGTGCATGAATCTTTCAGCTTTCAGTATTTTATGAACAAAATTGTCACCACATTACAGACACAGCTGTCTTTACCTCACTTGCTAGTCTCTCATACTCTTCCATCAGCCTCTCATTTTCCTGATTCACAGCAAGCACCTTACAGATCCGGTTAGCTGCAGTCTCAGCCTGTAAAACACAGCAAATAAACAGGACATACTCATAAACATATTCTGAGAAAGGTACAGGCTCAGAGAGAGAATGTGGCTGCTGCAAATAAAAATCACATTGTTTTACAGTTGTTGATTTGTGTTCCTTGGTTACTCAGATATATATTTACCCTCCTTCTGTAGTCAAAGATTTCAGTGGCCTGAATAAGGCACAGATCAGCACAGAAGTCACCTTGTTGGACAATGAAGCCTTATTATACAAGGGGGAATTTCACACTGCCATTATAGTTGTCTAATAAGTCTTTTATTTTCAAAGACAACTTAGGCCATTCTTAAAGTTATCCTATAAGGTTATTTTTTTTTAAATCACACCAAAAAAGCCATACTGGAAAGACACTGCATGTGATTCAGGAGTCCCAGACCACTCTATATCTGCCCATCATACATACACATACCCTTGAGAAAACATGCAGCTCAACCACCAACAGCAAATCTTTTCATGCCTCCTGCCAGATTTATTTGTGAAGGCACTGTATAGCTCTGCCATATTTAACATTTACATTAGTAGTTTGACATCACAGATCTATACTTTCGTACAAATGTGAGTCTGGAGTATATCTAATCAAATAAACATCTGTGTAGACTCCTGTGTTACAAAGTATTTGGAATCCCCCTTTTGCTTGAGTAACAAAACCTCCATACCCAGAAGTAAAAGGGAGCAACAGCATAGCTATGGCTCTGATAAGGTGTAGGGAGCCTACCAGACAGGAAGGGAAATTAAATCCTGAGGATGAAGGGAAAATATCAACTACTTCAAGGTTTCTTTATTTTTTTATAATTTTTTTTTCACATAAGTTGGGTTATGTCCATTTGTAGGCTAGAAATGTATAAAGCAGAACAGTGGGAAATGCCACATTTGTGAGAATCCCACCCTGTATGACAGATCTGCTGCTGATGTTCTTGCCTTTTATACTAGTACTTTGATTCACAAATAATTCCATTGGCTTCAGTGGGAATCAGGCACAAATACTGTGTTGGATGTCTTCTGTGCCTTTCTGCATCTTTAGGCATCTTTGAAAATCTAGCCCTAAGTTACTACTCAGCATGAGTAAGTCCAGAATAGTCTCAATCTCCAAAGGTCAAACATCCTTTTATGCAGCAAGTGCACAAGATGTTGATGTAGCAACAAACAACAACCCCATTTCACAGTATCTTCAAATACTGTTTTTCTGAAATAGTCCTCATAATCACCAAATAAAGACCCAAAATTAGAAACAGGAATGTCCATTGCAATTAAAGAAATTCAACTTGCTACACAACATTTAACTACAACGGGTTCAAGTGTTGGTTAAAAACAAGTATTAGTGCTCAAGTAATACTTGCAATTGTTAATTAAAACCATAAGTACTAAATTAGTTTGGGGTTTTTTTAATAAACTAGTGTAAATGTGAAACAACCAATCAAAACCACAGCAACCTGAAGGGACAGTTGATTAATACCTGCTCTGCTCCAGCAAAAGCATGGTAGAAGCAGGACACATATGTCATGATAGCTCTCTCATCAGGTTTGGGAGTGTTCACAATATCTACAAGAGGGGGGAAGAAATGAAAACAAAACAAAAAAAAAAGAATCGAGGAGTAGAAAACAGGAAACAGGATGAATAAATAAAAGCACAATATAGTGTCATTCTGATTGTTTTCTTGTCCATAGCTCTGTACTCTAGAAACTCTACGAAGCTGTAATAAATTTAGTGTTAGATTGATGAGTGCTGACAGAATAAAATGTACACTAGAAATTCAACATAAGCTCTTACAAAGAGGTGGATTTTTTTAATAAGCTTCATCCTGCAGTATTGTCACAAGGGGAGTGACCTTAATTTTACCAGGACTATCTGCTTAAGAACTGGCATACACATCTGGTGACTTAGAATGTGGGGCTTTTTTGACTAAGACACAGGAAAGGCAGACTACATTTTGATGTGGGGAGATGTTCTCTGGAAGTTGCATGTGGATTAGTTATAACCTTAGCATTATACATTAGTATTATTTATATTACTAATACCTGAAGTATGTCCAACTCTGAACTACCTTGCTTTTTAAAACTGTCCTTTTTTTCATTAGGACATGATTCCAGAGCTCGTCAGAGATGCCTGTGTATGTTTCTGTGTCTATTTTGCACAGTAGCAACGTTTTATGTTGCTGTTTGTACTTACCATTAAGCATTTAACATTTTAAAAACAATCCTGAAAGCATAAGAGAAGGGTTTATTTTCTGAGCATCTGTTATGATGATTTTGACATCTGTAGCAGGAATAATATCCAGCAGGGAGAAAAAAGATGGCATTCTGCTATTGAAATTGTTTTTTTCACTATGAGCTTATTTTCACTTTGCATTTTTAAAGGTGCTTCAAATCAATGAACTCAAGTTCAATTAAAAGAATATTGTCCTCTATCCCATTCAGTAACCAGCTGTCAAAAACCTACTGGATATTATTAGTAAATATTCAGAAAGATGAGACAGGAAGGTTTGTTTCTATGGAACAAATGGACAGACTACTACTGGCTCTACCAAGACAGTGGCTCACAGAGAAAATCAGGCAACAGAAAATGAGCTCAGCTCTAAGATGTTGTCCTAGTAACTAGTGAGGAAAAGATCAGAAGAGGAAAAATTGCTGAAAGAAACAAGACAGAAGGTGAAGGATGAGATCTGATCCATCTTCTACAATCTCACCTTCTGAGCACCAGCAAATGCATGGTAGTAACAGGAAACATAAGTCATAATGGCTCTTTCATCAGGTCTGGCAGTGTTTACTACATCTGTGTAGAGAGAAGAGGGTTAACTGCTCAGAAATTCTCACAAGGTACTTCCATCAGATTATGCTGATGATGCCACCTCAGTGCTATAAGGATTCAAAATAAATACATCATTATTCAGGTTGCATCTGTTTACCGACATCAGGGCAAAGCTACCTAAGCTTTAGGAATCAGTAAATGGAAAAGATGTAACTCTCTCTGAAATGGCAGAACACCTGAAGGCTGAGACTGTACAGAAGGGTATTGCTGCCTTCTGGTTTGTGGAAACTTCCAAGCAGATGGCATGGCTGGCAGATCTACTGGGTTTGGCTTCACTGTTGCTCCAAAGCAACTTAATCTAAATCACTAGAATTATACCCGAGTTAAACACAGCCACAAAATAGGAGTGAGTACAGTGTATATTAGCACAGGGTCCCTGTGACTGACAGGGTATTGACATATATTGGAGGCCCGTAGAAATGTGCAGTCCAGAAATACATTTTGTGCTAAGAAAAGCTTGGATAGTAGCAGTTTTGCAATCCCTGCGCCAGTCTGTCTTTTTAGTTAATAGCATAAATCACAGAAGAATTTGGCTTGGCTGGCTGATAGCTTTGACCCTATTATGGCAGGAAAGAGTAAAAGTATAGAAAGGGTGCAATCAAGGTATGGGTACATAGGTAAAAATGGACCTTTTCAATACTTAACAGGGAAGGGCAGAAAAAGGTGTGTTTATACCAATTACAGCTGAGTGATGAATAATGCTAGTGCAAGCTGCAAGGATTCCTTCCTCCCAGTGTAAGGAGTGGGAAGATACTGGTGTGAAAAGACCTAGGAATGAGCTGACATTTTCTTACATTAACAGTAAGATTTCTAAGTTCAGGACCAATGTATTTACTGATTTTGAATCTACTTCACATAGTTGTGAACAAAACTTTGCAAAGTTTCCACTGAGAACACAGAGGAAGTAAAGAGAGTAAAAAGTGATGGCAAATACTTAGAGAGTGTTAGAAGAAGCATGCTTTCATTTCCCCCTCCCCTGCCAAGAAGAAGAATAGTAAGATAAGGGCTAGAATGTGCAGAAAGTCTGGTGAGGAAAAAAAAAGGTTTCTTACATTGTATGTGAAGAGAAAAATGGGGAAGAGAGAATGATAGTAGGAGATGTTCAATGGTAAGGAGGTAGCACTTCTGTTTATTCCTTGCACAGTATTTCAGAATAAAATAAAGTGGTGCTTGAAAGGGGAATCGCAATTCAAAAAATGAAAACAACTAGTTTTGAAGCATGAAGGTGAAACCAAGAAACCTCTTCAATGAAGAGGTTACAACCTGGATTTTCCAAATCATCCGGTATGTGCCTAACTTTCCTATCACAGACTTCAAGGGGAGCAGACACAGTGAGTTTGAGTGCTCTGGATAATTCCCATGTTATCACTACTCTACTGACAGGCCACCAGAGCAGAGTCTGCATACCTGGAGAAGAATGCTTTGAACTAGTGTAGGCAAATTCCAGTATTTTAGCACTATTTTTTGCCTGGAGTACAAAAGCCTGGTTATCTTGAAGAAATTCAGGAAACTTTAATAAATATTTCTTTGTTATTTGTCAACAAATTCTAAAGATTACTGGAGAAACCAAACAGGAAACGATTTGTTAAAACTATCACTGCACAAGGTTTACAATCAAAATAAACCAAAAAAATGCTTCCCTCAACCATAGGAGGCACGTTAGAGGATTTTGAAAGTTCTGTACTTCTATTTCTATTTCTGGCCTTCTCACTTAAACATTTAAAAAAGTGAATATGCTTTAGGCTGCTAACAGTTGTATTTCCCTTTATTGGATTTAGATTTTAATTTCTTAAAGGCAAGGATTATCTTTTGATCCTGCATTTTACCTCAATTATCACAGTGGGGCCATGTGCTGAGGTTAGGGTCCAAAGTACTATAATAAATACAAAAAATAACAAACAATAAGGAATAAAGCAAAAAGTGAGTGAAATTATTCAATACATGGGGAATAAGAAGCAAAACATTGTTTGAAAACAAAGCAGGTTGCTCCATTATGATTCATGTGGAAGGAATGTTTAAAATTTGCTAGGTACAAAACAAAAGAAATTTTACTGTCTCCTGCTTGTGAGTAACACAAACTTCAGTAAGATATAACTCTCACCTTCTGCATCCAACATCTTAGGGATATCCAAATGCTTTTCAGCAATTTCCATGGCAAGGTTGATATTTCCTATGGGGTCATCCTGCATTAAAGAAGAAAATACAACTAGTCAAAGAAAGAAGTTTTTCCTTGAAGCAAGACTACAGGAAGTACACAAAAACTTATTCTGTTTTTCCAAACCGTAAACTGGAGTCACAACTATTGTTTTCAAAAGGCAGAGTATAGGTATATGAACTTTTGGTCTATCTACTGCTATACTTTCAAAAGAAGACATTAATAAGCTATTATGTATCATTAGGACTCTGCTGCACATATATTCTAGAGAGGAACATAGATAACGTATGCAGTGTACACTCATAATTCTGAGCTAATTCTGAATTAAGTACAGCAGTAATACATACAGTCAAGGCCACTGGTCCAGTATACTAAACTGGTCCAGGCTATACTAAACAGTTCATCAAAAAGTTAATCCTGCATGTTTTATACCTACTATACTTTACATTACAGTGATAAGAATTCTGCTGAGTTCTCTGTTGGTCAGGTGCATGCATGAGAAGAAGCAAGCACAGACAGAACAGTTCTCGAGAAGAAGCAGCTTTGACTTGGACAGAGAAATCTAACACCTCTATAAGTCGAATTTTTGAGCTGTGGAAATTCAATAACTTCCTCTGGTTTTGAGATTTTGATTTTGGTTTTTGAAGGAAAGAGAAAGGAAGCAGTGAGCACAGTTCAGATAAGCAGCACACATTTCAAGTCTTACACTACAGACTGCTATTGCTCACAACAGAACAGTGTGTCAGATTAGGGCTCCTCTTAAGGCAGCCTTCCTGTATCAGCTTGGAGTGAAAATACCCTATGTGAAATGGCAGTTCATGCCATTAATGCTATTATTATTTTCACATATTCACAAACTGCTAAATGATGATACCCACTCTGAACAATGCCAATGTCTACAGAGAGAGGGTGGGAAAATAGGACACAGAAGAGCAAAGTTAGAGATGCTGTAGTGCGCTGAAAAAAATGTTAACAGGTTTTTGGTAAGGAATGTCCAGGGCTTCCATTTGAATACAAACACTTCTTATACAGGGATCTAGTCTCAAGCATGCTTCTTTTGCTACTTTGGAATGAACTTAGTAAGATTACTTACTATGGAATCAAAGCAATTACTTAAGTTTCACAGAAGTCTGTTCCTCATGCACATACATATGCTAGGTAGCATAAGTAGCAATGTCCATGACATCTTTCTATAAACATATCGTACTAGATAGCCTTTCCTTTAAAAGCTGCATGTTCAATAAAATGTGTTATGAAGAAGAGTTTACATTTTGAAACCTAACAATTTGGGTATAATAGAATACAAAGTCTCTAATCATAAGTTCTCACTCTACCATCATTTAGCAGTTTTGTGCATTATTGACATTAAGAGGAACTTGAAATGTGGACAATATTTAAAACCCACAAACTTATTTTTGCTATTACACAAGACACCATGTGTAATACAACATTTACTAACTGTGTATACAAAAACTTTTACTGAAATTAAATGGGACAAAAATACACTAAATCTAAGTGAGACCTATTGACTAGGTTAAAACACTTTGCTTATGGATGAGTGATGAGCACCTCCCTATTTGTGTGCTTGGTACTAAGTCCATAGTGCTCTACTGGTAAAGAATTTGTTTAAAATCACAGCAATTTCTGAATAATTGTAGATCTCCATCACCCATCCTTTTAAATAAAACTACAAGCCACAGTAACTAAAAAATCTCTGCTACAGCTAAAGAAATACCTCATCTAACTTGTCATAGTCAAGAAGATCAGGCCTGTGTCTATGGATAAGGGCGTTGAAAGCAAGGCCATCTTTCCAGCTACAAGTTCACACAAAACACATTAGTGAGAAAAGGAAAGGACAGCATGCAGGAGATAAGAAACCGAGAAACAAGACACCAAGACAGCTGTTAATGTAACCAAAATGAGCAGTCAATCAAACACAGCCAAGTCAGAAAAGCAAGATCTATTTTAGGATTTTTCTGCATGTGCTTTACGTGCCACAGCTCAGCCTCGGTTTGAAACCTGACCTGTTCTTATTTTGGAAACCTCTAAGAGGAAAATAGTAATGCTGAAGCAGACCTGCTTATGTTCTGTTCCTTTTTCTCAGCACTCATACATGGGATGGTTATACTGTGAACTTTTTTAGTGTACCACTTTTTCAAAGCACAAATTCAATCAAACGAAATTCTATTTGTGCCACGCTTAAGCACACGTACACAGAGACACGTAGCTTAGTCATTCCATGAGCCTGTTTATCCATAGAAAAGGTTGTATATAGAATTAGAAAACAATCTGGTGTTGATGGCTAATGTTTCACCCTTTTGTTCAGATCTGCAGTTGTCTTAACAACTGTCTAAATTAAAATCTTATCTGTTTAGGAGTAAGTTCATTTAATTTTCATCACTGCACACCTTGGGGACCCCAGCATGAATTTAGCATATATATAAGCGGACGAAGTTTTTCAAATAATTTCATCTCATTCATTCATCTTTTCCCTCATCAAAAGCTTTCTGGTAACAGTTGATTCCACTAGTAAAATCAATTTGTAATGGAAGGGTGTGGAATGGAAAATATAGTCTATGATTTAGCAGTCTCTCTCATCAATGAAAAGTTGCATTCAACAAATTAAAACCATGATTAAGTTTCCTGTTTTAGTGGTGTTTACGTGAGACATCAAGATGCATTCATTCCAGAGAGCAGAAAATGGTACATATGTATTGAGAGCTAATGTGAAATGACAACATTCCACTTTCTAGGTTTTATTCTTCAGTAATGGTACCCAGAAATTCTGACATTATTACTTGCTCCTCATTCCTCCCTCTCCAACCAAAGTGGCTGGTATCTTTTAGACAATGTGCATTTTGCCATAGGTAGCACACTGTAATAATATAGTTTGTAATCCCCTTGAGGTACTACCTAAAGAAGTTAGGATATCAGTTTTGTTTCCACTTGTCTGGAAGTAAAGGTAGAAGTATAATCTAAGAATTGGTGAATATTTTCTATGTAAGACTAGTAACTATTGCATACTCCTGATTACTGAGGGTAATGTTTGTTCTAAGGAATCTTACGATTAATCATCTCATTGTTTACTGCTCTGCAATGTACAGTAATTTACACCAGATACAAAACAGGATGGACTGCATAATACTACCAGTGGTGAATGAAGAATTCCAATGTATTTGATTTAACATCTGCATTGGGCAGTGTAAAAGACTTCATCAACTGCCTAGCAGCCGAGGACCAGATTATTTGCAATTAAATGCTGAATTTGTTTCAGTGGGAAGGAAAGAAGGACACAGGACAGTCACGGGGTTCATTCCTCCATGTCACTCATTTTTTCAGAGGGAGCTTAGAAAGCCAGTCAGAATTAGTATGCACTCCTCAGTTTGTGTATTAGAAAACATGCTCAGCAAAACAGAAGTGAGCCAAATCACTGCAGGACAGCATGCTATACCACCCAGATTGATGACCTTATTTAGCTTGGAGTAGTCAATAAGATCAGGTCGGTGTCTGTGGATAAGTGCACATAATCCAAGGCCATCTTTCCAGCTTTACAACAAAAAATAGAATGGAAAAAAATAGTTAATAAATTCATGGCATTTTACAGTTTGATCCTTGCTCAAGGCTTAAAATCAAGCAGAAACTCTCCTGTCAAATCCTGACACCTATGCTCTGTCAGCTCTCATCCCTCTGAGTTTTCTGTTACTGTACTCTTTTTCCTGTAGTACGTATCTTACTCTACAGTCCATACACACTTAAGGACTCCATAATACTTTCTGGCCAGTGTACATTATGTGCAACAGTCCCTGATTTCAATTGCTTAATTTGTGCAGAATTTCAGGATAGCTCAGAGTACACATTCATCAATGAAAGTGCATAATCTCCTATCACACTTACAGCATGTTTGCAAAAAAATAAAAGGAGAGCAAACCTGCAATTACTTGAATTTGCTGAAGCAACTGGCTTTTTCTGTGTCAGTTATTTCAGACAAGTTTAATGGCACGACCACGTTGTGCTCATAGAAGTATGAAGTCATAAATCAGTTTACTTTACTGAAAACACTTCACACATATGACAGCTTCGACCTGAGCTCTGACACTTCAGTATGACATCAAGCCCACTAGCTTTTGAGGCAAGAATAGACAATGACTGGAGCTAAAAATAACATCTATTTGGGAAAGATTATGAGAGATTCCTTTCAGCCAGAAGCAATTATTCTGAAAGATACTTTATGTAAACACTTTATGCAATCACTGGGACTGTAGGTTTGAGGTCTTATCCTGTGCAGTAATTGTGTGACACTAAACATGTTAAGACTGTTAGAATCCACATCACTGAGATGCCTGGGTAGATCCTTCAAATAACAGAACAATCTCCAGTAAAAATGTAGTACAGTTGAGCAGAATATACATACATTGTGTAATATAAAATCATCCAGAAGGTAAAACTGAATCAAAATGAGCACCAAACTAACAAAAAGCTTTTTTCCAAAAGGTATAGACTAAAATGGTCTGGACAGTCCATCGTAAAGTGGTTCTATAAGAGCCGATCAACCCAGACATTAATCAAGGTACTTCTATTCAGGATGTTTTCCCCATACCATGTGTCAGACCAGCATATACATGTACAGACACTAAGAATCTGATCATGAAATTTACATCCATATAAAGCTCTACTGAAATATACCTCTATATATTCAAGGAAAATAACACATGACAAATTTCAGATCTCTGAAAGGCAATACAGGGACTGTAAATCAAACAAATTCTTTTTATCTGTGGATGCATGTGTGAACTGTATCTTCTCTATCACTACATGTGCTTCAGGTGCTGCACATTAAGAATGAATTCAAAACACCAATATACTGTAACACAGGGTTTCAGGGAAGGCAAGATCACATGGTTAAACAGTGCAAATGGCAAGTCATGTAGTTTAATGAGGTGGGTCACCAGCAGAGCTACAGAAACTACCCCAGCAAAATCCCAAAACCAAGCAGCCTGCATACGGCTTGGAACTCCCTTTCTAGCCCTTAATGCAAACACAGAACCAAGGCTGGAGCTTCACTAAATTTTCCAACTTAGGCAACGATTCTGATTCTGAAAACCAACATGTTTAAAGTGCTGCTGTTGTGTACCAAGCGCATTTTTTGCTGCTTATTTATAGTTATGTTACAAAATAATAGACTGATTCAGCATAATGAGATATTTGCATGCTCAACACATTCGTATTTTTGCCAAGAAAAGGCTATAACTACAGCGGCTCTCATTTGAAAGCAGTCATTTGCCAAGTCACTATGCTGTGGTACTCAGGTATTCCCACATACCAAGGACCTCTAATAATCTAATATGGTCATTCTGTATGTAGTAGGGATTTTTTTCTTTTAAATAGTAACTATGGAAGTCATGGTAAATAATGCCAAAGGCCAACAAAAATAAGACTCTGAAGATAGAGCACGAGAATTTGAAAAAAGTCTAGCTAACAGTGAAGAGTGAAATTCTCCTGTCAAATATGTACCTACACAACTGTGGGAGAAATTTGACCTAAAATATTTTAGACTGCTTCTACCCCTTGAAATTATGGAAATTTACCTAAGATGGAAGTTCTGAATGTTCACATTTCTGTAAGGAGCAGTTTTTCTTTGACACCACAGCAGCAGCCCTTCTTTGGCAGAGGTCTCTGTAAAAGACACCAGGGAGTAAAAAAATGATCAATGTAACAAGTGCTCAAGTAATTAATTTATTGTCATCTTAAATGTGGTCAGACACCTGAAAATGGTTGGCATTTAACACTAAAAGATACTTATACAAATGGACTAATGGGGGTCCACTAGGACACAGAAGTCAGCTCAACTGGAACAACGCTGACCAGAGTCTCAGCCTGCACACTAATTCTGGGATATTAGAAGTTTAAGAAATTATATTGATTGGACAGCAGAATGTATATTTGGAGAAAAATACCCAACACAAAAATAATAGAACTAGACATAAAAGATTGTGTTGATGCCTACATGAAATATGCTTGTAGTCTCAATCCATTCGCTTTTGGGGAGGTATGAATGCTGAAGAAATACCTTTATTATCTGAACCCTGTGGGCATCTGAATGCATAAGTAAAGGATGGAAAAGATCAAACAGACCATTAGGTCCACATTTAATATCCCACAAATTATGGGCAGGACAGCATGCAGAGCTTGAATTGACTCTACTTTTGTTGAAAATTGAGACTAGTTTCTAGAATTCTAGACTTTTCACAGCACAGACTTGATTTAAAGAGCATTGTAACTACAATGCACTTTTTGGAGCCAGTTAACAAGTGAAAGTTAAGAAAAAAAAAATTCTGAAGCAGTAGGGGGGAAAAAAAGTGACAGAAAGAAGAGAGATATAATCAGATACTATTTGCAAAGAATATGAGAAATGGACAGGACTAAAAAAGTATGTTGGAAATCAGACCACCATACAGGGTACAGCATAGTTTCAGGCCACTGAAGCTCAGAAACACAGGCATGTTTCTATCTCTATAACTGAGAGACATGCCCAGAAATTCTGCATTTAGAAAGCTGGCTTGAGGTCTCTCTCAGGATAAGCAGAGTAATTACTTTTTCTTTCCAGAAATCGATTTTGTTACCAGGTAGGAAACTTGCACTATAATTTTCTGTGAAAAAACAATTCATTTTTAAAACACTCCCCTCGCTTGTGCATAATTCATCTAAAAACGTCTTTAAAAAAATTTCTTAATTATTTAACATAGTTGCATTACTATTACCTTCCACTGAAATATCCTGAATAGCAAAGCGAAGGATGATAGTCCAGATCATGCCCAGCGTCATTTTCACATTGCCGTCAACAATTTCTATGGTGAAAAAAGAGATAGTAGTAATATTTAGAATGTGTTTTCTCTTATTTGAATCATAGAATCATCTAGATTGGAAGGGACCTTTAAGATCATCAAGTCCAACCATTAACCTAACACTGCCAAAACCACCGCTAAACCATGTCCCTCAGCACCACATCTACCCATCTTTTAAATACCTCCAGGGATGGTGACTCAACCACTGCCCCGGGCAGCCTGTTCCAATGCTTGACAACCCTTTCAGTGAAGAAATTTTTCCTAATATCCATCCTAAACCTTCCCTGGTGCAACTTGAGGCCATTTCCTCTTGTCCTATCGCTTGTTACTTGGGAGAAGAGACCAACCCCCACCTCACTACAATCTCCTTTCAGGTAGTTGTAGAGAGTGATAAGGTCTCCCCTCAGCCTCCTTTTCTCCAGACCAAACAACCCCAGTTCCCTCAGCTGCTCCTCAGAAGACTTGCGCTCTAGACCCCTCACCAGCTTTGTTGCCATTCTCTGGACATATGCTCCAGCACCTGAATGTCCTTCTCGTAGTGAGGGGCCCAAAACTGAACACAGTTTTATATATAGTAATATATTATAGAAGACAATAATGAAATAATAATAATAAATAATAAAATAATAATAAAATAATATTAAAAATGTACTTCTATAATTAATATATTAGAGAATATAGTTCTATAAATAATATATTGTATTTAATAAATTCATTATATTTTTACCATAATTCTTTATCCACACAGAGTTCATCGGGGTTCATTTTTCAACAAACTCATGCTTGTCCTACCCTGGCAGTAGGACTGAAGATTACTGAGGTTAAGGTCACTTCAGCCCTTCCATGCTAAAATGCTTCTCTCCAGGGACAACAGTTGTAACTGACTGAAATCTTTACCTTTTAGGCTGACTGTTTTAGAGAGAGCCTGAGGAGAAATACTTCTTTAAAGTTTGAATGATATCAGCCTTACTGTTTTCAAATACAAATGAACTGAAAAAAAATATGGTCTTACCCCAGATTTTAAGAAACTACAGGACATTAACAGTATTATTTTTTAATAAAATGGTACTCAGAAATCTCCTTATACTATTTAGACCTTTTTGAGAATTTTACCTATAGTGCCAGCACAGACTAGATATGAAGAACAGCTCAAGAGACACAGCAGCTCCTGAGACTGCTACATATCTTCCTGCCAAGCAGTTCAGAAACATGGCTATGAGGTTGTAATGTCTTACAGCTCTGATGCCTATGCACATTTATGTATCTTTAATATAATATGGGATTTTTTACTGCTGGTGTTTCAATTTGTTTCAAGACTGCTTGAGTCTACCTACAACACAGAGCACTAGAAGATGCTTTCTCCAAGCCTTCTCACACATACATGGAAGCCCCTCCCACAAGCCAAGTCAGAATCCAGTGCTCCTACATTGTAATATGAACAGTGATACCATTTAAACTTCTCAACGTCAAAAAATGTACTGCCAGACCACTTAAGTCTGGTGATAACGTTAAACCAATCTGAAAAGTATCGTGAGAGACTCAGAAGAATATAGTGAGACTATAAGGAGGCTCCAGCACTGGAAGGGGAGGAGGTGGGACAATGAGAGAGGGGAACTGCAGACTGCCTTTCCAGTCACCTCACACCAAAAGAGCAGGGAGGGCACCAGCTGCTCCCCTATTTGAAAGTCACCTCCAGCCTTCCTCAAAAAGTGGAGCAGCTGTGGCTGCCTGGGGGCCCACTGGTGTTCTGGGAAAGGAGCAGCAGGAACTTGCAGCAGGAGGAATTTCCTCAATTGAACGTCAAATGCCAATAGAGGTGCCAGCAGAAAATGCAGTCGCTCTACTACTAAAAAGTTGCCTGAATCCAGGGGCAACTTTTACAGAACAAAGCAGCTGCTAGCTCTGAGACTTGAGATACGCACAGTTAAACCACAGTAGTATGTGACACGAGCTGTCATTTGAACCTATGGAATTAACAAATGTTGTAGGACATATGTCACCCATCACTAGCCTATAGTGTGATAATACAGGTTTATATATGAATGGCTATTTTTCCGCTTTCCCCTTTGGGTTCTACACTAATTTTCCAGAATTCTTACCTCACTTTTTGTGTCTTCCATGCATTATTACTATCTTATTGTCCCTGAAAGACCTCAAGCCTCTTTAAATCTCAAAACTAAACTCTTTCAGCAAAAGGCCAAATGGCAATTAGAGCACGTAGCTACTTCTCTGTGGCTGATTGTCAGGCAATCAAATCATGGATTTGCATAATCACTACATCCTTGTTTTGATTTACATATCTGTATGTACACACAGACAGAATGAAAGAGCAAGAGAGGGAATTTTCTATTTTGTGCCTCGGGAGAATTTTCAAGCGATTTGCCAGCTTTGGTTTCTCATTATCTACTGCTAGCATAAAACACAAAAAAGACATGTACAAAAGACAAGGAAAAATACCTAAACAGAAGGAAAACAAAGTTGCTAAATGTTGAAAAGTATCAGTGATGAAAAAATGATTCATTCCTATCATTTTCCTCTACAGGTCAATAGAAGACTTCATTATTTTCTTCCCACTGCCTGTTTGCTCTGGGAGGAATATAGTTCCTACACCTCACATATGCAAAGCTACAGCTTTCTGGGGAAAAAGGTCTTGCTGACTTATGAGGACAGTAAAGTAGAGAAGGGAAAGGGAAGGGGAAATAATAAAAAATGCCTAGGGAAAAGTCAAAACAAAGCAGTGTGGCAAATTCTCAAAGGTTTTAGTTTCATTTTTTTATTCTGCTTTGGCTTTATTTTTTTTTGTTGTTGTTCTAACCTTCTTGTAGCAGATTCACAGATCATTTGGTCCTTAATATTTCTCCTGCTCTGCAGAAAAGCAATACAGAAGTGTTTCCTATTAACAGGATACTTCTCCTTCGTGGTTCTACATATCTCAGTTAATTTCCTTCAGCATGCAATTACCCTGCAAATAGAGTTACTGCACTTTCTTAAAACTTAAGGGAAAACTTCTAACTCCTGGACTGTGAATGGCTCATAAGGACTACTTTCACAGCTCTTGTTTTAGCTTCTTGACTCTCTAGTCTCATTTCATCACTAATGGAGAGAAAGACTCTTCCACAAGACAGGTCAGAGTAGCTAAATTTGGCTTTTGTTCAGCATCACACTTAAAGGTGATCACCTCTCTCTTTCCACTCCACAGACAGCCCAGCGAAGTTAGCCTTAGAAAAGTAATGATGGTTTTAAAGAATATCCCTGGCCCCTTAAAAATACTAATGTGAACTCTGTACTGATGTCCTACAGGAATCAGAGTTTAATCCTTATTTTGAGGCGCCATTTTAAATGCCAGTTGGTCCCCTTGGGCCTACACGCTCTTCACCACTCAGCATGTCAGATAATAAAACACGATCCTCAGCAGATTTAGATACAAAACTTCAATGCTTTGGAAATTAGAAAGTATTCCAAGCATCCATGTAACTCAGAGAATGCCAAAACAGATGGGTGCAGACAAGCACATATGCCCAATGCTCACACACAGGGGAAGTGAGTTAAGGGGTTAAGGACTTTGATAACAATACAGGCTCAAGGAGCCTGTGCTCTTCTTCCTTGCTGGCATTCATCCCATCTTCATTCTATAATGACCACCCAGTCAACAATGCTGAAAAATGCAACAAAAGAAAAAAAAAAAAAAAAAAAAAAAAAAAAAAAAAGAGGTGAAGCGTGTTTTAAAACCAGATCAGATTGCTGATCCAGTCTCCAGCATAGCTACAGAAACAGCTGTCAGCCCAAGCGACAGGGTAGGGCTGTGAAGTGTGGGAGCAAGTATGCAGGACAAGGGGGCACAGGGACTCTCTAAACATGTACTGGTGCCAGAGGTCCCACTCTGTGAAACTATACCCAGTCAGATGTGATACTGCATTGCTGCATCAGCACGGCACTGTGCCTTAGATAACAAATTTAGTAGAGGGGATGTGGTAAACTTAACAGGGCACTAAGCACGTCTGGGCCAGAGCTGGCTTTGTGTGCAGCCTGTTTAGAGTAGGAGTGGAAGGCACACCAATCTATCTGCTCCTGCCCACATGGATGTAATCTAATGTGTGTTAGTAGCCATACTTGACATAGTGCTATGTCTTACAATGACAGGTTCCTCTCTGCACCGAAGCTACAATAGTACCAGTGGATTTTTCTCCCGTGCTTCCATCCAAGAATTTAAAACATTTCTTTTAACGCTAATGAATGAATTTTTGCTTCTAATCCCTCCATTTTACAGATCGAGAATTCCAGAAACAGGCAATAAAAGCCTGCAGCACAGCCAAGAACATCACCTTAATCTCCTGGCTTACTAACTATGGCCTGCTGTTACATGCAGGAAGAAATATTGAGTGCATGGACAGACTTGCAGCAACTGGCTGAGAAGCTGGAAGAGGCGTCTTGTTCCTGCCTCCCTGCCAGAGGGAATTACCTATTATCACAGAGCACCTAAGCTCATGCCAGTTGCTGCCAAGAACAGCAGGGTTAGCTTAAATGGTTTTAATGACTGATCTGAGCTATCCCAGCTGTTTTGCCTTCAGATGATACAGAAAGTGCTCAAGCGCTGCTCCCTAGTCTGAGCACCCTGGCAGTAATGAGCAGCAATAAGCAGGGCAAAATGAGGGAGATGGGAGTGCAGAGGGCTGGCCTGCTTCTTTCAGGAGCGCATATGAGCTCATGTATCTCAGTTTAAATACTCCAGCCTTGCTTGAAGAACCTAGGTGTGAAAACATTAGTATATTGTGCAAACTGTGATCAGAGAGAATTACCACTCTGTCCCACAAGATACTCCTTTTGCTACACTCTTGTTTTCTGTCAGAAAGCCTCAGGGTCCAGCATGACATGACAGAAACTACCATTCATTTACTCCATACTCTGTATTCTCAGTATTTCTGCACCAGCTATCAAACAGGCTTCCGTATTCTTAATTTTCATTTCCACACATAAATTGCCTCTTCAGTACCCTCTGCTGTTTGTTCAATGCCGTGTCGCTCTCAGAATAACTGCAAGAGGTTTAGGGTAGTGGCATATTTTTCTTTCCCATTTCATTTAATTGAGCAAAGGGCCCAGCTACCCCTGACTGCTGGTACAATTGGTGGAGGGAGTCAGGCAGTAGAGCTCTTCTGAGATCTGAAGTGCCTTTGGGAATTTCCCATTTCTCCCCACTGATAATATATTCCCAAAAAAAGGTCTCTGTTATGCGCCTGAAGATAGATGGTGTGGATTTGGACTCAGATGGTGCACTCAGTTCAGTCTCAAATGAATAAAGGGTAAGTTCAAATGCTCTGCCCAGAGAACACCCATTTCTTGGGATTTTGGAGTTCTAGATCTAGAAACTGAACACATTTGGTGAACGATACTTGAGGAACCAAGCAGGCTAGGTCAAACTGTTGTGGAATCAATGAATGCTGATATATCTCTCCATTACTTCTAC
The DNA here is from genome assembly GCA_008921705.1 of Burhinus oedicnemus. Lineage (NCBI taxonomy): Eukaryota > Metazoa > Chordata > Aves > Charadriiformes > Burhinidae > Burhinus > Burhinus oedicnemus. The sequence continues at coordinate 733,436 of VFFE01007111.1, read as the reverse complement.
AACTGCCCCTATCCTAACTAATGAATCTTCCTGCTCCAGCCACAATTACAGTAAGCTCCCTGAGATCAAGGTTTGGAAGCCAGAGTAAGGACATATATAAGCCTGGAGAAATCAGAAAACAGGAAGAGAAGGCTCATAAGTAAATCTAAAAAGGCCTACCAATGTGAAAAGAATATAGCTAGTGCTTCTTTCTCACACTGAGAAATACTCTCACCTACTGAGGTTACAGCCAGAGTTTTGCTCTAAGGACGTGTCAGAGGCTGCCCTCAGAATTGACAGCACATCATTGAGGTTATGGAATCAAAAGTAGTTGGATGTCATGCTAGCCACATCACTCCCTTGTATGGTAAATTATGCAAACATCTCCATGGAGCAGCTAGTTCTAGACACATCTTTGTCCTTTTTAAAAAATTAATTGAACCTCATAGGAGGCACAGGTTCACTTGCAGTGAGAGCCTGCCTTTTGCTCAGTTTACATCTATCAGCATTCAGCTGGGCAACTGCATGTTTTTATTTAACTACCTGAACAACCAAACAATAACAAAGTAATAACTTTAGTAACTAACACCCCACCTCACTTTCTTCATATGTTCAGTCTCTCCCCAGCTACCATAATTTCTTTTGATCACTCACTTCACTCTGCATCTGAATTTTAGAAACACAGCTGGCATCCACAGTCAGTCTCGTAATAAAATGGGAGTAGATCCCAGCCACCTGGTAGTGACGTCAGCCTTTGTCTTGGAGATAAACTAATCTTACAGCCTATTTATAACCCTATCCCTCTCCAGGTGTCCACAAATTTCCACCTCTCATCCTTTCACAGATATAGGTCAGCAATCAATATTCAGGGATTTTTGAGGCATCCATATATAGAGAACAGCCCGCACAATTTGGCCAAGGGTCTCTGTCAGACTTCTTTGCAATGTGAATGCCTAGGATCCAAGTAAGGTGCATTGTCAAGCTCTGTCACATACCTTCTGCACCAATTGACACAAGTTTCACTCCTTTGCTGGCGATATAATCCAGAGCTTTGTTGACATTAGCAATCTTATGGAAGCGCATCTTCCCTCTGTCTGGTTTCGGTAGTCTTTCCCCTGCAGAATAACAAATTTAATGTGTTTATTGTTACATACACCTGGCTACAGACACCCAAGTGATTAGAACTCAAGAGTGAATGTGCCCTGAACACTGTCTAAAAGTTAGCAGTTATTTTAACAGGTATTTTTCTGAAAGTATGTCAAATGGCTTTGAACAAAAACCTAGAGAGAAAATTCAAATGTTGAAACATCTGACTTAGATCTGCCTGATATAGCAGTAAAATCAGAGTAAAATTTTTACGTTTGCCCTAAACATCTGGAAGACATGTGAGTGCTTCCTGCTACTCAACTTCTGGTTCATTCCTACAGGCTGTGTTAGAGTAGCTGAATATTAAGAAGGCAGGATGTTCTCAGAGCTCATCACCCTTACCTGCCTGATTGTAAAGAGAGGCTGGACTCTATCCAGCAGATCAGCCATGGCATCCTTCCACATCTGACCAAGAACAATGGCTTTTAATAATCTCATCCAGTACAGCAGAGCAGCTAATTTCAAAGCATAGGCTGATGTGTTTGAATGAACTTATATTTTCAAAGGATCACAAAGAATAATAATTTCTGAAAACATGACGCTCCATTTCATGAAGAGTGATTATTTGAAGATCTTACTTCCCCACTGAAGACTCCAGCAAAAATGTAAACTGTCTTTTCCATAAATATGTTTTAAAAAAGTCTTTGTGCCCTTTTTGAATAACACATAAAACAGGTGACAGTGAGTTTACATCAGTTAGTCAAAAAGAGTTCTTGGATGCTGCACCCTTCTGAAAAATGACACCTTTTACTTGTGACTAAACGTTGATCTAGTTTTACTTTAGGCACTCACTTTTGAAAGCATTGGTACATTCAATAAAGTCATTAAAAGCAAAGCAAAATTTTTATACTAGAAGTGGAATAAAAAGAATTTGTAACCTAAGTGCAAAGGCTTTTTAGTTGTTAGGGGCTGAGACCAGATCCTCGATGTTTGTGGTTTGTCCAACAACACTGATGTCAGTGATACCCTGATACATTGTGAAATCCTGGAACACATGCACAAAACAGAAGATTTTGGAAATAAGGAAAAAGCAGAGCTTTTTTTTTTCCTCCCTTTTGTTTTAATGTGTTTTATCTCTCACTTTTCAGCCTACTTAGAGTTTGTGTTCACTGTTTTGAATTGTTCACAATTTTTGTTCCTTTAAGAGTGTTTCAGTTAGCATGCTGTAAATACAGAGCAAACTTTATTTTAGCCAACCTGAGATAACTTCCAAGAGGAGCATCAGTTTGAGGCCATTTCTGAAGTCCTCCTCAATGTTCTCAATCTGTGTGCCTGCTTTCCTGAGGTGGGAATTGCACCAGGCTGTAAACGTCTGTAATAGTAATTTAAAAAAAAAAATACTTATAACAAGGCATTTTCCAGAACAACTGCTAAGCAATCTGAGTAAACACTACATCTGAGATTTTCACTACTGCCTTAGAAAATTGGATGTCCAACTCCTATTCATTTTATACATGTTGCTGAGTTCAAAGTTCTTATCCTGGATATTCATGAAGATGCAAAGAATTGCTTGATTAGAAGCAATATTGTGCTAGATTCTGCTCACAAATGCATCCCAAAAAAAGATCTACACATAAAGGCAAAATTTGTCTAATAGTTATTACTACACTTAACATTTTATGAACACATAATTTTATATCGGGACTTACCTGTTACACATTCTTCCTCAAAAGAAAGATTGATATTGTATAAAGGAAGCTGTGTGACAGTAATATGTAGGCGATAGCAAGTGCAGAAGCAAAAATTTCTACTACTTGAATTCATGCCATGATAAACAGTTCTTATACACATTATCTATGCCAGGAACAAGTAACAAGCATTTCTCAGAGGCAGGAAGTTGTGAGAACACTCCTCAGGATGAAGTAACTGAAGAGACTTTATACAGCAAGGATACCAGCAAAATTGCATCTGCTCCTACTTGTAACTACAGTGAGAAACAGAATGCCTTTTGAAAACATGGATAATTAGAATGGATTTTGAAAGTTTACAATAATTCAAGCAGAGAAGTTTCACATTCAGGCCCTGCAGATATGGCCTGCCTTACCAAGGATTTTATTTTTAAACTGTATTATATAATTTTCAGAAAACTACCATAATTCATGAAACACACAAATGCAGATACTTAAGTTTGCAGGGCAAAAATGGTCACAAAAGCAACCATGAGCATTTCTCTCTCCATGGAGAATAACCAAGTCTGCTTTTACTTGCGGAGATGAAAAGCAGAACTAACTCCATTGATCTACAGAGGTCATATACACATTACCTTTTGTATGAATGAAATCAAAACATGGGCTACTATGAAGTTTGGTAGTTAAAATTAGGCTGTTTTCAAAAATCCATTACTACTATGTCTTCTGACAAATTCTCCTTGCTTTTCAGTGTCTGTTGAGATATATAAAGCAAGTTTGTGTTTACTAGGTATTTCACCAGGCATTTAACTCTAGGTATATAAGGCAGCCATACATTTTGGTAAGTTAGACTTCAGCTACTTAAAATTGCCAGATATGTGGAACTCCCCTTCTTTTGCTGTTTCAAATTACCACAGTTTTAAAAACATTTAACGTAAACAGTTTAAAAAATAAAATCTATCCTAAATCCCCATTGTCAATATGAAATTTCTTTTTTTCTTGCCTGTTTTTTTATACTATTTAATTTCTGATCTCTCAGAAACAGAATAAGAAAGGCCAGTAGATGAAGGCAAAAACTTTCCCTGGAACTGAATCTTGTAAATTCTAGACAGATTTCATACCTTAAGAAGATATGGACTAAATTTTCAGAATTGGCCTATTCTTAAAAATGCAACTTTCTGCTAAAGAATAACATTTTGACTGTTGTTGGGTTTGACTCGGTTTATGTGAAGAATTTCTGTGCAGCTTGCTGGGCTCTTTTCTCTGAGCTCCTACAGTGACAAGGAGCAGCTTGCTAAACTTCAGTTTTATCAACTCCTTTCTAATTGAAAGGAAGAAGCAAGATGTGCTATGGATATGGGGGAGCTGTGCAGTGAAATCCCTAATTCTAGATACCCAGAGAAAGGAGGAGAGAGAAGACAGTATTGGAAGCAGTTCTGGGAAGGGGTCCTGTTCACCTGCAGAGGATGGGTTGCAGGTAGAGGCATAAGAAAGTCATTCTGTGTACAGATGGATGTAAGTATGGCTGCAGCTGAAGCATGTCTGCAAATACATCTATTTCAATAAAGGGATGTTAGCTTGAAAAGCAGTCATTCAGGAAGGTAAAACTTTCCTCATTTTAAGCTAACTAGCTTTACTGAGCACATGGGAGACCTGAAACCAGAGTGTATCAAGCATCACAACAGAGATACTAGGCACGTCTACCCTCAGGGCTCGACATGATGGAGTCTTACAATGGTATTTGGTTTGGATCATTATAGGGTTATAATCTAGTTTATAAGACTAATTTGTCTGCCTCAAGCAGTATCTTGTTCTAGTGAAGGCTTAGCACCACATTAAGTCATTTGCAAATACTAAAAATTGTAACAAGCATTCTGTCGTGGTTTGGGCCAGATTGGCCCAATCCGGTGGAACGACCTCCTGTTTTACCTCAAACCAGGACACATCCTTGGAAGGAACAGTATTACGTAATACAGAAAAAGCAGCTGAAAGCACTCAATGGTAAATGCACATGAACCTTGCATGGCAATTTGGCAATAAATATTAGAAAGCTGAACCAGTAAATGAAAAAGCCTTTTGTGAATTAAGCTTAAGTGATGGATACGTGCTTAGCTGCAGATGCTATCATAGTTTGTAGAATTGTTCCAAGCACACCATGTTAAACTCCAAGATGAATTTGGAGAAAAACCTCAGCCATTTCCATCTCTTCTTTTAGACATTTTATGGTGAATGTTCTGACCTTGTACCACTCAAGTAAATGAGTTTTCCCCATTTTTCATTTAATTAAGAATTTAATGGCAACGACCCCACCAGTCGAGCAGTCTTAAAAGACAAATCTGATTCCTACAGTGAAGAAATGTACTTCTCACTTAGTTTCTCAAGAGGAAATGGAACCTGGCGGTTCTTAGCTCATATATGCATCTATAAATATATATATAAAAGCAAATTAGAATTTTGTCCAACTCTAATCTCACTGTGGTCCTCTACCCTCTACAACAGCTGATTGAACTTACTGGATGCCACACTGATAGAAAAAACCCTTAAGTTTTATCCAAAGATCCCAAAGTTTTCAAGTAATTTAAATAGTTTCTCTTGAAAACAGACATTTTTACAGCACTGAATTTGCTGAGAGACAAACTGTCTTCTCGATCTTGTTCATTTTATGAAGACACTAAGCAACCAATGTTGCTATGATATAAACAAGGAAAAGATGCTACTACTGCTTAGTCAAGCTTTTTTCAATAAATAGTTTGATGACAGTCACTAGTTTTATGGGCTGCCTTTTTATATCTGTAGGTTATTTAAGATTCTTTCCAGTCATATTGGGGTTTGTCATTCACATTGTAGCATTCTGAAGGATAAACCTGGAATTACCTACAAAGCTTCCATTCATGAGATAACAAGTTCTGCTGAAGCACTCTACGGTGTGCAAATTCTTTATTTAGACTACCTGTATCTAGACAGTTTAGATTATCTTCTATACTTAGAACAAGAGATTCAGATCTTTTATCTGAACTACAGTTTCTCAGAGCTTTCTGATTTACTAGTGCACCAGATCATGAAATGGTGCTATCCCCTTATGACAGTTGTCTTGTGCCTCATGGAAAGTGGCGCTGCACTACATTACAGCAGACTCTCGGCATGTGGCTTCATAGCCTGGTGCCTTCCAAACTGGCTTACTTTCCCTAGGACTAAACGCAGCTATACGAATGCTACTTAAGGAAATGTTTACTATGTTTCAGTGATGCAATCTGTAAGTGACTGTATTAAAGCTACTACAAAACTTAATTTGCAAATTTTAAGTTTCCACAATCCACATTTTATTTAACCCTTGTCCTTTTATTCTTATTGTGATACCACTTGTTCTCACTGCTTTGGCTTTAACTAACAGTTCTATTCATAGTTATTAAGAAACAATTCAAAGCACGTTTAAGTCCTGGAGATCGAAATACAGCCAGCATATAGTACCCTGCAAATTTGTAATCCACTGGGATTTAAAAGCTATTAAATGACTTAGACAAAGCAAATTCCTTTTTCTGCTGAGCTGTACAGTACATTTCAGAGTATCAGATTGTCCAGAGAAACAAGGCAGGACTGAAGGCACCAAGCTGAATACCAAGAAGGATACAAATAAGTGCCTAGAAAGCTAGACATTTCATTTTGGAATTTATCTACCATAGGCGGCTCTACAAATTTAAAAAATAAACATTTCTCCTTTCCAAAGTTGTTACTACAAAAGAAACTTTACTGACATTCTTAGATGAGAGACCACAGAAGAGGGGATGCAGGGCAGGAAGCCAAACAATTTGCAGTCCCACAGGTAAATGTTCTCTTAATGCACTATTAATTGTCTGCTGCTGTCACCGGTCTATTTTGGAAAAGCTAACTCCAGAAAAGGGAGCACAGTTTATGTTCTATGCCCATTTAATCTCATCGTGAAGACTGCCAATAGCGTATTCTCCCCAATTTGGATTCATAGATCTGTGATGGCAAAGTGTGTACCCGAGAAAAAAAACACCTGATAATCTACTCAGGCCACTTAATTTTACAAGCCCTTGAAAAGTAGAATTGCCAACAAGGGGCAGAAAAGGGAGATATCCCTAATCAATTATCAATCAACTACAGCTAATGCCAAAAAATAATAGGGTATGCTGGCTCTGTGCAAATATTTTTACACATGCACAATGAAGGACATGCTTTGATGGAAAAAGTCAGAGAGCTGAATTGTCTTACACTCCTGAGAAAGCCCACATGTCCTTTTTATGTGAGTGTAAGGACAACATACTTTTGATAGTGCTTCAAAGACAGAAAACAAGATGCTATACTAACAAGTTTTATATGTGCATGTGATAATAGGGATAAAAAGAATTGAGAAAGCACCAGTTACCACCCTCTCCAATACTGTTACCCATCAGTGGGTCACAAGACAACTTGTTCCACCTGCTGAAGATACAGGGTAAATTTCTAGTTTGGCACTGAGAGTGAGTCCAAAATGTACATCACCAAAACAGCAGCACAACTTGCATGGGGGCATGTACAGGGGATACACTCCACAAGTTCAAGAAGATTTTTTTACTTGCACTCAGAATTGAAACTGAGAAGTGGATTCAGCCCAATAAAGGATCGGAGACCCGTATCCTGTTTAGTATGTATATCTCATAACAAAGGTTAACACTGCCTTTCACTCTCTCCAACTCAAATCAATTTCTGTCTGCTATAATATTAACAAGTTTTAAAAACTAATATTTGTTTTAAAAGGCACATGTCTGCTTGTCTGTACCCCTACCAGAAATGCTACTGGCCCACGAGTCATTTGTTTTTTGAGTTTCTAGCCTTTCTGTAACATGTACCTAAGAAAATATAGACAAAATCCAATTTTAACCTATGAGTTATGAAAAATATTGCATTAATAGGAAACTTAATACTTCCTGTGTCTGTTAAGTAAAGCAGAAGCACAACTCATTTTAAGTGGACCTTAAATTCTAATACTCAGAGCAGGAGAACACACCTGAAGAAAATTAACTTCAATATAAACATTCAACACATTTGTTTATAAACATATGTGTTATCCCTAATCATTTCAGTTTGATAGAGTTGTTTCTTAAAACTCTGCTTTATAGCCCTTCTTCTAAAGTATTTTTCCTCTCTACTTGAAGCTGAGGGTCTTCATTACTTCTAGGCTAAATGGGATGCAGTGATTCACTCTGTAGTTATACAGAACATTACTGGGCTCTGAGCACATGGCAAGGGTGTTACAGAAAGAGCTCTGCCAGAACATTCCCACTAGGCCAGACTGAGGTTTCCCCTTGAAGAATTGCCCATCTGTCTGTTATCCATGTTTTAAAATATAAGTTGTGAACCCGCAACATGATCTCCTAGCTCCTGTGTCCATACAGTGTTCTAATGAATGCAGGATCAGGGCTTTTCTCTGGGCTTGGGATACAGTCTGTGTTGGCCCTTGTTCTCTATTTAACTCTGCTCCCAAAAGAAGAGGCATGAAGGTGAAACACAGCAGAAGATTGCACAGCCTTTATAAACTAGCTTGATGTGAACCAATGGCTACACATGACATCTTTTAGATGCTCCTAGAACAGCTGTACTTTTAGTATATTAGGTGCATGGATATATTTTCATGAATTGAAAATAAAGAAAATCTTACATCTTACTTGTTGGTTTGAATTATTATTAACTATCCCCTTGCTCTTATTTCCCCTTGCAGTGGAAGCCTAAATGCATTGGTACACGTTAGTAAAATAACTGGAGTAACTGTAACAGGAGAGGTGGTTCACCCGTACAACTTGATCATGCCAAAACACTTGGTAGGTAAAGTGGGATTTTAACATTAAACACACCAGAGCACAGCAACAACTCACAGTGAAACATAGTGAAGGATGCCATGAAGGCTAAGGTAGGGGAAATGTTCAGTGTGTTCCAAAAGGTCATTAAAAGGAAACCCTCAAATCATAGGCAGTATGTCAAAGCCAAATTCCTGGGAACAACAGAAAGCATTGTACAGAACCGTCTCACAAAGGAAGTTAGTAGAAGCTCCATCACAAGGTCCCCATATCCAAAGTTGGGGAAAGCCCTCCCTGCTCCAGCACATTCATCAACATAGCTGAACAGATGGTGTCAGAGATGATATGCTAGTATACTCTGCACTGACAGCAGATCTGCTCTAGTAACTAAGGAAACTTAGTTCCTTAGTTTTATCATTCACAGGAGATGTCGTCAAAAAGATGCACTCGTCACACAGGACACTGCACGTCTTCCACGCAAGCAAAATGCAGAATGCTAACAAGAGCCCGGGGAGACCTCAGTCGTTACAAAGCAGGTGGCCTAATCCTATGCAAGTCTAGGGTTTCCTGTAAAACATGCAACCCTCTCCCAGCACTGAATGATTGCACGTCTGCTTTACAGTGCTCACTATTAACAAAAAAACCCAGAGCATGTAAATATCCCTTCGAGAATAATTTGGCAAGGCTGAACCTCAAGAAATGTCAAGAAGATTATTGAGTCTCTTGCTACAAAGTGAGTGACATTAGTTCTTTCTTTCAGAGGAGACAATAGAGAAAGGTTATGTTGTCCCCTTGGTCTAAAATGGAAGAAAACTCAGGAGGCAGTAAGATGTATGGGAAATTCAGTATGAGTCACTGCATGCACTGTCCTCACCTTAGCCTTTTTTTCTTAAGGGAAGAACAGGAAGGAAAGGAAGATAAGAGGTTTCACAAGGTCTTTGGAGGGGCTAAAACGGTTAAAATATTGCAAGGTTTATTAGGAGCAGGCAGATAATAAATATCGTTATTGGATCTCCTGAGATAGCTGGAAAAGACAGAAGTTTTCAGGCACATAAGTCCATTTTTACATGCAAGAAAGAAGCATCAGTCAGTCTTAAGCACGAAAATTTAGGTAAGTCTTCAGACAACTCAGGACTTTGATGGACCATTGGTATAATGCTACAACAGCTCTATTGCATGAAGGAAGGGCCCTCCTTTTTCAGTACTGTTGATGGCACCCATTTGTGAAAGTTTTACAGCAGCAGGCATCTGTGTGATCCAAATGTGTGAATTCTCAGAATACATACAGTGCCACAGGGTTGCCAGCTTATGTATTTTTATCAGTTTAAAATAATTCTGCCTATTTTAAGTGTACTCTCTATCAGAAACATTGGTATTTTAGAAGTAGGAGCACATGCAATGTTTAAAATCCCATTTGAGACTAAAAATTGTTCAGGATCTGTAGGACAATTCTGGTCTAAATCTACTTTTCATTTTTGGAATTTCAAGAAACACTCAAATAAGAGAACCCTGCTCAGAAAAATAATGCAGAAATAAAAGAGGCAAGAATCCAATTAAAATCTTCAGTAAAAGCACGGGCATGGTTTTACCTTGCATTATAAAAACTGCAGGATATCTTTACCCATTCTTATCTTTATAACATAACTGCAGCCTAATCAATTTGTTAAGGTAAAGGAATTAGACAGACAAAGGAACTGTCAGGAAAAAAAACCCTACTGTCTACTTCTGGTGTGTTAATTCTGAATATTTTTTAACACATTCCTATCACTAAGCAGACCAGAGTGGTCTGTGGTATATTTACATGTGGTAAATTCAATACTTAAGGCAGAAACAGAGTCTTATGGGTGATAAAAGGTTTGGCATATTTTATTTATGTGAAAGTGGGAAACTTTGCTAGGCAAGTGGCATCAACTTTTGCAGAATCCGATCTTATATTTAAAAAAATCAAACTTCCAAGGACAAGCAAGCAAAAACTTCCATTGTGCTACCTTTCTATGCCTGCACTTAGGTACAAGCATGTCCTCCCCTCATGATTTTGCCTATCTCAACTCTAGCCATTCATCCTAGTTCCACTAGTTAAACTAGAGTATTTTAAAGGTCCCACCACCAGGACTCTATAGAAGCAGACCTTTTTTATGTCACAGACCTAAGCTGGTTGCAACAGCAGAGAACTATTTATCTAAGAAGAAAACTAAACACAAAACCATGTGAGAAAAAAACAAAAAAGTGCTTAGCAAGTCAGACAGTTTATTCCTACTAAGGGTGAGTAATGGCTCACTATTAACCAGAAGGGCTTATTAAGCATACTTATGTAGGAATCTGCCCTAAACCACTTCCTATAATACACTTTACTTACCCATTTAGATGACAGAATAGAGTGTATGCTTACAACATTCGAATAGGACAGCAAAATGATGGGTCTGTAAGCATGTTTCACGACAGAGCTACAATTTAAACTAATCTTGACACATCAGTGAAATGACCTGAAGAAAGCTGGATGCAGATTAGCAAGAAGTCTGAAGTGCTGCCCTCCTCCAGTTACAAATAACTGCAAAAACACAGGATGGAGAACTACTGTCAGGAGAGTAGCACTGAAGAATAACAGTCGATCACAACCTAACCTGATTTTAAAGTTGTGCTGTTATAAAAGGCAAATACAATACTGGAATGTCTAAGCCGAAGAATGGTGTATCAATACCTGAAGTATTTCTTCCAGTCTCCTCAGTGCTGAAAAGGAATTAGCTGTAATACTGTCCCCTCTTTTGGGCACAAAATTCAAGAAGCATGTAGACCAGTTGGAGAGAATCCACAAAACAGTCATGAAAAGAATAAGATTCTAGAAGACTTCATCTATGAAAAACATAGAACCATTGGACAGGTTTAATCATGAGAAGTTTGAAAAGAGAGTAATACTTGTCTCAACCATTTAAGAAGTCACAACAGAGAAGAGAATAAATCAATTCTCTGCGTTCACTGAGGATAGAGCTTAACACAGTCACGAGCTTAAACAACAACAAGGAAGGTTTAGATTAATTTTTGACTCTAGAAGCAGTGAAGCACTGGAAGAGATTGCTTGGGTAAATGCAGAATCCTTCTTCTTGGACATGATCAAGAACAAGCTGAATAAATGTGTTGAGAACAGCATGAGCATGTTTGCTTCTGCCTGAAAGTAGGGGAATGGACTAAATGCTTTCCCAGATTCTTCAGTCATACTTTCTATGATGTTCATGGAAGATTCCCATCCTAATTGACATCTACACTGCTGCCTTGAAAAGGCAGAATAGGCAAGCAAACTATTTTTCCTTCCAGATTCTGTGGCTGAGAAGCCCTAAAGCTTAGGTATATATATGTTGTCCAAAGACTACAAAATAAGAAGTTGTTCAGCAGAAAAGAACTTCTTTTTAGGAATCCAAGCACTTGGCATCCAACAAATAGCTGTAAATTTTGTTTCTGTCCGGCTGTTCTTTCTGTGGTGATCCCCATTTACCTCTCCTACTTTCATATGAAACCCTAATTTCCCTCAGCAAGAAGAAATATAATGTTGGAGGTGATTTGTCAGGGATTCTGGAGAAAAAGAAAGTAGAAAGGTGAAGACAGAATAATAAAGAAACAAAGCTGAAGAAATGTAACAGGATAGAGGGAAAGAAGATTCAAAGTCAACAGGCAGAAGAGTGTTCACGGAAAGTTAAACTTAAACCAAATTAAAATTAAAGTGGATTCAATGATCTGTTCTATGGCTACATACATTTCCCGAGGTCTGTATTATGATCCTGGAGAAGAGATACTGACACTTGTATTTTCTCTCCAACTTTGCGGCAGCCTTTAAGTCATTTAAGACAGGAATTGTTAAAATGTTTTTATTGTCCTAAATGCTGAGCATTTTATGACCCATGATTCCTCATATGGGACTATAAGCCTTTTAACAATAATGGGAGCAGATGTTAGCCATAGCTGAGTACTTTTAAGTGTCCCACTTCTGTATTCAAGGATAATGAGAATAATAAACCCTCCGTATCCCACAGCACTATCGTGGGGGAAAATTCACTGTTGCTTTTGAGGTGCTCAAACACTACCCTGAAAAAAAGCCCAATAAAGAAATAGTAGTAGGAAAGATTAGAAAGTTGGCAAAAATATAAATATATTGTAAATAAAGAACTGTAAAATTAATCAAAAACAGAACCTACTGTGGACAGATGGAAAACAACACATAACAATTCCGAACATCTTCAGCATCTGTTCTCAGTCATCCAAAGTTAATTCTACATTTAAAAATCACAGCTAGCTGTTTAGCATAAACCAGTTACCCACTACTGTAAATCTAGTTGCATGCTAGTTATCCTTCCTTCCTTAAGCTCTTAGTGACTTACAAAATGTGTCAGTCACTTAGGTACAGAGAAAGAAGTCGCTCAGGGAACTGTCAAGAATATCAATGACTGTGAATAACCCCACAGATGCAACCTGAGAAAGCATTTTCACATACAGAAATTGTTTTAGCTTTCACCTCTAGGATGAAAAGTCACTGTCCCTACCTCTCACTAATAAGGTCAGGTTTGGGCACCTCCAATGAAGCTGCCATTTCTGGTGGTTTAAGTGATGGGGACACCTGTCCCCCCGAGAGCTAAACTGAGAGTACAACTCACCTCATAGACATTACCAACAGCCTGCATGTGTTAGCAACCTTGTCACTTATTCACCTGGCCTGGGTTCAAAACACTGACCTAAAAGTGAAAGGTTCCCCCCAGCCACGCATTCCCAACCAATAAATTAAAAGTCTATCTTCAGTACAAGGTTATCTTTCATCATAAGTTGGGGTATAGGGGCTATTAGAATATTCCACTCGGAAGTCTTTGCAATACTGAGACTTTGAATTATTATTGTCACCACCTTGCTGAGCGATGACAAAGGTCAAGGTTTTGCAAGTCAGCTTTCTCTTGGATGTGAACGATGTTTTGCAGTATAGTTTGTTCGTTCACATCATATGCATGAATCCTTGAAAAACGATGGTCACAAACAGCATCCAGGCAATACTCTTCGAGAACCCTTTGTCCAAATGACAATGTCCGGCTGTCTTACAGCAGCCTTGCTTGGATAATCCATTCTAGCTAGATGGAATAATGGGAAGCAATCCCTTGCTGTTTGCAATGATCCGACCTCTTCATCTTCCCTCCTACTTCAATAACAATATGCATGACATCATGTACACTTATACGCTACCTTTCTGATGACTCTACTCTCTTTGCCTTTTCTGTAAAACAACAGGTATGTTAATACCTTGTAATAACAGAATTAATACCTCTGAATTTGTTGGATTACATACAATTATTCACTGCATTAAAATGCTCAAGGTACAAGATTAGCACTACGGAATGATAAATAAATGGTATAATCTGTGAAGTAAACATAAAGTTCTCAAATTACTACCAATTTCCAAGTTATAATAGCCCCCATATTAAATTGCTTTCTCTAATGAGAGTGAAAAGACAGACAGTGAGTAAAGACTCAACATTTGAGTCCTTGCTCTTCCACAGCTTTTTGCACAACTTCTTTCAAGTAGTAAAGCCTCTTTACGTATCTGTCCAAAATCTTTACCCCACAGTGTAGGTGAAATGTAAATATGCCCCATGGACTGAGAGTTCTAAATTTCATCTCTAAAATCGAGTGATTGTGCAGTATTTTACAGTCTTGTGTATGTTTTGCAAATTTAAAATGCTGTAGCAAGTGAAAGAACTTTTATTTCACAAGCCTCAAAAACCAAATATTGGTGAAAAAAGTATCTGTGAATCAAGCAGTTCTTAAATGAGAGTAAAGCTTTAAAAACAAAACAAACAAAAAGGGACTAATGGAACAATACAAATGTGAAACTGAGTAATCTATCTTTGGTCAATGGCTTTTGTTTTCTTTTATTTTCAGATGTTGATTTTGTATTTCCCTCAAAGGAAATGTTTATGGACATGTTGATCTCTTCCAATAGGCCATATTGTTTCTAGCATTTAATAATTTAATGATTAACAGATCATGGTAGGTTTTTTGGTTTTTTTTTTTACATGCAACTGCCAAATTTTGCCCTTCAAAATGTCTCCTACTGTAATCTGCAGAAATAGAGAAGCATCGCCCACAAGGACCTGTGCCTTTTTGATAGAGACACAGTACTCCCACACAGCATGACTGGGAGTGTACAGCATCCAGACTGAACCTCTGAGGACTGCCAACTATTTGCATGGCACAACAGTATTTTCCTCTGATAGGGTAACTTAACTTTAGAGCATACTAACCAAATATTCTCTGTTCCAATACACTGCACTTTGCAGAGCTTGAATTTACACTATAAAAACAAGTAATTCTGATATTGCAACCTGAAGTAGTACGGCTATAGCAGCTAATATCTTAGACAGCTTTCCTGATCACTTTACACCACAAAACTTTACAGCACATACCTACAAATAAATCAGTTCGTGCCCAGTTGTCAGAGCATTAAAACAGATTTGCCACTACACTGCACAAAGTTGAGTGCAGCAAAGAAATGCTGTACACATTTTTATAAAAGCTTTAATGGACTCTATCACCCACGGCATAAAGACTGCATCTTTGCTTTTATATAGAAATATATATTCATATCTCATAAAGTGCTGTCCAAAAGATACCTCTCCCCAACCAATCAGGTAGGACACGAGGGATCTAAGCAGAGAGCTTGCAGACCATAAAGCGTGTAGGTTCTGTTAGAAACTCCAATGTACTGATGCATGCTCCCAAACATCTCTCTTTCATGCAAGCCTCTCTGTCTTGCTCTCTCTGAGTTTCTAGATACAGATCTTGGGTGAATAAAATCAAGACAACTCCTGATACTTTTGAACGCATACTCAATTAATGGAACAGTAAGCTTATTTGCATTCTGGTGCTTTCTGGATCACTTTTAAGCAAAGTGGTATTTGGGAGGTCTCACTGTAAGCACTAGTTAGACAAAGAGCTGTATTTAAGGCACACTTTTTGGATCTAACTACTGAAAAGCTGAGAAACACAAGGACAGAAAAAGGCTCAAGGCCAGGTTGGATGAGGCTTTGAGCAACCAGGTCTAGTGGGAGGTGTCCTTGCCCATGGCAGGGGAGTTGGAAGTAGATGATCTTTAAGGTCCCTTCCAACCTAAACCATTCTATGATTCTATTTAGTATGTCATGGGACCAAAATATCCCATGAAAAGCTGAACTGTTATAGGGTCAAAAGAAATTCACTCATTTCTACATGGCCCAGAAGGAGTTAATTCTAGAGCAGCACCTTCCATGCTCAGCATTTCTACTTCACAATTGTATCAACAAACTAGAAGGCATCTTCAGAAAAGGATTCACAGCAAAAATGCCAACAGGTTTGGAGGGAACTGTTTCAGCAATGACAAAAGGTTTGAGACCAGCCATTTTTCTGGTTTTTCTCTCCCTCTATATTCTTTTCCAACTAGCCACTTCTCTGCTATTATGGAACAAAAGCATAATCTCTGTTATATTTGCCTCTCCCTGCAGAGAGTTAAAAACAAAGTATAGGTAGTCCAAAAAGGGTCTTGAATACTGTGGTGGATCTGCAAGGGATAAATCTGCAGGTGTGCTTTAATGGTGGTCTATGCCCTTTATACTGCCTGGGGCTTTCTCTCAAGCATATTAAACAAAGAACATGCATTACCACCACTCTATCAGTGCCAAATGAACCTTCTTATAAAGAGATCATATCTCCTATTCTCCTTTCCAGTCTCGGGTCCTTCTTCCACCAGCTGTGCCCTGCAGTACTGCTCCTGAACTATCATGGACAGTGCTGGCTAACATTTTTGTTTCAGCAGATAGCTGTTTAAGATGAGATGAAAGAAACATTCACACATTATAGTATGGAAGGAACTAAAGGTATGCCCTCTGGAAATAGAAGGATTAATTAAAGTAGGCTAATCCAGGATTTAGTTGACTGGATTTCCACATGTCTTTCCCTTGCTTTCTCCATTGATTTTCTTCACCATGCTATCTTTATCCAGTAAGTATATACTACATTGCCAGGTGAGTAAGTAAATCCATCATAAACTGGTCAATACAGCCAATCAGAGTGGGATAAAAGTATGTTCCTATCCAATTTATCACCATTCTTTAAAACACTTCCATAATCAGAAAAGCATGTCTTCCGACTGATAAAGCTAAAACAGATTTTGAAAGTGTTTTCAATTCCACACACGTCTTTAAGTCCTTGACACCAAGAAACAATGGGAAATGTATGTCAATAGTCAGATCCTAAAATATTTACACAGTAAATGTCATCTTTGCCCTCTGTTATGCAGTACGTTTGAAGACCACCAAATCTAGTTTCACTTGTAATCTAATCTAAGGTTTAAGTTGAAATTCTTACAGAGAAAGGAAAACTTCATGCATTAATTCCCAATTATGCAACAAAAAGCTCCTCTGTGGCATATATGCCAGGTTACTCAATGTAATATTTATCAGCACACAAAGCACATAATCCATCCATGTTAATTTCTTTACTATTGTACCTGATGATTAAAAAAAAAAAAAATCTATTTTGATTTCATCCTTGTTTTAAGAATCTTTTTTTTTTTTAAAGAATTTGGTAACTTCTGCTGGTAAAGATACTACGTAAGTATATTGATATTTTTTTTAAGCTCTAATGTTTATGAGGCATTAGCTATAGAGTAACATTTTCTATAATATTTAAAATATCCTGTAAGGCAGCAGACTTTCAGAAAAATTACGGAGTTCCTAAATAATTTTTAGTGAGGCTCAGGTTCCTGAATTACTGAACTTTTCTTAAAAACAGAATAAAAAGCAAAACTCTTGATCTTTGAATGGCTTGATTAGATATGAATATGAAATTTAACTAAGTAACCTGTTCCCAAGCACTTAGCTAAGAATAGATGGGTAAATAACAAACAATGATGGCTATAACTGCTGAAAGCATAAACACCTGTGGTTTAGACAGTACAGTGTTTGTGATAAGCAAACTGCTTTGTCAATTAAACACACAGTTCTTTGTTTACAGCGTATCTATTCTGTTAAGAGTCATGCTGGGACCTGTGCTTAGTCATGGAAATGAAGGCCATAGACAAAAGGAAAGCAAGCAAACTTCAGCCTCACGTATGGTGTTTTGTTTATCTTTTAATATTAATGCCAGATGCATGATAAGTGCATTATACATAATATGTACACGTAGAGATATAGCTGCTTGCGGGTCTGCACTGCAAACTACATTACTGAAATGACTGGTGATTAAGAAGTGGTAAGAACAGGGAGAGTTGCTTCAAATTTCCTCAATGATCTGGTACATAGCAGAAGATCACTGTACCAGCAAATGAAGGGGACTGGAAGTCTATGGATAGCAGTAGAGTTAAAGGTGGTCAGCTGCTCTGCCAAAGAAAATGCATAGTGGAACTACACTCCAGAGTACAGCTGGAGATGAACTTGGACTGTAGAGGTTCTCCAAAGCCTAAAGAAACTCCTCTATGTGAAATAATACCCCAGAGCTACACAATCATTTGTGTATTTTTTTTCTTGTTTGCATTTAGTGCAGCTGGGTGGCAATTTTCTTTGTATTAAAGACTGCAATGTCTACAGTCTTGCAGCAGTGAAAAGATACACTGGTGCCAAGATTAAACATAAAACGGAGTTAAA
This sequence comes from Burhinus oedicnemus, assembly GCA_008921705.1. Classification (NCBI taxonomy): domain Eukaryota; kingdom Metazoa; phylum Chordata; class Aves; order Charadriiformes; family Burhinidae; genus Burhinus; species Burhinus oedicnemus. The sequence continues at coordinate 715,241 of VFFE01007111.1, read as the reverse complement.
AAAAAAATAAAAAATCACTTAATGCTAGCTGGTTAAGCCTTTCTGTGAGTGCCAAAATAGCAGGCTGATTTTCAGCGGTGCAAAACAGACAGAAGTTCCTCCTGACGTCAGTGGAAATGCCTGGGTGTTCAACACCTATAAAAAATATGAGCGTTTCCTTAGGTGCTTAAGGAATAATCAGAGATGCTAATTTTAGACTAGGGTAGTCACTTTCAGCAGATTCCTGCTATGGCAGGGGGGCTGAGCAAGGCTTTTCTAGGGGGCAGTTCAGAGTAGAAGCCATCTGCTCTAAATTAGGTTCTGCTAGTTACCAAAGTAATGGATGGCTGGACCAATTTTGCTTACAGGTTTTTGAAGAGAAATAAGAGCAAGCATCAGATTTCAAGTTGAAGGGATTCTGACAGTTAAGAGAAGTTGGGAGGAGGTATTTGAAGTAAATGGAAAATCCTACTCATACCAAGTACAGTAAACACTTAGCTCTTCCATCTGTAAAGCCAGCACATAGGTATTACAACCACTATTTTGGAGATGAAGATGCAGACAGTGATATGTCCTTATAACTCAAAAGCATTGCACTCAGGACATAAATTCAATTTTCTCACCTGTGTGCACACATGGAAATTTAAGGTCCAAATACAGAAACTAACTAAACATTAGCCAGACAACTGTCAGCTTCTGCTTCCCTCTGGACAGGCCTTCTAAAGAATGAAGTGTATTTCTACAAGCTACCATTTCAAGTGGGACACTTTCCTAAAAGAACAATATTGCATTTCAAAGTCTTCTACCTCTATCTCTGCAGATGCTCTGTTCTTGCAGAGCAGTAACACCTGCCCTGTAATCCTTTCACACCAGTAGTTTGAGGATTACTAGGACCATGCTATCTTGATCTGTATTGAAGAGTTACTTGTACTGCGAGCAGGAAAAGCTACTGCAGAATATGCACAGAAACAGTCCCAGAGGGTGATCATAACATCGTGTTTGCTGGTTAGATGATGTGGAAGGAGGTAACTTCTATCTTTAAATACATGCCAAATTTTATCAGCTAGAAAAAGAGCATTGTATAGCACCTGTATAGTTATTATCAGCTTTATGCATCAAGTCTCTCAACATGAGGCATATTTAAAACCAACAAATCCAGTGATATTATAAGAACAAATGTCACACACCCTTATCGCAGCATTTCATGGAATGATGTTTGTCAAACATTGAAGACTGCAAAATCACCCCAAACTACTAGGAATGAAATTTAATTTAGGAAGAAATGGAGTGCTTGATATGAATACATTCTCCTTCTGGTATCAGCTGAGAGTAAAGAATGCACAGCCATAAAAGACATTCACTCAGAGTCAGCAACTTTTCACTGCTCACAGTAGAGGAATACCACATCAGTTACACATTGTTTATCCCAACAATTAGGGCTCAGAAGAAATTATGCTTGGCAGTAAAGCCATCCAAAACAACTCAACTTTGCCAATTGCGTAAGCATTTTCATATTTGCTTGCTTGCAAAGATATAAAATAACATGCAGGAGGAATATCTTTTGACTTGGGACAAAGCTAAGCAGCACAGATTCCCATCTAATTCTATTTCACTGACATGTTTCTTCCTGCATCATGTCTACCTGCATTCCAGATACAAATCCAATGCAGTCTTCTGTAAGCAGGCTCTGCAGTATAGCTTCTAAAACACTACCAACATCTATATAGTATTGAGCATTCACAACTAAATAAAATCCTAATGTTTAGTCTCACTGAAATTAATTCAGTAGAACTGTACAGTGCAATACAGAAATTGCTACTTAAACTAAACATAATTAAACAGATCACAATTTATGCAGCAGTGATTAAATTTATGTTAGGCATTTAGTATCTGATTTTCCCATCATAATGATGAAACCCCTTTTGTCTTACTTGTAAGAGGATAGAGGGGATCTGGTGGAAGACTTTGAACTATGTTACCCCCTTGGCCTGCAGAGCTGTCTTAGTTTGATTTGGAAATTTGTGATATAATCATGATATTTTCTTACTGGGATTCATTAGTTTACAGAATATACCTGAGCCCTGCTTTTGCTTGCACAGGGCTACAAATTGTATCAGCGTGGATTCCCTGTTTACTGCAGTCTCAGGGCTGAAGACCCTCAGGGCTCTTCCAAGCAAACACCTCACTTGCCTCTCTTCAGCTCTTCAGTGACCCAAACACAGATCCATGGCAAGATGCAGACCTCCCACCCCCAAGAGATTATAGCAAAGTCCACTACTTAACAACACAGCTTTTCTCTAGCCCTTAAGCACCTTGGTTGCAGCTTATGGAAACCCACTTAGATCCATACTTTCTTCCAATCCTTATTGTATTACTAATTGGATCAGAATTATCTGCAGACAATTTACTATACAAATTTCAGGGGAGGCTGTGGTGTGTATCTGTGAGTGCAGGCAGGACATAGCCTTTGCTTCCCATTACAAAATAGTTCTTATAATTTCTTTTCATAACCATACAGTTCTGTTGCTGGCAGATATTTGGGGGTGAGTGGCAATTAACAGCTGAATTGGGACTGTAGGAATTATCCATTTGACAACACTAACAAAAGCATACAGACCCTGGAATGGGTCAACATTGAGAGGGCCATTTGAGTTTAAATAGAAAATATAATATTGAGTAATATATTATTTTTTGCACTCAGTATTGATACAGAAAACCTTCCCATTTGAAAAGACTACCCCCACAAACTTTTCTAGTTAAGTAAATTTCATAATAGCTTTCTTTGAATTTTCCTTCTTACACCAGCACCATGGTATTCAGGGACCTCTTTAACTGCACACTTTACTAACAGCTTCCAAGACAGAATATGAAGCACACTGACAAAATACGATCGTTCCGCTGTCCTTTCAGCATGGTCCTCTAAAGCACCATTCCATGCAAGTAACATCAGCAAGAGGAATTTAACACGTTACTATTTTAACAAGCACTAATCTCTGAGAGGCCAATCATACAAGACCAAGCCATAAGCACATCCCATATTTCTATACAGAGCCCCTCTGCCCTCATGACAACTCTTCATAGGACTAGAGAAACTGCAACTCCATGTCCTTCTGTCACATCACTGTCTAATATTTACAATAGTTATAGTATATCCTGAAAAACCAAGACATGCTGCGCAGAAAAAAATGAAGTCTGTCCATTGACTACCAAATTCTGAGTCAGACCCTATATAGGGCCATCTACTGCTAAGAAGGTCAGTCAAAGAGCACCCAGGATTTAAAAGGAAATGAGAGATATTTTATGTGTGTGTTCTTAATACTAGAGGTTTTGGCATCCACTGTTTGAAAAGAAAATACTTGACGCACCTGGAGGAGAAACATTTAGCCTTGGAGTGCTGAAACTTCATGTTACCATAAGGCACACTCTGCATCTACAGTGGCATATATCATTTGGCAAGACATTGTTCTTCTATAGAAGACAGTCACAGTACTGGCTGAATACTAGAAAAAAATAAGTCTAAAAAGGTGAAATTGTTTGCTAACTACTAGTAGTAATAGCAAATCCTGCATTTCAACGTATAGAATTTCCAAGACACCTACGCCGTCCTAATTCTATGCATAAAAGGTAAGGGAGGCAGAGAGTTGCAGTGTAGGACTCAGTATAGCACAATTTTTGCACTGACTGTCATTTTGCTCTTGACTCTGGAGGATTTTCCTCTTAACAACTTAAATCCCCTTCTGAAATTAGTCCCAAAGCTACTCAACCCAGGACCCTCATCTTTATAAGAGATACCCAACTGTTAAAAGGTAAGTACTGGGAATAAGTTATGAGAAGGCTGGTACTGCCTTAGAAAGGAGCATACCTTTTGTCTCCCTCACACCTCCTACATTCACTGGTTCTCATCCAGACCCTGTTCATGTTGCTCACTTGCAGAGGGGAATCTGTGCCTTCTGAACAATCCCACTGGTATTCTACGTGGGTAAAAAGTGTCACCTCATTAAAAACCCTCAAGAGATGGATGGATTCAATCTGGAGTCTATAAATCCATGACGAGTGGTTCTACAGTACTGAATTTTGCTGGTGGCATCCGGCCTCTCCTGCCAACGTTTTTCTGCCTTACATTTGTTTTTCATTCATTCACGCTTGGTTATTTCTCTCCTTCTCTTCCTGGTTGAAGAACGAAGCTGTTTCCTTCCACTACTTCATTTGTCTTCTCACTCACCAGTAGACTTCTTCCAGGAAGAGGCTTCTGATAAGAAATCAATTTAGATTCTGTCCATAGAAGACCACTCTTCAGAATGAATCTGGAACACTGACTGCAACTCTATTTATAGACACTGAAGTCAGACTGAATATAAGGTCAATTTCTCTTTCAGGCTGCCATGAACCTCTCAAATCTGCTGAACTTACCGAAGTTGCTGCAACACTAGAAAAAGGATATTGTCCATAATTCATAGTCCTTGTAGCTTCTGCCAAATAATGTGCTGCACATGTGGCTTCCAAATGCATTTTTTTTATTTGCAAGGACAACAGGAGTTGTATTACCAGCCAAAGGAGGTAATGCAGATAAATCCTTACAGGCCACACTGAAAATGTAATCTGGTATGTACTGCTGAAGACTGAAAGACACAGATTCTTTCCTAAAGAACTTTTTCCAAAGTCCTCACTAACGCACAGCATCCAGCATCATCAAGAAGATTTGTATTCACAAATAGTGCAATATCAAGGTAAATAAATATTCTGAGTCTTCTTGTTTATTCTATACCACTGTAAAAAATCATCAAAATGGTCAGAAATTGCATTGACACCTACATTAAAACCCTTCTGCATTAAGAAGGCAGCCATAACAGCAAGCTAGAATAAGACCATTCATCTATAATAATAGCAGTAAGGACGGAGTATGTTTCCAGTTCTTTCCTTACATGTGTTAGCGCCAGTGTCAGAGACATTTTTGAATGACTGGAGAAGACACAGATGAAATATGTGGAGCCAATTCAGTGCTTTGCAATACAACTGTCCTGAAGAAGGGATCACACCTGTTTCACAACCTTCAGATCTTTATTCTGAAGGCTTAAGACTTCCTTGAAAAACTCACAAACCACATTTCATGTCAAAGTTTAAAAAAGCACACTCCTATAATAAAGTGTTTATAGCAAAAGTTACAAATAATAAAGAGCACCATTTAACACAACTCACTAAGCAGTGTTGGCAGTTCAAACACTTTGCACACAACACAATATGCGTGCATTTTGAGTGGCATTGTTGTGCTTGGTTTCCGACGCTAAGGGACGCTGCATTTTCCAATATTCGTTTTAGTTATATTGAGATACAGGCTAGTGAAAACTAAAAGGTTTGTGGAGTTTGTTGAACTTTTTTCGGAAACTTAAGAAATAAATTTATCATGGAGAGAAGAGAAATCAGGTTCTAAGTCTTCTACTATGAGTTAGTACGACTTTTACTTCCACTCCAGTCAGGGTAAGGACTGAAAGCTAATCACTTGTGTGACAATACCATAGAAACAACCACCTCTATCAGTTGTTACAAGTATCACTGCTGCCCTCTTTTTACCAGTGGGAAAACCAAGGTCTGAGGTGAGCTGATCTTGCCTAAGGTTACAGAGTACAGTGAAGAAGAGAATCCCACCCCACTGGCCAGATTTTTTGATTTCTAATACTTTTTTATTTCCATGTAGTACTGAAGAAACAACGGGCCACTTTCATAGATCTGCCAACTGCTGTTTAAGTGCAGGTGGCCAGTGGAAGCATACTGGGTCAAGGAGCAAACTTCAGAAGTTTCCAATCTCATGGTCCCCATCTACATGTTCAAAAGACACCAAGGCTGTAGTTCTCTAATTAGTTCCTACTGAAGACAGCATGTTCATCCAAAATACATTTTTTTGTTATTTAGTCTTTCTTTAAAGATACTGCCTGAAATTTCCAACTATGTGATCCTGTTTAAGTTTTCACCAATAGCATCTAATGCAGCAAATGGTCAAATTGTTCTATTTTCTTGATTTCTTGATTTGACACAGCCTAAATGTTACCCCAACTAAAGCATTTAAATTGATGTTCACATTCAGAGAGACAGAGCTAAGCTACAATTTAGCTTCCTTTCCTATAGTGTACTTCATATTTATTCTGACATCTGCGAGGAGCCTGGATTACAGCAGACCATAATACTCTATGAACCATGGTTATAATTAGGCGTCACATCCATTGTAATCCTATGGACGTCATCATGTATTACCAGCATCTGTTGACAGATCTCATACCAGGCATATCACTGAAATGGCAAGTCTGGAGAGGGCAGCCCACAATAGAAACAATGGCATTTATTTTTGGTTTGTTCCAAGACTGTCTAATAGAAAATATATGCTGCCAACTGCCAGGGCTCCACTGAGATCACTTTGCAATATTATATTACCAGTTAGAACAAAGATCTGTGCCCATGTATCTGCAATCTTCTCCTAATAAATAAGGAAATAAAGAAACCCCTTTCTGCAACTGTCTTAGCACCAATTAGAAAAAGATAGAAGTCTTGAAATGTTATAAAGTTTATCAGGCCCTTTATCATAAGAGTACTTATTTTTCATGCAATAATAAACTCAGACTTCTTTCCAAGACAAGGAATGAAGATCCCCTCTCCCAAAGTTTTATTTAAATGGGGTATCACTTCAATACTAAAACTAAGCCCTGGGAACTGGCAACACAGAGTAGCAAAACCACAATTTCTCTACTTTAAGGAAATAAAGCAGACTTACTTTGCTTTAATTTATAAATGTGGACACCTGACTTTCTGCTGAAGCACTGTCTGTTTGGAGGAATGGAAACACAGAATTTGCTATGGGGTTGTACACTAACTACTCCCTGCTCTTCTGTAAAAGTCAAGAAATTTACTGTAAACATAAGAAAGCCTATAGAATCCAAATTAGCTTTATTTTCTATCATTTATCTGCATTGTAGGAAAACTGCATTAGAGCACTGACTATCTAGTAACCTGTCCATTATTTCCTTATTTTCAAAACAGCATTCTCTGAAATGCTGGACAATTGAATCCTAATCAGATGTAACCATGACCTGTTACAGCTGAGCAGTTTCAAATCACTAAAGCACTTAAGAACTAAGATAATTTCCATTCTCATAAAATATAAAAAACTAGTTCATCATCTAAAGAGTGTCAAATTAAAACAAATGTCAGTGTTGATGAGTACAGCTTAATAATTGGTTAGGAGTTGCAACAACTGGTAGATCATGAAAAGTGAACTTCAACCTAGCCCAGAACTTCTCCCACTCTACTCATACAGCAGGATCCAAACAGGTGTGAATGTAGGAAAATGAATAAAATCAGCTAAAACTCAAAGAAGGATGAAGAATACAAGTAAAAACTGAGAGAAAAATATTGGCTCTACCAATTTTAATGGAAAAGCAAACCCACCAGCCCCTATGATTCTAACAGCTCTTACTTTTACAGCTATACTTCTATAGCTTTTATAGAAGCTGTGACTGTAACAGTGGGCCAGACTGTCATCAGATATAAGTTGACAACTTAAGTTTTTGAAGTGAGCTGCTCACCTATAGCAAAAAGCATATTCAATCTTTTTGTCTAGAGCATCATTTCTCTCTCCTCCCCCCCCCCTTTTTTTTTTTCATTCTTGTAACCAGCAGATAACCTTCTAATCCCAGATCTGTCAGGTGTGACTTCAACACCACCTTTTACATTACGAAGTAATAAATCCTTTACAATATTTCATTCCTCTTTTCCATATGGTGCTTAAGACTTGGTGTTCTGAAATTAGATATAGCAAATATTACTAAAGTACCAAACCATTGACAAGACTGCTAATGGGACTAGAACCTCTGCCTATGTTCAGAAAAAGAGCATGGGCAGTACTTGCTGGTATAATAGTTTTATTACACCTAAAAGGCAAGAAGCATTTCGTCTACAATGGTATATTCCCAGGAGTTTACAGACCCATTTTTTCCCAGACAATGAATTGCCATGTGGGATCCTAATAATGAAACACAGTTTTCCAAATCTAGCCTGGAGATATTTCTAGGCAATATTTTCCTTGTCAGATCATTCAGTCAGAATTAAGAGCAAATTCTAATAAGAGCTGACTCGCAAGATCACAATTTCAAAAGTGATCTCAGAAGTATTTCAAAATTTTTGCACACTGATTTTGAACTATCTCATTCATCTCCCTGTTTATAATTGCAATTTACTGTTTTTGAAAACCAATCAGGCACACACATTCAGAGTCTGCTTTCCAAAAGGAAGACCCAGGAAGTGAAGTTAAAAATTACTGAAATACTAATATACAAATCTAGAGGTACTGGCAAAATATTTCCAGTGCAAAATAAGAATAAACTCCTGGCTCTCAAAAATTAGTTTCACCTTACATAGGTTTCACTTAAGAATCCAAAAAGTGAATGCTTTATCCTCAAAATATGGCATATATTATATACATGCTTTATATGATGTAAAATATATTCTCTTACAAAATTAGAACCTCTTACTGCCCAGCCCTGGCAATTCCAGATGCAGCACAGCAATAAGAGAGGACATAATTCAACACAGAAGCACATATACAGACACACGTTACTTTATTTCCAGACCTTCCTTTGCTGTTTCTCCCATGCTGGGTCCAGGAGCAGGTCCCTGTCCCATTCTTCTTCTTGGGTCATGTACTCATCTTCTTCATAGTTGTAGGTGTACTGCATGTTTGTTTCTATCTGGTTCATGCTATTCATACTACCCGGGGAACAGCTTCAGCTGCTGTGGCTTCTACTATGTTTAAATATATATGTATTTTTAAGCTTAGTTTACTTGCTGATGCGTTGTAGGTAGCAGTGCCTTTTTTCTTTCTTTTTTTCTTTTTCCAAGGTGACAGGGAGTGAATATCGATGACTCTTGCTGAGAGCAGAGGCTGAAACTGTCAGGTAGGTGCTGACCTGTGGTGACCTTCCTTCCCTCTCTCTCTCCTGCCCTCCTTCTCCTTCTCTTTCTCTCTCTGCTGCTGTAGGTCCCTGCGGCTGACCCTCCGAAGAAGCCCAGCGCGGCTCATTGCTGCGGCTTATTATCCCCGCCGGGCTGTCACGTGGCGCGGCGGCGGCTCCAGCCCCGCTCCCGGCGGCGAGGCGCCCTCCGTCGGGCCGGGGCCGGGGCCGGGGCCGGCGCCCCCGCGGGCGGAGCAGAGCGGGCAGGAGCACCGCGCCAGCCGCGGCGCTGCTCCTGTGCAGGGCAGCCACTGCCTGCACGAGGGGAAGGCTGACCGCGGGAACTCACCTCCCGCAAGCACTCCGGCCAAAAATTACTGTCTACTCGTCTGTTTCTCTGTCTTTCCTTCCAATTTGATGAAATACGTGTCTTTTTTTTTTTTTTCTACTGATATGTATTTCTACTTCTCAAGACCCGTCTATGATTTGCTAATGTAGTTTGACATTGTTTATCATTAGTCTGAAGTCCGTGTGGACCCTTGAGTCACTTCTCACTTTCCTTTTCAGATTAAGGAACACAAGAGCCAACCCAGACAGGGACACCCAAGAGATGAAACAATTTCCACGGGAGATTGGTCTGGAGTTAAACCGCAAAGTATGGAAGCACAACTTAGAAAAGCAACATGTATCTTTTTTGTCCATGAAACAGGCTCAGCACATCCCAAAAGTAGGCACCAAGAAGCACATACAAAGGTCTGTGGAACCAATAACTTCATAAATGTGTGACAGGAACCATTTACCCATGCTTTCCACAGGGTAAAATCTGGAAAGATAGCACTGATATCAAGCACCCTAGCAAACATGTCCCATATCTCCTGCGTCATATCATTTCAGTTGCCCTGGCGACAATGTTTCTTCTGAGAATTGGCAAGTTTACTATGTTCTTCATCTAGCCTGTCATTAATGACTGCACCTAGCATCAGCCAAGGTCATCCTCTCTAGCAGTGTCCACATCGGATACAATTCAAACCTTACTTACAAAAAGAAAATGCTCACCAAAGCTGAGCTGTTGGAAGCCATAAAAGACAAAGTCAGGTATAAGCAAGAACTATGTTCAGTAAAGGCAACCACAGGTCTCTAAGCCAATGTGAATGCATAACCAGAATACTTAACAGCTGAACAGCACATGTTTTCCACTTTGTATTGCTAACTAAAGCGCTGCTTTCTGCCAAGTTGCCTTCTATCCCAGAAGTCATAGAATCATAGAACGGTTCAAGTTGGAAGGGACCTTATAGATCACCTAGTTCCAACCCCACTGCCCTGGGTAGGGACACCTGCCACTAGACCTCATTGCTCAAAGCCCCATCCCGTCTGGCCTTGAACACTTCCAGGGATGGGGCATTCACAAGTTCTCCAGGCAACCTGTTCCAGTACCTCACCACCCTCACAGTGAAAAATTTCTTCCTAATACCTAATCTAAATCCACCCTCTTCCAGTTTAAAACCACTACCCCTCATCCTGTCACTATACTCGCTGATAGAGTCCCTCACCACCTTTTCTGTAGGCCCCCTGTAAGTACTGGAAGGCTACAGTAAGATCTCCCTGGAGCCTTCTTTTCTCCAGGCTGAACAACCCCAACTTTCTCAGCCTGTCCTCGCAGCAGAGGGGCTCTAACCCTCAGATCATCTTCGTGGCCCTCCTCTGCACTCACTCCAACAGGTCCATGTTGTTCTTATCTCGGGGGCCCCAGAGCTGGACACAGTACTCTAGGTGGGGTCTCACAAGAGTGGAGTAGAGGGGCAGAATCACGTCTCTCGACCTGCTGGCCACGCTTCTTTTGATGCAGCCCAGGATATGCTTGGCCTTCTGGGCTGCGAATGCACATTGCCAGCTCATGTTGAGTTTCTCATCAACCAACACCCCCAAGTCCTTCTCCTCAGGGCTCCTCTCAATCCATTCTCTGCCCAGCCTGTATTTGTGCATGGGATTGCCCCGAACCCACGTGCAGGACGTTGCACTTGGCCCTGTTGAACTTCATGAGGTTCACACAGGCCACTTCTCAAGCCTGTCCAGGTCTCTCTGGATGGCACCCCTTCCCTCCAGCATGTTGACTGCTCCACGTAGCTTAGTGTTGTCAGCAAACTTGCTGAGGGTGCACTCAATCTCACCATCCACGTTGCCAACAAATGCAACAAAAGTCTATGCAATTTAGAAGAACATGCATACATGCACAGCTAATACCTACCCATCAGCTCAAAAAAACTTCATAAATGCAGCACTAAGGTTGCAAACTGGAATTCAGAAGAGGACTGCAACGTTTCATGCAGTCAAAGCAAGCTGAACTTCCAAAGACTGACGTACATACTGTAAGATAAACGGTCTGAAAATCAAATTCCAAATCCAAGCAGCAAAGTCAGAACCACATGCTTTTCACCTGCTCAATGCAAATATTCTCAAGGTTGCTACAACATTTCCATCTATATAACAAAGCAAATCTTGATGAATGTTCTGCCTAGACTTTTTTGTTCAAGTGCTAATGAGCATTCTCTTAGGATGTTCTCAGACAATATCAAATAGCAATTACAACACAAAATATTTCATGTATGTACACATTATGTGTATGCTGGTGTAATTTGTGCATTTTATTTTTATAGCTGAGTAGTCATCTGTGGTTTGTGATACATGTCCAATTTCAATCACCTAAATGACTATTTAAGCCTTTGAAGTCAGCAAAAGCATTTCTTTTTATTCACTATACAGAGCACAGGAGAAGTTTCTACAGGAAAAGCAGGAAGAAGTCAGAAAAGTCCCAGAAGTATACAGGTAAAGCTGTAATGCTCTGAACCAGAGCTGTCTCCTGTGCAAGGAGCTCTCCTGCACTGACAAGACCTGTGACCTTTTATGCACTACCTCATTAGAGGTGAGCCATTCCAACCAGCTTCGTGCCTTTCCACGGCACTGCCTTGTCTGGGGATCTACAGGGATGGAGTCAGATGGTACTGCACCACTCCCCACCACACAGTATAGGTGAGCCTTACGGGTACTGACGGCTTCATATAGTGAGGTACTCATTAAAAGCCACATTTTGTTTGTTGGCCTTCATCCTATAACACGGGCCAGAGCGCCTGTGTCATGAAATAAAAACTGAGGCACTATGATGACAAAGAGTATCCGATCACACTGTGGATTAGGGCTGGGGTCAGATCCATGCCTAGATTTCTGGAAATCAAAGGGAAATCTACCCAGATTTTCTAGAATTCTGAAAGAAGGTTATTAGGTTTTTTTTTTTTCTTAAAATAACTGGATTTGCTCAGCAGCTACTGCTTTTCTAGCCACTGCTGCAAAAGTGCTGTTCATTTATTCATGTTTACTTGGTACATAGGTAAACTTAGTACTTTCATAACAAAACAAATAAAACAAAAATGTTATCACTGCTCCAAGGAACCAACAGCTACAATCATAGTATCTCTCAGCAAGTCTGACAGATCAAAAAAATTCAAGCTCATTCCAAATAGGAACAAACCCACATTTTTCTATAAGGGACAAGTATTTCAAAATCCACTTTGGGTAGATGATGCTAGCTCATTTTGGATGAAAAAAATATTTCAGAATGAAAAATCTAATTTTTTAATTCTGAAAATTTCAAAATAGGGGGCTTCAACTTCATTAGTGTGCATTTTGAGAGAGATGGGCTTTTTACCTATGAAACAGGAATACCCTCATTTTAAAAAAATGCCTATCTTGACAGAATGTTTTACGTTCTCTAAATAACTGCTTACTGCCCCTTAATCAGACAGCATGAGTAGGCAGGGGAGATATTTATAGATGGAGCTTTAGGCAGAGTATCTGGTATTTTGTTTACTACTTTAATTTAATTTTATAAACGAACTGTGCGGATGGTAACAAGAAGCATATGAATGGAGGTCCATAGCGGAAAGAGAGCCAAAATGGAACTCTGACGCCAAACTTGAAGTGGAAAGGGAGCTGCCTCTTCCAGCTCACCTAGAGAAAAGGAAAGCTGTGCCCAGCAGAGCAGTATGAATAAGGCAGTGTGCTTCAATCAGCTTATTCCCACATCAGAGGCTGGTTAGGACTATCCTCACTAGAGCTGGCAGAGTTGCACAGCTACCAACTACATGTGCCTAAGGAGCAAGGAAATAAAACAGAAATAAGCAAGCTGAGCAGGAAAGAAAGGACAGAAGTCCCAAGTAGAAAAAGAGGAAGAAACAGTGAACCATATAGATATGGAATTTTAAGCTGACATGGCAAGATACCCAAGAGCCAAAAGGTATATTTGAGGTAGAAAAGACACATATTGCTTACAATGTGGCAAGACAAAAAGAATACTCATGATTGCCAAACAGATTAGAAGAAATAAGGTGGTACAGGGAGATCAGAAATTGAGATGGCAGAGCTGAACTGTCAACTATTTTTATCTTTTATTTGGCAAAAGGTGTGCAGTTGTAGTTCATGCTAACATAAATGGTAGTAAGGGCCTACCCAGGAGAATGCCTTTAACCCAGGAGAACACTGTGGCAACAAGATATCATTTCCCATGCACGAAGAGCACGAAGGTGGCCAGAAGCTTCCTAACAGGAGCAGCAGGTCTGTGGGTGAACTCAGTATTTCTTATCACAGTTCCAACTTATGAAGGATCTTTGAATCTAATACTAGCAAAGTGAAAGCCTCCTGCCACACTTTGCATTAAGCTCCTTGAAAATCAAAGCACTTTTCTAACTAAAGGAAACACAGTTTTCACCTCCTGTGTCAACCTTTATCATTTTTTTTAATGAAATGGAAATTGTTTCACACAATGTATATTTAACATCCATTTGCTCCCCAAAAAGCCATCCTATCATTCTCCCAAGAACTCACTCCTCCATATTTTCACTGTTCATCAGACTTTCAATCCTCTCAACCTGCTTCTTATTCTCACAAAATCTTAGAATGAGAATAAACCCCTAACTTTTTAATAAAACTTCAAAAACAGTCAACACTGCAACAATATTTCCCCAGATCATTCTTCTATTTGAACTTAATGACATTTAGAATAATTAGCCAGATTTCTCCACCTAAATAATGACCTGTGAAACAATCAACTAATGTGAAAATCATGACTATTACTTTTCAGCTGTAACACTTCTCTGTAGGAACACAATAGTTCACATCTGCCAAAACTGTCTCAGAAAGGCCAAGGAAGATAAAGAATCTTATGAGAGCTCAATAAGTTGGCAAGTCTTTAAGCAATCATCTTTCCAAAGGCACAGCCTGTTTGTTTGTGAAAAAGAACAGTAGGATGTTTTCTCAAGAAAGAAGTCAATGAAAGATAAAAGAAAATAAATTCAGAGCAATTGTTCTCATGTGTAAACTGTTAACAGAATCTTAAAAGAGGGATCAAAAAGCCCTTTTATTTTCAAAGGATGTCATAACTGTCACTTAAAATGTACTTCAGCTTGTAGCAAATATCCATTAGTTTAAAGCTTAACCAAGAAAAATTTGAATCATTTAAAGAAGACATTGATAATATAGATTGGACTAAAATGTTCGATTCTGTTAAAAATTATGCATAAATTTCCCGAACAAAGCTAAGCAGAAAGGTGGAGTATGGTAGAAAATGTATTTATTTTTTATTGGAGTTCAGGAGAAATAACCCCCTTTTTTTTTTCCCAATACAATAAACACAACCCACCTTCTTCAACGTAAGAAACACACCGCTTTGTAAGTTTAGAAAAAAACCCAAGGAATTAAATTTAATATGTAAAGATAATATGAATAAAAGTTGAACTTGCTTCATATTCCCAAAATGAACACATAGAGAAGGAAGGCATAAAGAGAGCAGAGAAGAGAAGCATACATCTGGGAACCAAAATTCTGATTTTGTCTGAGCTAAGGAAAAGCACCATGGGCACTGAGCATATTAGCCTTCCGACTTCTAGCACGAAGAGGCACAAACTTTGAAAAAATCCCCATGCTACTCATGTGTGGTGACACTAAGCTATACAGAAGCTAAGTATACATTATAATTACTTTTTTAAAAGTATACTATTTCAAATGGCAAGTTTGGAAATAAAAATGGAGAAAGAGCT
The DNA here is from genome assembly GCA_008921705.1 of Burhinus oedicnemus. Lineage (NCBI taxonomy): Eukaryota > Metazoa > Chordata > Aves > Charadriiformes > Burhinidae > Burhinus > Burhinus oedicnemus. Next base: position 700,240 of record VFFE01007111.1, on the reverse strand, counting down.
GAAAAAACGTGTTGCTGGCTTCCTAGTAACAACTGACATTGTCAGAAGATCCTGAAGTGCTTCATCAGCTATATATAGAGAAGACTTACTCCGTCCCTGAAATTCAGCCATGGATGAAGTGTAGCAAGAAACATTTATAGGACAGACAAATACTACCAAAGCAGAGCTTGGGCTTCAGGAGCATGGAGAAAATGCTGACTGCACTGAGATCACTGGCTTTTGCTAACCCTTTGTGCAGAAGTAAAATCACGGGACTGAGACACGGGGTGATCCATACCAGCTTAAGATGCCCTATGTGACCTTGAGCAAATCAATTCAGATAAAATTTTCCCCAAAAGCTACATGTTGGCCCATTAGACTACTCTCCCTGAGAGAAAAAGAAGCAAGCTTGTTGTACTGCATTCTCCAGTCTCTAAAACAGCATCAGCAATGCTTGCTTTGGTCCTTAATGTCGACCTAGAACACAAATTCCCTGGAGCACAGCCTTTTCTGTCCAAAAGCCCCGCAGAGCCTAGAGAACAATTATGATTACAGTGTGCTTTACCTGCCATACACCCTTAACCTCCATGTTTGTCTCTCAGGTCTGTGTGTAGCCTGCATCCAAAAATGCCTAGCGTTATTCTAGTATGTCAGGCTTGCTCAGGCATTCAGGGTCCCTTATATATGTTTGTAGGGCCACGCTTGCAGCCTTGTAGCCTGCACAGCAGATGGTCCTGGTTCTCAGCGAGGCTTCAAGGCAGATATTAGTAGGAAATATTCAACATCTGGTCTCTGCCACAGTATCACTAGGCATTACTGTGATACATAACAACAATCACAAACTGCAATGTGAGTGCTGAAAGATGTAACGTAGCAGAGGGCAAACCCTCTAGTGATGGTGACTGCCAGGTAGCACTACACAAGATCATACCTTTCATGAATGAGAAGAGCCCTCAGACCTCACATTCTGACATATTTCTATTAAATATTTCAGAATAAACCATGATTCCTAAAATCCCTTATCCCTTGAGCTATCCTCTTGAGGGTGCCTTTTTTGTTTAATGGTTCTTGCCTGGGTAGATGCAACTCACAAAGACAGATTAGATAATGAACTAAATCATATCACAAGCTTTGATAGATGCTTTGCACAGATTAGAAATGTTACATCAAAGAAAAACTGGGAAATGCATATGGTAATTTATATACAACACTGCAGTCAGTCTGTTAGCACACTGAAGTTGTAGAGCAATATGCAGACAGCTACGACGTAATACACACAGTAACAGGTGGGGAAACTACAAATAGTGCTGGCATAAGATCGGAAAAAATGGTGAGACAGATCCAGGATTTTAGAAATGGTTTAGTGATGAGAATGCAAGGGGCAGGACTAGCATGGTCTATTACAAACCTTCTGAAGAAACCTTCACACCATCGTGTTCTCAGAATCCTGGCTGTGTTCCTGTTTTATGGTGGCTCAGCCTTACCCCACAAAGATACTAAGCAAGGAAGAAACTGTGCAACTAGGGCAACACGAAAGCCTGCAACAGACTACATAATTTGTACTTTATGAATACAATCAGTTTAAAAAATCCCTTAGTGAGCCAGCCAGTGACCCATAACTGATTTACCTGAGACTAAAAAAGCACAACATTATTCAGCAATAGTTTTGGTCACACTGAGAAAAGAGAACACGGATGTGTGTGTAAGATAAGGAATGCACAGACAACATGCCTTTATTTATCTGGAAACAAACATCATCAACTAAGTCAGAGTTTCCAGACAGTAATTATCTAAGGGGCACAGATGAGACCTAGCAGGTTTTAAATCACTGAGGTATGAGGTAGAGATTATGGGCACAGGATATCAGACACTGCTGTGTTCTAAACTCTGCATTTGTACAGTTTGACTGAATGACCTCAGACAAGTTGCAGTCTCAGTGCCCTCATTCCTCTTTCCAGATACACCAATGTTATTTCACTAACGTCAATGAAATCAAAGTTACACACTCAAGAAGGCAACCTGGTTGAATGAATTGCCAGTCTCTAAAAACGAATACAAGCTACTTATTATTCATCCTACAGGAGTGATACAAAGATTAGTAAAAGGGGCGAACTCATCCCTATATACAAGGCAGCATTAGGTGCAACCTGAATTACTGCCAAACAAGGATAACATGTTCTTTTTGCAACATGTATAGTGCAAGTTTTCCTTTTCCAGAACTGTTGTCCTTACATGCTGTCCAACAAAGATTTACTCTGACACTCAGCTGCATTAAGAATCAGCACTGAGAAAATGAGCAATGTTCCTGCCATGCCTGACATGAAAGCAGCAATGCCTGAATTTTCCAATTCCTGTTCTGAAAACAGTTGTTCCCTGTTGAACTATGACCTCTCTCACTAACTTCAGCCATATTCTCATCTCAGGAGCAATGGGTATCAGTTTTGCACAACATACTTTCCAGTATGAGACTGGTTGCTTTTGAGATCTACCAGCAATAACTTACGCATGGTGAAGGCTCTTGTATATTCTCAATCCCTCTGAATGTGGACAAGTCCTTTGTTTCTTAATTGGCTCACCTCTCTCCCTGCTTAAATCCAGTTTAGTGTAAGCAAAGTAGGAGAGGAGAGTATCTGCATGTTTCTTCACTTTGAAACCAGTTTGTCTATAGGATAAATGCAGTGGAGTTGCACTAATGTGCAGTCTAGATCTCTGTTGTGTCCCATAGTTAAATCTGGAATAGCTGCAATCTTCCAGAATTTCATAACTGAACCAAATTCAAGAGGGGTTTTTTTTCAAGCCAGATGCTGTTCTAGGTATTCTTCCAGTTCATATGGACAATATTCACTGGATGTGGAGTCAGCAACTAGGACAAAAGTCAACGTACCCTTATAGGCTGTAAGGCTCCACATGTATTTATAGCAAATTCCAGAATTCGTTTTTTAGTTGAGATAGTCTGAACACATCTTCCCTGGCCTCTTTTTCCATGATAAAAGCATTCAGCAGAAAGCTTATTTTGCAGTTCAAAGAGATGGATTCAAATATATCTTTGCCTTCTCTAGGGCAGACTATTCAGTAACAAATGCACTTCTACAACACCAAGACACTTTTTTACTTGTTCCCCATGGCTCAGCAATCCCCCTTCTATCTCCTTCATAGGTAACCCTAGCGCACAGATGATCTATAGAAAATTAGGCCAATCAGGTCCTACATTTGCAGGGCCTGATTTTTTACTGTTAAAGTACCAGTAGTGGAAGTCAGGAGGGTCACAGACTGCACTTTCCATTGTAGGAAAGAATGTTTAAAATAATGCATGACAGAAATACCAGACAAATATAGGATTCTGCTGGACCTAAAGGTTCAAACCACCAGGCCTACTCAGTGGGCAAAAAGGCAGTATGTAATTGTACTCTGTAAAGCACTTTAGGGAAAAGACAAATTCCATAGTAGCAGCATTCATTAAAATAAAACTATCCACTGGATGGGGAAATTGAACTATGGACAGTTTGGAGCATGTGCCTCAGTTTTCCTTCTGTAGACCAGGAGTAAGACTAATGCTGTGAAGTATAAGGAAGTATGTGAAAAATCAAATACTCAATAGATTTGGAATATTTGAAGACAAGTACAAATACTGTGATGACCAGAGCTGAAAATCATAAATGACGTATTTGTCAACATGCTTCAACTGCATGCAACAGACTTTCACTGAATAAAAAAAGAGAAATTATAATGCTGTACAGCACTGCTTATGCAATACACTGTGTAAAGCAGGATTTCTGGAGAAAAAGTAGTTTGTGACTATGCAATTAAAGTCTGCATTGTGATACATACAAAGCAGCTGAATTAAGATTGCTTGGAAAACTTAACTCTGGCATAGCTCACCATTCATTGACTTGTGATCTTGATGGTCTTTTAAGATATCTGCTCTACAACTAATTATAAATACATTATAAATTAAGTAATTACAAATGAGTTCTGAATTGGAAGGCAGTTCATACAAAATTTAAAGGAAAGCACTAAACATTTCCAGTGCGGCGTAACAGTTACATAACCCCTACAGCTTCTACTCAGGAAAGAACATCATGTTTTTCATCTCAGATCTGTCTGTTGTAGTTCACACAAAAGAGTCTTTAAATGTGTTACAGTGACACAGACAGACTAGGCGCATTTGAAAGATTAAATGAGTCATAAATTGTTTAAAATGTTTTGTTCCCCCTCTACAGACTAAAACAAGGCACATACATCACCATGCTGTTATCAATCAGCAGATATTGCAAACCAAAGGGATCCTACCACAAGTAAAGCAAGAAATATTTTTAAGTGTAACCTCTCCTGCGCAGTATTTGAGAGCATCCCAGCAGGAACTGCTTTGTCTCTGGCCACCAGGCTTATTTAAAAGAGGAGTATCAGCATCCATGGCAGAATCACCTGATTCTTAGCATCACACACTCCCCTTCACTACATGTTCAAGACCAGGCTGCCTTCCTACCCACTATACTAAGTGCCTGTCAAGCCTTCTGCAGAAATACCACCCTTGTCTCAGTGTGTCCAAGGAATCGTCTCTGATGTCACTGGGTCTCTAAGTCTCTCTCAAGTAGTTTCTCTGCAGAGGACTCTGTTAAGTCACTGCCATACACAATACATGCAGAATGACAGAGAGCAAGAAACGCACTGAAGAAAACATTGACATATACTTTTGTCAGTAAGAGTTATTAGCTGTTATCAAGAACATTTCCAGTTGTCAAGACTATTTTATGAAAGGCAGCACAGAGTCTTTACATCTTCTCAAGACAGCAGGGCCACTATTTTCACTCTGAAAACATGGCACCTCTAGTAAATCAGCAAATCTGGAGATCTAGGCTTATCAGTAAACCTCAGTTGCATGCCCTCACCATCTAATCAAACACACCATTTCTTCTAATGACAGGGTTTATTCTTCAAGAATTCTCAAGATTCATAACAGCATAAACAGTTTCCAATGCACAATGAAAGCAAATACAAAGGCCAAACACTTTTTAAAATGGCACTGTAATACAAAGAAAAGTTTGGGGGATTTTTGTGATTACAGATACTTTGTATAATTCAGTATCACAGAGATGCACTCTCTCACTTTCTAACACTTTTTAAATACTATAGTATTAGTATGTCTCTCATATATATATGAACATATACATAGGTTAAAAAATGTTCAGTTGGGCCCAGTGTTCACAGTGCCACTGTGCTAGGCATTACATGAACGCGTAACTCATTCCCACACAAAAATACGTAAAATAAATAAACTTTAGAAAGTGGATAAATAAAAATATGCAACTGGATATAACTGCACAGCAAAACTGGCAGATACATATTCACCTCTCTGCTACTGAATGTGGATCATACTGTTTTCAGGCATTATTGTACAAAGTTGTGAGCTCATTCTAGTTCAAACCACGTATCCACCATGTATGGAAAAGGCCCGTGGACTGGCAGTGACTGGGGCAAATGAAGAAATTAAAGCAGCACTGGCTTCAATGGCCAGCCTGGGAAAAGGCTGAAATTTGTACCTACTGCATCCAGATAGGAATGACACTATTTCTCCTTCAGGGAAAGAGCTGTGATTCATCTCAGCATTTCAAAAAAAACCCAGCAAATGGCTTCCTGACAAGAAAATAGAGGTTCAAACAGCTGCAGCTCAGGTATGGGTAGCTGCACCGTATGAGATCTACTGCTATTCCAATGCTTGTCAGTTGCCTGAATAACAGACAACCAAGGGAGGCGACAGCAAGACAGTATACTGCAGTAAGAAAAGTATGCTGTGTTAAGCATGTTCCTTATTAATCACTTTATCCTTCTCCCCATCCATCAGTTTATTGTCTCTTTTACTGTTTACAGCCCTGCTATGAAAGATGAGACAAGTCTAGTACACAACACTTTCCTTATTGCTTATTACAACCAAGTCCCTAATGGCCACGTTGCTACATTCTGATTACCAAGTTCTCACAACATATTAAACAATGTGACTCACAACTACCACACAGTAGATCTATGACACCTACTCTCTCTGGCACAGGTATCTTTTCATAATAATAAACACCCAACATATACACACAGTATCATATTTCCCAGCCTAATAAATATCAAATCATGACAAAGGACTATCGCAATCATGAGAGGCATTTCCCTATTTTTCATTGCAACAATTGTGCAGTTGTTAAAATCCAACTTTCTAGTTGACTTTTTACACAATAAACAAACAAAAAAAAAAATCACAATTCATCAAGTAGCTCAGCACTTAAAGGACTGCTTTTTTCTTCCATTTTTCACCATCTCCATTTGTCTTCCTTACTCTCCTTGATGCTTTTGGGACAAATTAGACTTAACTCAGGCAGATACAAATGTAGTTACAAAGATGACTATTGCCTACCCTTTTCAAGCCAATGCTTTCTCTGCATATGACCAGCTGAAGCTAGTTTGTTTATTTGGGGGTTATTTCTCCTTATCTAGAATATATATTTAAAAGTTTCCTTTACAACAACTTTGATTCAAAAGCCCTCAGTTTATCCCATATCAGAAAGCCTTTAATACAGTAAAATCCCCAAAATAGCCTCCTGCCACCCCATCCAGAGGGTTTCTATTTATTATTAGATCTGGAATGCAGCTACACATCAGAATTTATGGCTGGGGGAAGCTGCAACAGATTTTCCAAGAAAAGCCAGGGAAACATGATACTGCCTGCCACAGTGGTCAGTAAGTTGATGATATGCTTGATAAACTGCCTAGCAAGGAAGCTTATTCCAGTCCTTCAGTTCAACTGAAGAATTATTCTCCCTTCAGTCCTGTTCCAGCAATGAGAACCGCAATTCTCTGTAACCTCAACCACCATCGAATTATGCGTGATTGTTTCTGCTTTCAGTTACATCAGCTGTGCACTCATACAACTTCACTGACTTCCTCAGAATTACTCCTGACTTTCCCTGATGTAGGCATAAAAAGATCAAGTGCTTAGGAGAGAAAGGGTAGATAGGGAAAACAAATCTTAACTCTCTCATTTTATATATTTGCTTTGCTACATGATACAATGGCTCCAATCTCTTTGCTTCTAACAGAAGCTTAGCCAAGGGAATAATGGCCTCAGGGCTCATCAATGCAGTGTACTGTTTCATCATCTCACAGTGCCCAGAGAAGGGTGACTGCTGCATTGTCACAGAGAGCAGAAAGAACTGAAAACTGAGAAAAACACATTACTGCAGCCTTAAAGTACACCATAAAGCACTGTTTTTCCTGATAATAACAGTAACTCTATAAATTCAGATATGTTCTTATAAACTTCCAATACAGAGCAGATATGTACACAAATTAAGAACAAAGGACACATTAATTCAGAGTAGCAGATTTAACTGCACAGCCTCCAAAACTACAAAACTTTGGCATGCCTCCTACAACCAATAGCAAAACAAAATATATCCCTTGACAATAAGATTACCCTGTCTTACAAGATGTTCAAGCCACTGCTCCAGAACACAGATTGGTTTACAGGTCAGTTAGCACACATATATCCACATTAAACACACATATCTGTTAACACCTACTTTTGCTTAAAAAGTTAAGAGAACTTGATACACTGTAAGGAAGTTACAGTCTCCTTTGCATATCCTAGAAAGGTTTCAATATTACTTCATTACACTGCAATCGGATCATACTTTAGATGTCGGGCACTGTCACATTCTCTATTAGAAATGGCACAGGGATGGCATAGGGAAATGTCAGGGAACACACCGAGACTAGTTGCAAGTGACAGTGAAGCACACAGAAGGTGGCTCTCTTCCATTTCCCTCAGAACTGTTTTAGCAAACCAAAATCATGGTGGCTCACTAGATTCCAAAGGGTGGTGCAAGAAGGAAAAAGAAGCATCATCTTAGCAAATGAATTAATAAGCTTTTGAGAGTACTTAATACAAACACTCTCTAACTTTGTATGACAGTAAATTGTATAGGTAGGACTCAACTCCTTACCTTCATTCTGATGTATTAAAATTGAATGCTATTGAACACTCCTTTTTTGTATCAGAAGTGATTCCGTTTTCCTCTTTAAATGAAATTCCTCCCCACTTTTTCCCTACATGTGAAACCAAACCAGAAGATGCATTCTAGGAGCACACCTAATGGGAATTTGGTCTATAGGGCAGAACAATATCTAGTCTGCACAAAACCTCTGAAATGCACACAGTGTTGATGAGGGTTTCTCAGCACCGCTTCATTCTACAAATTTCCTCCTACCAGGTTGCATTACTTACCAAGGTAGATATAGCTCTATATATGCACAGCTGGTGAGGTGAGTTGGAAGGAAAGGAATATAAAGACTAGATCTTTATCTATATAAAGACATTGACTGTATTTGCTCTAGCAGTAGCATAAATTTACCCAGACATGAAGAACATTAAAAGTTTAATAGTGTTTGCATTTCTCAACCAAATCTTTTCAAATACATCAATGCCTACAAGTGAATAGGCTTACAGAAAACGCTTGAAACAGATAGCTTTTTTCCAAATAAAAATTAGCATATGACAATTTATGTTCTAAGACTTCAAGACTTTTTAACAGATAATCTAATCTGTCAAACGCAATTTAACAGCAGCCATCAGCTGAGGTGATCTCAGCTGTAGTATGGCTATGATAATTCCACCCATACAGACTAGCTGTGTGATGATGCAGGTGCTGAGAAGCTAAAGGGACTGGTTGAAATAGGCTTGGATTTAAGTTCAGAAAAGCATCTCTTCATAGGCCAGCATGGAGCAAATCTCTGTGATATTCAGCTTCACCATTGGGGAATTACAAAGCCAACTAAGCATATTTCCCAATAGACTTTCTGGTTTTATATTTTTTCCCAGGAAACACTTTTTTAGGATTAAATAAAGAACAAGTATTTTTCCCTCTGCAGAAGGTGTCCCTATTCCTCCGATTAAGGTCCAAAGAGGGTTTACTCTGAAACAAAACAAGGATGGAACAGAAAGCACAGAGGTATAAAACCTCTGTCTTGCAGCTCGCCACAGGAAATAGAGTGGGATAGGAGTACTGGAAAACCTGAACACATTTCAGCATTTACAACTCCTAGTTTATCTTTCTGGCTAGAGTATTCAAGTAATGAACCACATTGCTAAAATGACTAGTTTTCTATTTTAGAAACAGCTTTCTTCCTTTACAAAGTCTACACATTTTAATGTTTGGTATTTTTAGACATGGAAACATACATATTTATGCAGGTTAAACTATGCTAAAAATAAGGTCGCATGAAGGCTTCGTAAAGGGAAAAGATGCACAGAAGCCACAGGGAATGTGAAAAGTACAATAAATTGACGTCTTGGTTTGCATCACCCCTAGCTAGCTCATTTGCAGGATGATCAGAATCTCAACATCAGAACAATCAGAGAAATAATAGCAATCCTGTTAAATCAGTAATATCCTCCAAACACCTTAACACTGTTAAAACTGCCGTGGTAGCAACCCTTAACAGCTCAGCAATTGCTGTCATGACATCCAGATAATACCGTGTCAGAGGTAACACGATATACAGTTAATAAATGCTCTCTGACAAGGCACCAGCAAATATAATCAGGCACAAAGTCAGACATCCAGCTTCATTTCCTACCTCTGCTCCCACTCCTACAAAGGTTTAACTTCACACAAGCAAAGAGTCTTGTTGAAATTAATGGATACTCCTAAAAGATAAAATTAAGCAGTTAAACAATTCTCTGCTCTCTGCAACCCTAAACTTTTATCAGCTTTTTGTATTTCTACTGCATGCTAAATGACTGCCAAATAAAGCAGCTTTACTATGCAAACAAATTTGTTATTTCTGCCACAGCTATGCAGCTTCTCAACAATATATGGAAATAATTTTACAGACCTGGTGCTGGAATTGTTGTATTTGGCATCATTTTGTCCATCCGCTGACATCAACTGAAAACAGTTTTATTTCTGCTTTTTTTTTTTTTCCCAGGTTTCCCCTGGCTTGTCACAAGCCACGTTCCCTTTCTGGCTTTGTGCACCGACTTCAGGTGCAGAACCCTGCAGCCTTGAATGCAAAGTGGTGGGAGACATCATGGGTTTTAATATTAGAAATTTCTTTTTAATCTGAGGATAATCAAACCTCTGATAAGAAGCGGCTCAGTGAAGCTGTGGAATTTCCATCCTTGGAGATACTCCAAATGCAATGGGACAAAACTCTGAGCAACTTGCTCTAAGCTGGCCCTGCTCTGGGGCTAGATCAGATGACTTTTAGAAGACTCTTCCAACCTATGTAGTTCTGTGGTTCTGCAACTGGGATCTAGCCCATGCACACCACAATAGCTTTCAAGACCATTTGCTCACGGGAGTCCTGCACTTCCATCTCATTCCAGGTATGGAAAAATCGTAAGCTGGAACAACTCCAGTTGCGCACGCCTTTACTATTAACACAGGCTGACCCCACTTAGTGGATGCCCACCCACAGCCTGGGCGGCTGCCTCGCTGGGCTCAGCACAAAGCCAGCGGCACGCCTCGCCATAGACACCTCACTGAGGCTTCTCCATCTATCCGCCGGCGCTGGGGGCCTCCTTTGCACCTCGCCTGGTCGCCTGGACCAGCCGCTTCCCCAACACAGGCCGGGCGGCCCGCGCCCCACACCCGCACGATGCCTCCACACGGACGCCGAGCTCCGAAGCACCCGCCCGCGGGCGTGAAGCCGGCCACAACGGCCACCTGCCCTCGCGGAGCGCAGCCACGCGCCAGCACCGCCGCACCCGCAGGTGGCGCATGCTCAGTGGAGATCCCGCCCGCCGCCACAGGCCGGGGCGGGGGGGAAGGGCGGCTCTCTGACCGCCGGGGGCGAGAGCTTCCCCTTCCGCCGGAGACGCCGCTTCCGGGTTAGCGGCGCGCGCAGCCCACGTGGGGCCCGGCAGGGAGCGGAGCGGAGCAGAGCCAGGTGGGTGTCGGGAACCGGGACGTGTCACCGCCTGCCGCTGTCCCCCTTCTCCCCCGGCGTGGCTGGGCCCGGCCCGGCCCCACCTGTGTGCACCTCCGAGGGGCGGCTGGCAGCGGGGCCTGCACCGGGGGCGGGGGCGGGGGCTGGGCGAGACGGCGTGTCTCCGCGCAACCGCTTCACCCGCGGGCCTGCTTTGGTTTTCTCTCGTTAGGTTTCTCGGGGGGGCTCCTTTCCTCGAAACGCGGCGCCATGACGTCCCTGGCGGAGCAGCTGAAGCGGCTGGCGCTTCCCCAGAACGATCCCAGCCTCCTGAACCGCAGCGAAGTGGCATCGCTGCTGTTCAGCAGCAAGGAAGCTGCTGGCATTGACAGGGACACGTTTTTTGCGATCGGTGAGTTTGGCTCTTTGATGCCAGTGATTTTAAAAGCCATCTATCTGAAAAACGGCTGGAGAAAGATAAATGGGAGAGGCAGACCCATATTCAAATAATTAAAGAAGTGACGGGCTAGTGAGCATCACCCCAGTCCATGGGAGAATCATGGACCAGGTCCTCTTGGAACACGTTTTTGGGCACGTGAAGGAAGGGTAAGGTGATTGGGAAGAGTCGGGGCCCCAGGGTGGTCAAGGGCTGGAGAATTTGCCCTCTAAGGGGAGACTGAGGGGGGGGAACATCTCTGGTCTCATTCAGTCTGGAGAAGAGAGGGCTTTGAGGGGTCTAATAGCAGCCTGCAAGTACCTGTGAGGGAGTTTCAAGAAGATGGGTCAGGCTGTCCGGAGGAATGCATGGCTGGAGGACAGGAGACAATGGGCATAAGTTGAAACGGTAGAAGTTGAAACTGGATATAAGAAAAAGCTTTTTCACTATGAGGACAGTCAAGCAGTTGAACAGGTTGTCCAGGGAGGTTGTGCTCTCCATCCTTTTGAAAACCCCAACTGGATAATGCACTGAGCAACCTGGTCTGATTTCAGGGCTAAACCTGCTTTGGGCAGGGACTTGGACTAGAGATCTTTCAAGATCCCTTCCAACCTGAATTCTGTGATTTCATGGAAACATGCTGACGCCCAGCTCTTTGGTAGTATTATGGCCACAAATAATGTAAAGTGGCGGAAGCCGTTGCTGTGTTTGCACACTTCAAATCCTTTGTGCTTATTACTTAATGTTTTTGTACAGGACTTTACCCAGGAGTATGATACTTCTTGAATAAGAAAGCTGTTTTCTAAAACTAGAAAGATTGATATCATATATCGATTTTAAGTAACAGGATTGTAGATACATGTTTTTAATGCAACACAGAGTATTTTTTAGTTTCTTAAATAGTTACTATAGAACTGCTGCATAGAATCATTTATTTCTTCCATATTTCAGCCAGCTGCCTGGTTTCTTTGTTTCAGCTGAAGCTGTCTGCTTAGTGCTTAGCCATTAATATTTACAAGCTTGTGTGAAATAAAAAAATAATTCCAATGGTTCTCCAGTGGTGTACATGGAATATTGTATTTTAATTTATTCAGAGGTACCTTTGCTTGCTTTATCTGTATAAAATCATAGAATAATTTTGGCTGGAAGGGACCTCTGAAGGTCATTTGGTACTAGCCCAACTGAGCACAGGGCTAGTTAGTGCAGGTTGCTCAGGCCTGTGTTCAGCTGAGTTTGAGGATGGAGGTTTTATGGTCTCTGGTCCAATATTGGACCTCTGATCCAGTGTTTCACCACCCCAGTGTTAAAAAAAATAAAAATATATCAGTCCCTACATAGATTGGGAATTTCCTATGTTCCAGCTTGCATCTGTTGCCTCCTATCCTTCCATTGTGCATTGTGAGAAGAGTCTTGCTCCATCTTCTTCATAACCTATGTACACTATATCCCATTAAGTAGCTGCAGACAGCAGGAAGATTTCCTTTTGACTTTCTCTTCTCCAGGCTGAACAAACCAGTTCCTCCTTTTCCTTGTATGTTATTTTCCAGTCCCCTGACTATCTTAGTGTTCCTCTGCTGGACTCGCACCTGTATGGCAATGTTTTTTCTTCTACTGGTGAGCTCAAAACTGTACACAGTACTCCAGATGCAACCTCACAAATGGAGGGGGCAGTTCACCTCCCTCAGCCTGCTGGCTACGTTCTCGCTAATATGGCCCAGGATGCTGCTGGCCTTCATTGCTGCAAAGGTGCACTGCTCATACTTGTTAATGTTCTTTTTCGTTGTCAGTTAAGAAATACTTTAAGTGTAGCAAAAGTTTCTGGTCTTAGACCTGTTTACTGTTTGGTTTGCTTTGCTTTGCTTAATGAGGATGACATATACCGGTGTAGCAAAGAAGTCGGGTATGCCAGTGAGGAGGTAGGTGGGTAGGACTGGTGAATAAAACTGTTGTGTTTAAAGCATTCTTCTGGGTTTTTTTCCACAGGATGCACTGGCTTAGAAGAGCTGATGGGGATTGATCCTTCATTTGAAGTGTTCCAGTCCAGTTTGTTTAGTTCCACATCCAAAGGCCTGGAACGCAGTGTTCAGTCTAAAGCAGTAAATCAGCAGCTGAATAAGAATATTTCATTGTTCCTGATTCACCTGTCCCCTTACTTCATGCTTAAGCCAGCCCAGAAGTGCCTTGAATGGCTGATTCACAGGTAATCTGCTGAATATCCTACATGTCAATAGATAAGGCTACTAGAAATGCCAGATTTTTTTTTCCCCAATGAGAAAAATTTTGAGTAATTTTACTTTAGTTTTCTGAAAATGCAGGTTAAAATATTAAAATATGCGTTTGGGCTTAGGCTTTATGGGGCCAGATGTTCTTCTTTGCCAATTAGATTTTTGTCTTTTGACAAATTTCTGTGAAAATTTTGATCTGTCATTATATTCTTTATAAAAGCAATTATTTCCTTGCCTGGTTTTCACCAAATTTGCCCAACTGTAGCCATCTTACAGAGGCATTTATGTAATACACTTTTAGAAATGGGCTGTGTAAAATAGCTAATTTTCAATATTAATTGTGAACCACGAGTAGCATGCCCTTGTATTATAACATGAATTAAGTATTCTTATTTCAAGGTTATGTAGGAAGGTGTGAAGAAAAAACAGAGTATTTTGTGAAGTGATGATGTATTTATTTGTATAAATTAATCTATTCTGATGCAGAAAGTGTAATAGTTCATGTCATGAAAGAGTGGGTGATTTTGTTGATACAACCTTTGAATCACAGGTTTTTTTAATATATGTATTATACTGAAATTCATACTATGTTATTGTAATGTCTGGTTTAATATTGAAATCTATGCAGAAGAAACTAAGGTAATCCTATTAAGTCCTATAGGGACCTAATATTATTGAGATTGAGGAAAGAAACCGCTAGCACAGTTTCTTTGCTCTAGCACATACAGGCTGGTGGCCACCTTGGGATTCTGGACTGTAGGTGGATCATATGTCTGAGTCAGCATGACAGTCATCTCTTGTCTTGCTTAAAAGCGAATAAACCAGCTGTTCTGAGCAGAGCGTGGCTGGCTCTTTTTTTTGGACTTCCAGATAATTTTTAGATGTATATATATGTTTTTTCCTTAGATTTCACATCCATCTCTACAATCAAGATAGTTTGATTGGTTGTGTTCTGCCATATCACGAGACTAAACTATTTGTGAGAGTTATTCAACTTTTAAATATAAAAAGCCCAACTCATAAATGGCATTGGATGGATCCAATAAGGGTAAAGTATTTAACAGATGCAAGTTGGGAGAAACATGAGGGACTTCATTAATAATATCTTGACTAGGTTTATTAATATGGTCCACCTGTTCATGTGGTTAGTCGTAGAACTGTACTGAAAGATTTAATTGCAGGGATGGAGCCTGGATGCCCACCTGTTGTTTTTGCTATCTTTTTTAAAATATAAAGTTAATTATAAGAAGCTTTGATTGTAATTACTCTTTGTTTTGGCAAAGTTAAAGTATGCTTTTAAGGTGAAAGTATTTGCTACTGCTAGGAAGATATGTCCATTACTGAAATATATGTTTATTTGAATATAGATTACAAGTAATGCTCTTCATTGTCTGTCTTAATGCAGATACAAAAAATTCCAGAGAGGTGTGTGGGTTTCCATTACTTATTTCAATTTAAATGGTTCAATTTAAATCAGTACGATTAATTTAGAGATTATATTTATTTTTACTTCGGATGTTTCACTTTACCCTTGAGTGTTCTAATTTTACTTTTTTCACCATGTAAAGAAACCTGGAGTCCCACTGGCAAGGGGTACTGTCATTACACACTGCTACAAAGACCTGGATTTCATGGATTTCATCTGCAGGCTGGTGGCAAAATCTGTGAAGGTTGTTCATTTATTCTAGAACATGATTTGTTTGTTGTGACTTGATTTTCCCTGTCTTTGTGTTTGTATAGTATTATGCTATTTACTAATATTTTGAATTACATATCAAACAGTAAAAGGAGTCATTTATTAGTAAACAAGATGAAAATTTCTTTTCTTATTATTTGTATAGATGACAGTCTATGAGAAATTCTTGTAAAGAAGTAGGTGAGAACCAATGAGCCATTTGACACTCTCCCGCAGCATCCTCATAGGCAAGCTTAGGAAGTGTGGGTTGGATGAATGGATGGTGGGGTGGATTGAAAACTGGCTGGCAGATAGAGCTCACAGGGTTGTGGTTAGTGGCACAGAGTCTAGTTGGAGGTCTGTGACAAGTGGTGTTCCCCAGGGGTCAGTACTGGGTCCAGTCCTGTTCAACATATTCATCAATGGATGAAGGGATAGAGTGTACCATCAGCAAGTTTGCTGATGACACAAAACTGGGAGAGATGGCTGACACACCGGAAGGCTGCACTGCCATTCAGTGTGACCTGGACAGGCTGGAGAGTTGGGCAGAGAGAAACCTCATGAAGTTCAACAAGGGCAAGTGTAAGGTCCTGCACTTGGGGAGGAACAATTCCACGCACCAGTACAGGTTAGGGGTTGACCTGCTGGAAAGCAGCTTGGTGGAAAGGGACCTGGGAGTCCTGGTGGACAACAGGATGACCATAAGCCAGCAGTGTGCCCTTGTGGCCAAGAAGGCCAATGGCATCCTGGGGTGCATCAGGAAGAGTGTGGCAAGCAGGTCATGGAAGATTATCCTCCCCATCTACTCTGCCCTGGTGAGGCCGCATCTGGAGTACTGTGTCTGGTTCTGGGCTCCCCAGTTCAAGAAGGACAGGGAACTGCTGGAGAGGGTGCAGCAGAGGGCTACAAAGATGATTAGGGGGCTGGAGCATCTTTCTTATGAGGAAAGGCTGTGAGGGACTTGGGTCTTTTTAGTCTGGAGAAGAGAAGACTCAGAGGGGATCTCATCAATGCCTCTTAAGCACTTAAAGGGAGGGTGCCAGGAGGATGGGACCAGTCCTTTTTCAGTGGTGCCCAGTGATAGGACAAGAGACAATGGGCACAAACTTGACTGTAGGAAGTTCCATCTAGACATGAGGAGGAACTTCTTTCCTTTGAGGGTGGCAGAGCACTGGAACAGGCTGCCCAGAGAGGTGGTGGAGTCTCCGACTCTGGAGACATTCAAAACCCCACCTGGACGCCGTCCTGTGCAACCTGCTCTGGGTGTCCCTGCTCTGGCAGGGGGGTTGGACTAGATGATCTCCAGAGGTCCCTTCCAACCCCTGTGATTCTGTGATTCTATGACAAAACAGTCTGCCAGTACTGCATTACATAAAGATACTGTATTGCTTCAGAGTGCTACATTGTCTTGGTTTCTTTTGTATAGTCATGCATGCTATTAGTTTGTAACTGTGCTTTGAATTTGGGTATCTCTTTTGGGCGTTGTCAGGGATGTTTTAAACATATGTCTTCAAATATTAATGAGAATTTAAAACTCAGAATGTTAGAAGCTGAGTGGACTTACTTGTTTTTTCAGTTAATATCAAGTAGAGAACTAGTTTTGTAGTCTCACAAGAGTAAGATGTACAACGATTCCAATTATTTAGAGAACTAGAATGCATGTACTGTCAAACTAAGCAAAGCACACACAAGAACAGGGTTTGTTCACAGATGTAGTAGGGGGTGTTAAACATATACCAGTCAGCTTCTTGGCTATCCAGTCCTCAGTCTTGAGCGTTACACTAAACTCACAAGTGATTTAGCTTACCTTATTATGATTACCTACAGTAGCTGAGGAATAGCACCCTTTTCCTTCTACCTTGTCTGCAAAGGGGAGCTGTAACGTCTGGTGAGGGTTACTGCTAGGGTGAGGTGATGACTTAAGTTGTGCCAGCAGGAGCTGGTAGAGCTAACATGCTGGAGTTCTGAGATTTTGCTGATTTGTGGGGAAGCCGTGTGTGCGTTTCCACTTTTCCTGATGTCTGAACAACTGATTTTTCTGTGTTCCAGGTCTTTTCAGAGTGTCCTGGCAACTCAGCTCAATTGAGAGTTCTTCTTGTGTTTTATGCCTCCACCATTGTATCAGCTCTTGGAGCCGCAGAGAAGATAACAGACTCTATAGTCTCTATGCTGCTTCCTTACATCCAAAAGGTACACGAAGCTTTGTTTTCCTTCCTGTGTGATGAAGTGTACTGTGTTCTGCGGACATGTGTCTGCAGATAATATTTAAGAGACATTCTATGTGAAAAGTATCGCACCACTCTTAGCCTGCTTTGAAACATCAGGCAGATGAAGGTCCATGAAGAATAATGTTTTTTCACAGCGCAGATGAGCACTTTAAGAACTTTATTTCCTACTCTGAATGAGGAATGGAGCTTTGAGAAAAGGATTCACAGTTTGAATGAACATCTTTGCCTTAGAGACTTATCAAGCTAAACAATGAGGAAATGGAGACAGGGTTGACAGCCTGCTTTAATATCCTGTTTCCTCCAGGATTGTTGCTCTGTTAACAAACAGAGCAGCAGTTAATGAATGGTTCTGTACGTGCATACCCTATGAGACAGCTTTTTCTTCTTGAAAGTTGAGTTTATAGAACACTTAAAAGTTAACACATGGAGAAGAAGGTAGTGTGATTTCATGGATGTCAGAATGAAAATTATTTTTATGTTAATGTACCCTTTTTTTTTTAGTGTGTATGTGTGTGTGTGTGTGTGTGTTAAAGATCCACCTTTATCTCTTTTTCTAGGGCTTGAAATCCTGTGTACAGGACTACAGAGCTGCAACATACATGATAATCTGCCAGATGACAGTAAAAGTGACAGTGGAGACTTCCTTGGTGCATTCCTTGATGTTACAGATCAGCAAGACATTATCTAAAGTGCCCTCATTAGTCAGGGATGGGGTGGCGTGCTTAAACCTAATTCTACAAACTCAGAAAGGAGACAGACTTGGGAAGAAGTAAGTCTACATGAATTGAGTTTTCCCACTTTTTAAAAACTCAGACTGTACTTTGATAATGTGAATTTTTTTTGTCCTCCTCATTAAAGGGATACTCTCCTATCAGTAATTTTGGTAGTTGACATTTGAGAGGGCTTGGAATTTTCTTTGCCTTACTTTGAAAATTTGTATGCTCACTACAGCTAAGGAGTCTCAGCAGTGTGAGCCTGTCATCTTTTGGTCCCTCTCGTGTGGCTTCCCTCAGTAAAGGATTGCTGTCAATGTGCAAAATTGAAGCCTGCCAGTAAGAGGTTTTCTTAAAAGTGGGAATCCTGGAGGAAAAGCTGGCAAATTTGAGGTTATTTGAATAGGTTGGAAAAAAGAAGTTCTGTTCCTTCAGTGGAAGGGCTTCTATACCATTGCCTCTTTGGTCCCAGAAGTCAGGTGTTCTTCTGGAAGTAAAAGTAGGATTTCAGTCCCATCGATTTTTCTGCCCTGCCCTGATACAGTTAGCTAGTGCTGTTGATGTGCAGTTGAACACAGTGATGGAAGTCCTGCATGCCACAGGGGAGTTTACTTGCTGGCAGAGAGGTTAGTGTGGGTACTCCAATAGAATAAATCTTTGCTGGGATAAGTGCAGTGATTACCTTCCAGAGGCTTGAACACAGTCATAGAAGAGGAAAATGAATTAAAAGCTAAGGTGTGGGGAACTAAGGAGAGGCATGCTTGATGCATTATGCAGCATCCAGCCCAGGTGGGTATAAAAGGAGACGAGATGAGAGAAACTTTATTAGCGGGAAGGGAAATTGCTTCTGCTGTCTTTGAGGATCTCCTGTCACTGAGCTATTATTTCTCCTCCCTTCCTTTTGCTGCCTCTGGGTAATAGATATGCTCCTTGGAATGTGAAGATAACTCTTCATGCAATCCATACAAGTATTTTTTTTTTCTTGTACTGCCAACTTTGCAAAAACATACGTGTGTTCACTGTGCCATTGCAGCAGCTGTGCTCAACACGACTGGCAGTACCTGTTTTCTTCTGGGATGTTAAATGCGCTAACAAACCTCTGGCAATAAGGAGGTGGAACCCTTTGAATCTTTTCAGAATTTGTTTACAATGAGGCTGTTACCTGATGCTGAAAATTGAATCTTAGGAAGTCTGTATGGTTTGAAAGTGTTGGTAACCCAGATGCACGTACATACTTTTTTTTTTTATTTCCCTGTTCCATTGTGCAGGCCATTTAATTATCTGTGCAAAACCCCAGAACTGGTAACACTTTTGCAAGAACTTTCAGCAGGCTATGATATCTCTCCTCTTCTGCGTTACCTGTTGCCTCATCTTGTTTGCACTGTCATGAAAAGTGATATAGGTAAGTTAGCATACGTTTTTAAAATTTTGTTGAGTGTTCGGGACAGATGGCTGTGGTCAGTGTTGTAGCTGTGTCATTTTAGTTGCTTCTGCAATTAAAACCATGCCAATACATGTCAAGACCTGATTGAGGTTTTGTGTGTGTGTTGCTTTTTGTTTTACCAGGCCCTACAGAGAAGGCTATTTTAGGCATTGTTATATCTATATTGCTTTGATTTAGATGTTGAGTTGCAGTATTTCAGCAGTAATTCAATTTTGATGTATGAAATTTCTGACTCGTAGAGATGTATTGTAGTACTGCAAAATCATTTTTAGGTAGATTACATGTATTCCATATGTAGTTTAAGTAGTGGAGATCTGTGTTTACCTGATGAATTAAACGTGCCTGGGAGCAGTGTGGGACAGCAAGGCTGACTGCTGTGCAGTAGTAGCCTGTGTCTGCGCTAGGAAGCCTGTTTGCACTGTGGACTTGTAACTGCCGAATCGTGTTTAGGAAAGCTCTTTTTGTTGAAAAGGTCCAGATTAATGCCAGGGAATGCTGTAGGGAGTTGCTGGCACAGGTTGTGGTAGCAGGTCTGGAATGTTCCAAAGCATACTTGAATTTATTGGTAGCCATACAGCCTTTGGCATTTTAATGACATTGATATAAAGCATTGCTAAACAGCTCACGGAGAGTTACTGCTAATAATCAATGAACATTGCGGTCATCAAGTTGTGTGCTTACTTCACCAGATGATGATGCCTGTATAAGCTATTACCTTTAATCTGTATGAGGGGGTTATTCTCTATTGTTCATCTTTTATGGTTACACGTCGTCCTTAGAGGAACAAGAAGAATCTGAGGAGACAGAGAATCAAATTTACATCAGACATCTTGAAGCTATTATTCAGAGTATACCACTGGAAAAGGATTTAGATCAACTGTTGGCTTCGTGAGTTAACTTTGATTACTTCTCTTTCTGTAGTACTATAGTAATTTCTGGTTTAATAACAACCAATTCCTGACAATGGCATTAGCATTATATGAGCATGTTTTCTGAGTTCATAAGTTAATGCCAAACGTGGATTTTGAAACTGAAACATTCAGTAATCCAGAAGAGCCATGCTTTTAGCACTTGTGGGAGTACTTGTGGGACAGAGGGAAACTGCAGGCCAGGAGCAAATCTGTACTTGAAATAAGTAATGCATATTAATCCTAACCTGTTTAGCAGTGTGCTTGATAACATTGATGAAAACTGTACCATTCAGAAAATGGTGGCTTTTTCTTTTGTTTGTAATTTTAGCAAGTTTCTTGAAGAGTTTATCTCCTGTGGTACAGAGATAGAATCTAATCCCACCAGAATGGCTGCACTCAATCAAAAGATGCTTCCTCTTATCAGACTTCTTGAGAGAAAGTAAGTTCCATTTTTCTGTGACAGACCCACAGTGTGTGGAGTGCTGATGTCAGCTATGATCTTGGCTTATTGGGTGTACTAAGCATAATGTTCTTACCTAAATAAATACAGTAAAAATAACTGACTCCTAATCTTTGTCCAAATTTTATTTTACTGATCTGTCCTTACATATTTTGTTATCACTGTAATACATGGACGCAGACCTACTGATTTGTACACCTGTTTGTTGTGTAGCATGACATTTTCTACTCATTATTTATCCTAGTGGTCTGCATATAATTCATCTGTGTTAAGACATAATGGTTGATTGCCTTTGCAAAGCTACTTAAAATAGCTGGTTGAGATGAGTGCCTGTGCATTCGTCTTCCTTGTGTTTCCCCTGTATTTCTCTGGCAAATACATGTTGTTCTGTATTGCTCTGTGGAAAATGTTGGGGGTTTTGTCTGTTGGCAGGTATCCTAAAGCCTTAGACTCTGTGTTGGAGAAGCATCTGGAAGATTGCACAGATGAGGCTGACCAAAATCTTTTTCACCAATTTATTTCTCTTTCATTAAGCTGTGGCAAATACAAGGTAGGTAGAAGCTTGGTTTGTGATCCTAGCTCTTACCTGGTTATACTGTTCAGAATGCTGATATTTTGGCAAAGTTCTGCTCTCTCTTCCTCTTTCTAAACAAAATCTCTACCATTCCCAGCAAAACCAAAAAAACCCCAACTTATTTAAATGTGATTTTGGGAGGAGGGCTTGATCAAAACTGCAGTAAAATCAAAAGCTATCAGATCCTTTAAGTTTGTGTACATCATGAACAGTCATGAGCGTGAGCTTTTTTCCATGGTTGAAATTTATACATTTCCACCTGCCTCGATTGCTATCAATAATATTTTTCCTTAGGAACGTGACCACTACATATACCGTAGTGGTCAATAGTGACAACATGGTGGTGCCTGGCAAGGCCTCATCTTACTTAAAGATTTTGTCAGTGTCAGAGGTATCTGTTTTGGGAGAGCTGACAAACAACTTTATTGCTGTTGAGAGAAGGTGGTTTGGTCCTTTTTGTTGCATTGATTTTGTGAATGTTTACAGTCAGTAACATGGAAGAATAGAGTGACTACAGAGTTCTTCCTGTGCCATTTCTGAAGAGCAATTGAAACTCAGCCTAACACAGAATAACCATGAGTGCAGCAGATCTGTCCAAGGAATTTATTATTAAGAGATGGTTAGTATTATGGTTGTTGTTTGCAATGACTAAAAGACTGAAAGCACCTAGGAAAAGGTGATAAACTACATAAAGAAGTGCTTCATGTATTTTTGTACTGATTTAATGAAGGCATAGATTCTGTGACTGAATAACAAGTGGATTAACAGGAAAACAAGGCATGCAGAACAAAGGCATATGACTCTTCTAGCCTTTAAGGTTCCTGAGATAAGTGCACACAATTGGACTGGCAGGGATGCCTTTTTAACAGTTTCTATCTGTGCTGTGTCACACTGACATTGTCACTAGAGCTTTCTCAGAATCCTTAGATAAGTGTAGTGCTTTTCGAGGCCAAAAAGGTGCCTGTAGCTTACTGTACTTTTCAAGCTATATTCCAAAAACTGCCTTCCAAAGTGAAGAAGACCAAATTTGAAATAGTTATACAAAGTCATTGCTCCGTAATTGATGTTTTTTGGATCTGAATTACAGAGGTTTTCTTCTGGTACAAAAAATTGCTGAAAGAATTTCTCCCGTTATCCTTATATATACTTAAAGTATTTTTAACATGCAGTCAGTCACTCTGAAATCTGTATTTCAGTTTCTGGAAGATTCTGACACCTCCCTTCTGCTCAGTTTGAATCATCCTCAGCCAGCTGTGCGGGTCCTGGCTCTTCAGCATTTGAAAGATGTTATTGAAACATCAAAGGTTTGCATCCTGAATCCCTCACTTACAGAACTGATTTAACATATGTCTTCAAAAAGCTGTTTGCTAGACATTTCAGTTGAAGATAGTATGTTAAACTATTCATATGTCATTCTCACTGGTTTTCATAGTGTTTTCAGTAGGCTTCTGTCACCATTTTCCTGTGTTCTGAAGCCTAGGTGTAGTTCTTGTTGATTAATCTGCTTGTAGTCTAAGAGAAAATCTAAATTAATGGATACTTCTGGTTTTCTTTCTTTTGTTGTTGAAAGCTAGTCTGCCTGTTATTTGAGGTTTAATTTAGATGATGGTACCACTTTTCTTGCACTAGGATTTAGATATTTCATTAAAAGCCTGTAAATTGTGCTACCAACAAATGATTTTTTTTCTTGGGGCTCTTTTTTTCCTTTATTTTTTTCAGGAAGGCTTTGATCAGTCTTTCATAGAAGAAGCAATTTTTGGTCGGCTCAAGGATGACAACAGAGATGTTGTAATGTCTGCTCTTAGTTCTTTGGAGGTAAGTGTGTATCTTTTGGTACGTCAGATGAGATTTTAGCTGCTCTTGAATATGTGTGCCTGGAATGTATTCTTTGTAATTGCCCTTCTTCTGTCCATGTCCTTAGTGTATGGCTTTTGTCCTTTACAGGATGAAGCAGCACAAATTTAGGAGGCTTGTGTTGTTTACCTTCTCACAATTCCCCCCTAAATTTCTGCTTCCTGATCTTTCCCAAAGTGTTTGCAGTTAACCTGAATTTATTGATGTTTTTTAATGTCGCTAATAAAGCATATTTTAATCTTTGATTATTATTTGAAGTGTGCTTCATGATTATCCTGTACACTTTTCTATAAAAACGTAAGCCATGTCATCTGCCTTTTGGATGGAAAATGGTGCAGTGACAAGTCATTACACCAGCAAGAAGTGCTCAGACAAGTTTTTCCATATGAGAGTCATTTGGTCAGTTGATAGTGGCAAAGCCCTGAACTCCAGCTCAGGTTTACTGGATAGGACTCTGGTATGCATTGTGCTGATTGTTTCCAGCTAGAGTAACAGTCTGTCTTTATTGCTTATGTTAGTAGTTGTGGAGAATATTATTAGCAGTAGTATAATTGGTTTTGTGTGTTCATTCATCCTCAATTACTAAAAAATAGGAATAAAAGCACGTGAGTGCTTCTTTGAACTTTAGTATCTTTTGTTAATGTGCCTTATATTTTTGTCATACACATGCTCTGTAAAGTAAAAGCAATTCTTATTTAATTATAAAGTGTTTTGCTTAATGTTTATCAATTTTACCAAACATTCCTGTATTTGATGAATTCTCTGTGCTTTAGCGTATCAAGAGGGCATACTGGGCAGCCTTGTAACTTCTGTTTACTCTGATAATATCTTTATTACATGATCATCGGTAGGAATGCAATTAGTGATGTTTGATCCATTTTTCCACTTGGTATAGCAGATGCATTTTCCACTATGATATGGTAAATTATTTTGTATTTTATTTCTTTTTCTTGATTACTTTTCAGATTTTCAGGAAACAAGTCAATCCAGAAGTAGTAGTATCAAGTCTTTTGAACATCTTCCAGAGAGCTGATCTTTCAAAGGATGGAAAGTGGTATGTTTGTGCCTTTTTTCAGTCTACATTCTTTCTCTATAAGTTAAATTTTAAAAATGTAACTCTAAAGAATACGCCCACTTCAGATACCTTTTGCTATGCTATACCTATGCTGAGTTACAAGAGAAATGATCAATTATTTGCATACTATTTCCCATGAGTTCCTTATTTGTTCTCACTCCTATTTGGATTCAGATAATCGCCATGTAAAATGGAGAACAAATCAAAGAAGTGTTATTGGTATGATTGAGCGATGGATTTTCAACATCACTTTTGTTCTCTTTTAGGTACAAGGTTCTGGAGCGAGCAATAAAAATTTTAGTCAAAGAGGAGATTTTGAAAGAGAAAAAAGAACTGCTAGATGAAGCAGTAATGCGATTGTTACCTTTTATGGTAATCACTAATGCGAATTCAAAATCTTCAGATTGGAAAATGGCCATTTGTCTGTCAGAATCTGATCTCTGCTCCTTACACCCTTTACTGAAAGGTTGGCCAGAAGGTAAAGCATTAATTGTAACCAAATCGGTAACAGAAAAATTGCAACAACTTAGGATGTCATGCTTATTGAACCTAAACACCTATTGAAGGAGACTGGCTGTCATTAACAAGCTATCCTGGCATGAATGTGAATAGAGTTCTTTAAAAAGCTCTTTGAAAAGATAAAGTCTAGTATGTTTCTGATTGTTTCTAAATATTATTGACCCACCAGGGTTTTAATATGTGATTTGTATTCTGATTATTTGTGTGATTGTATCTGATTGTATCTGTGATTTGTATCCAATTATTATTTTTCCCATGGAACAGATCTTGAAGAGGCAATTAAATCTAGCAAGTCTGCAGAGTTGATTGGAGTGGCCAATAAGAAAATGATTCTGCTGTTTTCTGAAAACATGACTTCAGGGGACCCTTCCTTACTATTGCAAATGGTATGTGTACCATGTTACCCTTACCTTAAGAGATGTTACTTTCCAGGTGATCACTGTAGTAGAACAAATGTGATATAGAAGAACTTAGTATGTCCTCTTCTTGGCATTAGTATGCCATCATCAAGCTGCTGAGTAAAGAGATATATATATATACACACACACATACACGTATTATATATATATAATAACAAACCCCAATACAATCTAAATAAAACCCCAATAAAATCTAATTAAAAAAACCCAATAAAATCTAGTGAAAAATGTAAGGAAAAGGAGAAATAAAGCTATTGCCTATTTGGATAAATGATTAGTGTAACTAAATTCCAGGTATTTTTCATTTCCTGAAAAAAAAAATTTAGAGAATAAACACATATACCTGTGGATAGTTCATAGAAATTGATGTTTGTGCATTCTTAGGGTTTGAAGAGTAACATTACAGCAGACACTAATTTCTTAAAGATGATAGAAGGTAACAAGGATTTAATTGGACATGCAAATGAAACACGGTGTAAAGTCATAGTGAAGTCCCACTCTTACAGACTTTTTATTATTTTTCCTCCACTTCCTTTTCTAAGGTTGATGATCTGATACTCGTTGCTGAAATGGAATCTGACAGCGTGAGACAGAAAGTAACTACTCATATAATTGGTTCAGTGCTTGTTCAGTGCTGCTGCAATACACAGATGAAGGACAGTTATTTTTCAGTTGCTCTCCGAGTCTTCCATTTCTTGGATAAAAAAATAAAAAATCTCGGAGCTTGTGATCCTGCAGAGGTAAGATGTAAACAGTTTTCGTTGTAAGGCAGAAATCTTTTTTTTACTGGAGAGCAAGAGGTTCGGAAACCCTGAGAAGGACTGAAAATCTCACCTTTGTTTCTTTTCAGAGCAAAAACACACATTCGGCAGCAGTACTAGAAGCTGCCATTAAGAATTGCTTTTACGTTTTACCACTCTAGTGAGTTTGCATTAAAAAATTAAGAACTCCAGAGCTTTAGGCTGACATCCTACCTGATGGAGTGTTTCAGTGCTGTGGGCTTGGCGCAAAGTTTGGGGCATTTCTGCCAGCTACCCTGTGGCATCTTGTGCTGTCATTGTTTGGCACATGAATATCAGGGGGTTTAGTCATTGAGTCAAAGTTTTAGGGGAAAGAAGGAAATGCAGTTGAGTATGAAAAAGGGCTTATGCTAAGAGCAGTTCCAGAGGAGGGCCACAAAAATGGTCAGAGGCCTGGAAAATCCTCTTACGAAGAAAGAGTAAGTTGGGGTTGTTCAACCTGGAGAAGAGAAGGCTCCAGGGAGACCTTATTGCATTATTGCGGCCTTCTAATACTTACAGGGGGCATATAAGAAAGATGGAGAGAGACTTTTTACAACGGCCTGTAGTGATAGGACACGGGCTAAGCAAGGATTTTAAAAGACGGTAGATTTAGCTTGAACATAAGGAAGAAATTCTTTACTATGACAATGCTGAGGCACTGGAATAGGTTGTCCAGAGAAGTTGCGGTTGCCCCATCCCTGGAAGTGTTTATGGTCAGATTGAGTGGGGCTTTGAGCAACCTGGTCTAGTGAAAGATGTCCCTGCCCATGGCACTGGAATTGGAACTAGATGATCTTTGAAGATCCCTTCCAACCCAAACCATTCGGTGATTCTGTGAATTGCAGCCTCAAGCAAATCCTTGCAACAACCATTCGGTGATTCTGTGAATTGCAACCTCAAGCAAATCCTTGCAACAATATTGAAAGTGTTGTTCCTGAATTTATTGGGTTTTGGTTTATTGTGCTGCTCCATAAGCAGTTGTATTGACACATGTTGGGAGGTAACATGGAGGCAGAAGGAGGAGCCATCAGAGAGGCAGGAACAACGTTCAAAGAGTATTTCTGCATCTTTCCACTACCTTTTTTTGCTTTATTTTTATCTGTATTTCCCATTGGGGTTTTCTTGATTTATTTTGTTATTGAAACAACAAAAGGTAAGAGACCCACATGAGCAGAGCTGTGTTTCTGTGTGTGCACCCCCTCACACACACATGTACAAATATCTGAAAGATAAGGATTATGTTTCTGGAATAGAGCTAAATGAAAGGATTAAACTGAATGTCCACAAAATGCTTGAGTAACTCCTACTCCCTTTGAAGAGATATTTTAGGGAGATTGGTCTTTTATTCTTCTGTTACCTCACTTACATACACTGTTAATTATGGCAGTGAGAGCTGGCAGAGGTTTTAAAACTGCAGATGCAAGTTTAAATGTAAAATCAGAAATGTAATTCACTTCATAAGCATACCTCTCTTTTGAGGTTGGAAATTAAGTATGGTTGATTTTAGTGCTAAATTTCTGTCTTCTGTTGGCTGAAATTGTGACAGTATACATTAAAATGAATTTTCCTTCACAGGAAACTCCCCTAAATTGGTCTGTTGAAACAACAGAGGAAACTGTGGTGCCTAATGACTTGTTGACTGCATATATAGAAAAGCTGAATAGTGATCAGACTGCTCATGCAGAGGAGTCAGCTATGTTCCTGTTCTTACTGAAAAACTTCATTAATGGCCTAAAACCTCCTCAGTCCTTTTCAAAAGGTAGGTGTTAAGGTTTTGACTGTCTTTTATATCAATGAAGTGAAGAAGGAAGGTTAATTTTTTTTTGTCTTCAGAAGTTGTTGGAAACAAGCCAGCCTTGCTTCCCCTAGCCTTCCTTTCTTGTTATTGAGATCTGTAAAGATTACTTAATTGTGAACATGAAATCAGCTAGATGTATTGTCTTCTTTTAAATAGAGATGACTGTTTTCTCTTGGTTCCTGAAGTTGTTCATGTGCATCCACTGTGTCTCATTTATAACCTGTATTTTTTAGAGGAAACCTGGTGGAATCCTGAATCTCTGAATAAAGATAGCCAAGACTACCTGCACCTCCTTTTGGGGCTATTTGACCTGCTTGTCTGTGGAGCTAGTGAGGGAAGCAATGCTGTTCAGTACAGAGCATTGATGAATCTCTTACTCAAGGTACTATTTTTGCATTTGTTGCTCTGAATTATTAGTCATCGACTATTATGCTGTTAAGGAAAACTGAGAAAAATGGAGAACTGATCATGCAACACTGCTTGTGGCATGCTAGTACTGTGAGCAGATGAAAGTTTAAGCTTCAGCTTATTTGTTAACACTAACTAAATGTAATAGTAGAAAACTAAAGTAAAAAAACAATAAATGGACCAGTTGAGGCAAAGGTGAATACATAACACTGATTTGCAGGACAAGGTCAAGAGCTTTAAGTTTGAGCTAAAAGTTTTGGTCCTATCTGGGAGCAAAGTTGTTCTGTAGTTACTTTTTAAATAGAAAAATTGAAAGGAAAGCTTTTAGAAGACATTGCATGTTTCCTTATAGCATCATTTCATGTTTTCTCACCCACATCGAATTGATACATTTTTGTGAAGAGAATAAGGGATTTTGGCAGTCTGGATTTTTGGATGATAGAGAGTACATTCTGAGGAAAAGAGAAGCAAGTAATTGACACAAAGCCACTGTTACTGGAACTGATGCTGTTTCATCAAGAACAGCACATGACAAACACAAACAGAAGAACAAAAGAGTAGCAATGATTTAATAACAAAACTTGTTTCTGATGTTAATTCTTGTATGTAACTGTCTAATTATCAGGCATTCCAAGATCTAGTGAAATTGTACTGACACTGAGCTGTTAAAGAGATTGATTCAGTGCCTGGCTAGCTAAAGGCTGTCCGCAGGGAAGGAAGGATGTTTTTTTGGTGGGATTTTTGACTGAGCAAGCTGGGTGATATTTCACCCAGCAATATCAACTAGAAGAGAAGAAGGTGTAAGGAGGGACTACAGAAGACTTGTGAAATGGGATTAGTAATGTCCTAGGACCTAGTGAAGGCAACAGCTGCAGTAATAATTTGCTTCTTTCACTTATGGAGTACTGCTGATTTTGAAGGTATTTAATTTGAAAGGGACAAAGTTATTTTTGCCCACTGTAGCACAGTTGATGTACGTAGAACCTAGATCTTGATTGACTTGTGGAAAAGAGAAAAGGCAAGAGTATGTCAGAAGCTGTATCAGTTGTTCTGGCAAGCTGCGTTCAGTCTGCAGGATGTTGAGCGAGCATTCCTGTTTGATGCATGAAGAGCTCTTAGGATTCCAGAGAGCATCTTGCAGACAGAAAGCATGTTATTGCCAGACCAGGTAGTAAGTAAGAACTTTAAATTTATTTGGGATACAATTAGGAGACAATGTAACTGCTTCAAAATCAGAAGCTGCCCTCATTAAATTTTGACAGAAAGGTCCTGAAGCAAAGTTGAGGTAATTGGATGTAGATGTCTGAAAAACTGAATTGAATCTTCTTGTAGCAGCTATTACTGTTGGGAGGGGGAGAAGGCACTCTGACCTGTGTCTGTGATTATCAGTGATACGTGTATGAATCAGAGTTTGTTAATTTTGGTCCATGCTCTATTATAAAGCCTATACAGCCAATCCAGGACAAATTCTAAGAGTAAAGTTTAGTGTGAATATTCTAAGAATAAAATTTAGTATGAATATTCAGCACAGAAAACTGTGCTGTTCAAGGAAATTGAATGTCCAGCTCTTCTGAGATGCTAGTTTATAGACTTGTGAAAATCACTTTATATGACTGATGAAAAAGTCAGGGATTACACAGAGCACTTTTAATATTAAGATTACTACTGCACAAAACAGGGGATAGAAGTTATTTTGCTTTACTTTGCATATAACGATTTTCTTGTGCAATTGACATATACAAACATGCATATGGATGTGTTTTCAGTATGTTATGATTAAATAAAAAATCCCTTGTATTTACATACCTATAGACTAGAAGTTATCTGTTAAACTAAGCCAGCTGTTAAGCAACATGTGGACTTACATATACATGCAAGTACTGTTTATCCAAAAGCATCTACTCAATAACTTTTTCTTCCCAAAAGACACACTTTCTGACTCTGTAGTTCTTTTTCTGTGTATTCCTTTGGTTTGGGTAGTTCATTGGATATTGTGAGTAGTATTTTTCAAAGCAAATTGAAGTTATTAAACGAGTGCTTTTCTCTTTTTTCTTTTTTTGTTTTTGTTTAATTTAAGGTACATCTGAAAGATACAGAGATTCTCTTCAAATTCCTTTCAATTTTATGGACTTACAGTTATAACCTTTCAAATCATCTGAACTATGAAGTCAGTGCAATGCTACAGACTCAGGCTTTGTATATTGGCTATGCACTGCTTGAATCACAGACATACCAAAAAACCAAACAGCTGCTATTGCCCTCATCTCCAGGTAAAATAATACCGTATCTATCTCTCATCTTAAGACTTAATCACAGTGTTTTTTAATTTTGTGTGATTTTACTACATTTTATACCATGAAAGATATCTATAGTCATGTATGTTCAAATGCACTAGGCTTTGACAGCTCTATCTTGCCGATTAGCTGCTGCAGTTACTAGCCCAAGCTTGGAAGTAGGTGAAACCAATTTTTTTTTTTTAATCTTAAAAATGCTAAAGAAACATTCTCCTATGCTGAAGAACTCAGTTACAACACCATACTTTCTGTGCAATATAAGGATGTGGCAGTCAGTAGCAATGTATGAACTCTCTGACCTTAAGCACGAATATAAGGAAGGTGATGACAAAGTTCGTAGCCATGGATCTGTGAGATTTATGTTGGTTTTGTGAAGTCCAGAGGTTTATAGTAAAAAGAGGCGACTTTTTAATTCCGAAGTAATGTTGATGCCTCTTCGGAGACACATACGGTAAAATTCTGACCACTCAGTGTATTCTGTTGTCTTTTCCTCCTTCCTTCCCTCACTGTTTTTGCAGTGGTGATATCTTTGCTCATTAACTTGGGTAGTCCTGTGAGTGAAGTTCGAAGGGCTGCTCTCAACTGCCTCCATTCCTTGCGAGGGATAAAGGAGTCTCTATTTCATCCTGTTCTTCAGCATTTGGAACAAAAGACAGAAGAGATCATATCTGACCCTACATACATAACACAGGTATTTTTGTTATTAAAGTATACATTAATACAAGTTTTGTCTGCTGCTGCGAGCTCCCATCTTCTCCAGAAAAAAATCAGTTTAACTGGGAAAGGTCATTGTCTTTGTATACTATAATATCAGACTAAATAAATCAGACTAATTTTTTTTTTGTTATTAATTTTTTAAAGGAGTATAAAAATATTCAAGTGACTTATTACATACAGAGAATTGAGAATATCAGTCAAATAAGAGGTATTACTTGTGGTTTATTTACAAATGAAGAATTCTGTTTGTGTCTAGATTGCATTATTACGAAAGCATTAAATAAACGTTGGTTTAAGGCTTTTTTATTGCAGGGAAAGAACTTAATTTTCACTTTGTTAATGAACTAGATTATGGAAAGTGTATTTGAGGAGCTTGAGACACAACCAAAACAGAAATCCCAGAAGAAAAAATTGTCAGAAGCCTTGGAAAGCATACTTGATTCTGTACAGAACCCTATTTTCCCATCATATATTGCAAGAAACTTAATGAAAATTCTTCATGAAGTCCATGGTGAGGTAAGTGCAGCCTTTCTAGCTCTTCTATGGGTTCTGCACTTGATTGAAATGCTGAAATCAAATGTCATTTAGTAATAATGCTGCTAAATAACTTCAGAATGTATTAGACTATTAGGCATTAAGGGGACACCTCTAATAATATGCAGTAGTGCTGCAAAGTATGATTTAATGAAACATCAAATATTTGCATGCTCCGTCCAGGAAGGTAAGGGCTGCAGAATTTTGCACTGGAGTTGTTAAGGAAAATCCCTTGATATTACTGAAAAAGACTGTTTCAGAAGAAGATTCTTCCAGAAGAAATTTATTACCTTGGTTAGACATCAGTGAATATAGAGTTTTCTGTACAGAATTGTAACATGATAGGTAGTACTATCAATTTTATTTGCATGTATTAACCTCTTATCTGGTATATTCAGAATTCTCTAAGTGCTGGAAAACAAGAGTTCAATGTTCAAAAAAAAGAATGAAGTTATGAATTTTTATGCTCTGTTCAGTTGTATGTGTCTTGAAAGGATTGTGAACTGCATAGCATTCTTGCCCCACATTTGGGTTTTGTAAGAGACAGCAGTCATAAACTGGTGAAAAAAATTGCCTTGTTTCAGTATATTAAAATTATTAAATACTACTGTGCAAAGGAGAATAGCAAAGTAGCAGATGAGCATGTACTCGTGGTAATCTCACAGTAAGTCTTGTATATTTCCTGTTCAGTAGCTGTTGCGTAAAATACTTCATGCAGTGTGTTACCAGAGAGGGGATGTTGCAGGAAAATGAAGCTGTGCTATTGGAAGTTTGTTAAGATAAGAATGGATAAAAACTTCTCTTATGAATTTCCTCTGTTTGCAGATGATTCTTTCTCACCTCTTGCCTGCACTAGACCGGTTGCTGGAGAAGGTCTTTAAGAAACCTGAGGCAATGTTGAAAGACGAAGTTGTTCTCCTGCATCTCATCCTTGGAAAGTTTAATGAATATTCAGCAACCCTCTTGTGCAAGGATCAGCAGAGTCTGGATTTATTTATCAAAAGTCTGCATGCTGCCAAGAAAATCTATGAAGAAATTCCACCTTTTCAGATCACAGCACTTGGGCAGGTATGGCTTTCTGAAAGATCTTTAATTTATTTCTATGCTTAAAGCAAAGAGCAGTGTTACGGATTGGTTTTACAAGTACCCTTCCTGTGTTAAGGATTCCATAGCTTTTGACCTGTCTTTCTTTTAGTACAAGTTTTCAAGGTCTCCATAGTGTCTTTGAAACATCTAAAGAGGCTGCAAAACTTTCTCTCTTAAAATTACCAGAAGGAGAAATTGCTGCTTGCTTTATTTTTGCTTTTTGACAAGTACAGAATAGAAATATCATTGTATTTACATGCAGATGAATACCTATATGATTGCCTGCAGACACTATTGTTCCACTCTCCTTAGTTTTTGTCAGGCAGGCAGGAACTTTACTTCATGTTTTTCTTCTGAGGAAGAATTGACAAGAAAATACAGTAGGTGAGAAATAGTCTCATTTGAAGGAGGCTACAAATTCAGGCTGCCTATTAGCCAGGTATTAGCATATACTTACCAAAGTCTGGCAACAGCAAGTTTATTCCCCCCACCAGGCAAGCTGTGTGAAAAATGTCAGGAATCAGTATGTCTGATAGATATTTCAGAAGTATGTGCTTTGCATCTAAGGATTCCTGGATATATACAAATACATAGTTAACATGCAAATTTTTACAATACATGTTCGTACTAACCTGTGTGGGATTGGATATGTCATACGTAATCTTATCTAAGTTCCATAGCTTGTGATGTTGTTACCCTCTTACAGTAAACCTCTCTGCATCCTTTCTTTTTTCCCTTTTCTAGATTACTAAACCATTCTTTGCAGCTGTGTCAGATGGGATGGTGCAACAGAAGCTATTAAAAGTACTGTTTGACTTACTGTTAAACTGTAAGAACCCACTTTGTGCCCAGACAATTAGCAGTGTGTTTAAAGGGGTAAGTGGTAAACTACAGCACACAGAAATATGTTCAGACTTGTTGCAGTGGTTCTGTGTTGCTACATTCAGTAACAGTTGTTGTTCATATCATTCATAGTATGAAAGGAATTGGAAACTGGTTGTCACATAATATAATTGTGTTAATGGCATGAAAAGTTTGTTAAATGACTGCATTTAGAAGGTATTTCTGCTGCACTGATTTTCTGGGCTATGACTTAAATATGTGGATTATATACCCATATGTGCATGAAAGGGATGTGTTTTTGAAAAAAGGAGGGAGGATAGATGTGTGATATGACACAGTGTTCATTGGTGCTTGCATTATTGTTCTTTGTTTCAGATTTCAGTGTGTGCTGAGCAGATTGTCAGAGAACTGGAGCCTCCTGAGAAAACCAAAAGTCTGGCCACTGTTCAGCAAACTAGAAGGCAGAAAATGCAGCAACAGAGGTAAAATAACTAGAAACCCAAAAATATTATCAGTACAGTTTCAAAATGCCACTTGTTTTACTACATTGCATAGTTTGTATTGAAAGCATAAACATCTGTTTCTTCTTCTCCCCTGCACAGTAAAATAACTCAGCTACTTTTGGCAGGAGAAAACCAACTCATGTTGCTGTTTGAGAACTGATGGAACGATAGTCAAAATTTAAAAAAGAAATAAAAATCCAATAGTTTTAATGTTGACATGTGTTCTTATTGAATCTGACTTGACACAGTTAAACAAGATTCATTCTTGTAGATGTTAAACTTAGTTAGTAATAAAGATGTATGGAGAAATTACATACACATGGCTGAAGCCTACCGATGCTTATCAAAATGTTCCTGACAGTTGGCTGAAAAGCAGTATTTTCTTTCAGTTAAAATTTTAATATAATCATTAATTTTTTGATCTCTGTTCTTGTTTTGTCTCGCCGTTCTCATAAGGAAGGAGCTGTTTTGTCTGCTGTACTTATTCTCTTTTCTAAGCATCGGCTGTCAGCTGTTGTTGAAACAGGATGTTGAGTTGGTTTTCTTAGTTTGACCTAGAATAGCTGTTCTTATTTTCCTTCAGCTGACCTTATTTAACAATCATCATCCATTAGATTGATCCATCTCTAAACGATGTCTGTCAGACATGCTTGCACACATACCCATTGCCTGCATAGTCAGTGGTTAGACAGCTAGTAGTTCCAAAGATGCAAGCAGATTAGCATTTGGACAGTTATTTGGTAATAGATTTTTTTTTTTTCCCCCACAGAAGTCTGCTTCATTGTGTAGGATTTTTGTATACACAGAAGGCATGCTATACTTGTTTGTTTTTACAAGTTTGGTCTGGATTTTCTGTTGATTATTTAAGATGTGTTGCTGCTTCAATCAAAAGCCCACACGTTGTCACCTCTCCTAGGAGAAGCAGTAAAGGATATTCCTATGTGAAAGAAAGCTTGTCTTTTTTTACTTATGTGTGTGTTTATTCCCTGAAACACTGTACTATTTTCTTTGCAGATGTATATCCTGATTTTTTTGTCTTATCTTTTTAGAAAGCCTCAAGATGCAGAATTGGCACCTGAAACAAGCCATTTCAGCTGGCAGAGGGTTATGCTTATTCTGGAATTACTGCAGCATAAGAAGAAACTTAGACGTCCGCAGGCATTGGTACCTGCGCTTTTTAACCTGCTGAGCCGGTAATCTTGCCTCCATAACACATGAGTGCTTGAGCATTCTCTTCTGCAGCAGATACTGTAAAGCATTAAAATAGGGGCAACTTTCTCTCTGCTTTGTTGCCATATTTCGTAGCTTAGCTTGCCTTTTTTACTTGAACTTCTTCTAGGTAAATCGGATGAGGGGAATGGGAAGTTGTTACAACTTTTTTGCCCTTTAAACAATGTGATGGACTCTTTAAGATTTTGACCTAATCATAGCTTCTTATGTGATGACTTTGTTTCTCAGGTGGAGCACTTGAGGTCGCTAAGAAGGATGATACCCAAGTTAAAACTGGTGCAATTGACAGGACTTGTGTCTTTTGCAGAGCTATTATAATAATACTCTAAGCTTTAAAATTCCTCCCAAAACATTGTGGAACAGCCTTCATCAAGTGCAACCTAAGAAAACTGTCACTTTCCCTGCCAGACCTATCTCATAGAATCATAGAATGGTTTAGGTTGGAAGGGACCTTAAAGATCATCTAGTTCCAACCCCTTTGCCATTGGCAAGGACACCTCCCACTACACCAGGGTACTCAAAGCCCCATCCAACCTGTCCTTGAACACTTCCAGGGATGGGGCATCCACAGCTTCCCTGGGAAACCTGTTCCAGTGCCTCACCACCCTCACAGTAAAGAATTTCTTCCTGAGATCTAAACTAAATCTCCCCTCTTCCAGTTTGAAGCCATTGCCCCTCCTCCTATCACTACATGCCCTTGTAAAAAGTCCCTCTCCAGCTTTCTTGTAGGCCCCCTTCAGATACTGGAAGGCTGCTCTAAGGTCTCCCCAGAGCCTTCTCTTCTCCAGGCTGAACAACCCCAGCTCTCTCAGCCTGTCTTCATAGTAGAGGGTCTCTAACCCTCTGATCATCCTCATGGCCCTCCTCTGGACCCGATCCAACAGCTCCATGTTCTTCTTATGTTGGGGGCTCCAGAGCTGGAAAAAGCACTCTCCAGGCACTTACAGAAGTTTACATATAGATTGGGTATTTATCTCTTTTCCTTATGACTTGCCTTTATATAGACTGGCAGTCGTATTTCAGGTAATCACATTATACTCTGATAAATGTCTTTTATTAGACTAGTTGATGTATTTGAAAATGAAAAAGAAGAGACACTTTTGGCAAATGCTTTTTAGAAGCCTCAGTTTAGAACTTCAGTAGAAGATTACAGTTGCTTATTTGTATCTTAATATGCAGTTTGATCACTTATTTTTTTGTCTCATTTTCAATTCCTAATTTTTTTCCTGAATGTATAGCTGCCTGGAACCTATGGCATCAGAAGAAGAAAATATGGAATATACAAAGCAGCTAATCCTCAGCTGCCTGCTAAACATCTGTCAGAAATTGTCTTCAGATGGTAGCAAGATCCCAGCAGGTAAAAATTGCCAGACCCATTTCTTGGTACTTCTCTCACCAGTACAGCATTAAAGCAATGGCCTCTAACTTTTTTCTTGTCTGAGTCTACGCTATATTGTTGAGGAGAAATAGACTTCTTTCTAGGGTATAGAAGTTTGCCTTCTTAATAATTTTTTGTAGATCCCTTAGGTATGGTCTGCAGATTGAAACCAGTGCTTGAGTGTACTGTTTTTATTCCTACATCGTTGACCATTAAAGTGTTAATCAGTGAATATTTTTTACTTGCAGATGTCCTTGACAAAGAAAAATTTAACGTGGAACTGATAGTTCAGTGCATCAGGATATCTAAAATGCCCCAGACACACCACCATGCACTGCTTCTCCTTGGTGCTGTTGCTAGCATGTTTCCTGTAAGTAGTATCTGAAATTTGTTTGTCAGCTCTTCTCTTCAGGTTCCAAATACTGGGAAGAGTGAAGAACATATAGAGCTGTTCTATGGGGAGAAACTTTCCGAAAGGAGCAAGAGACAGAATATACAGGTTCCCTGCTGTTTTAGGGCTTTCTGTTCTATTTTACTTGAAAACAAACCTCTGCCTTGATGCTTTGGTCACTAGTCATTTATGACTCACAATGAAGCCCATTAGAAAGGGAAGAAGCTTTCTGACAACAGCCCTGCCTCACCTTCCTGCTGTGGTGAAAGTTCTGGAGTATTGTTTCTTCATTCCCCCTGAGAGAAAACATCTAGTCTAATAGCACATGTATTCTTACAAGTTCCTATCTTGTACGACTGAGAAATGTAGTTGTAGTTGGTGATAAAACCAGGTTGGTCTGACTTTAATTGACTGAGAAACAAGTCTTTTCTTCTATGGATTGAAATTTGACTGTACAGTCACTCTTCTAAGTAAGATTCTTTTGCTTTGAAACTACAAAAGTGGCAAGATATATCCAGATGTATCAAACTTTTTTTGACTTATAGCTTATAGCTTTATCTTTACTTTCTCCAGACATTTGGGAAGATACTGTTTTTCCCAAAAGGCACAACTGGTATGTTTTTGACAAACTTGTGGAGGGTTTCCCTTTTCTATTGTTGAGGTTATTTGTCGTTGTCACTATCTTACTGCCATTACCTGCTATAGAACCGAGCCTTTATTCTACATTAATACTGGCTCTTACAAGATTTTCAAGGTCAGAATAAAAGGAAATACTTTGTATGAGTCTCATCTCTATTTTTAAATCTAAAACACTCCTTCAGTTCACTAAAACTGAATGAGAAATGTACCCATAACTTCTTTTCCTAAGTTCTGGCAAAAGCTAGGAAACTATCTCTTGAGCTAGGTGACACCTCTAAACCAGCCCTCTTAAAATTAATTACTGTGATTATGGTCTTGCCCCCCAAAAAAGCCAGATGAGCATGATTGCTTTCCATTGTATGACTGTAGGTATTGCAGATGTTTTAAAAGTATAAAAAAGGTGGGTGGAAAAGGTACTGAAAATCACTGGAATCTATGTGCCACACTCATGCTTGGGCTTCTGCAAATCTCCCCATAGCTGATTCTGCTTGTCATACTACCATGGCACTGAGCTGAAGAGTACAAGGTATTCATCAGACTGAACTCTCAGTTTCCACTCTTTAATTACTTGCTTAGAAGTGTATCTTGGTTTCTCTAGCAGTCACATAGTAAGTAGCTTTAATGGACACTATAGTTTTAAAAATAGAGGAGATTTTGGAAGATACTAATGATTCTCGCTTTATTTTATAGGAATTTAGAGGCATTTGCAGGAAGGAGAAATGCCTTGTGGTGTAATATGTAGAGTAACACAGTTCAAAAGGCAAACTAATCTCATCTGTCTTCTTTTCCAGGATAAAGTTCTCCACAACATTATGCCCATTTTTACATTCATGGGAGCAAATGTCTTGCGTCTGGATGATACTTACACGTTCCAAGTAATTAATAAGACAGTGCAGATGGTTATTCCTGCTCTTATACAGGTAAATTTGGAAAGGAGTAGAAAAAAGTGAACAATAAGATTATTAATAAAGTAGAGTAAATGGTTTAGAATATCAGTGGTAGAATGAGTTGTAGCCTATTCTAGGTTTATTTTTAGATAGATATTAAATTATATATAATAACTGTATTAACAGACTACTTCTCATCATCCCACTACTGCTTCTTTTTAATCTTATGAGCTCCTGCACTTTATAAATGGTTTAGCCAAAACAGTATCACAACTGTACCTAAAGAGGACCTGGAACATACTTTACATTCTTCATCATAAAAATAGCAGGCAAGTTCAGTAGAGGAACCACTGGAAACAAGAAGGAGGTTGTTAATCCTATAATAATATGTCATGGTCATGTCAGTAGTAGAAATGGTCTGAAGGAAGTGGAAAGGTAAAATATTTGAGAAATGCTTTTTTTTTTCCAGCTGGTGTTTGTGTGGGTTTTCTTGGTTTTGTCTGGACATCTTAGATAAATGGTTCTAAACCAAAACAAAAAATACATCATTATTTTTCAAAGAGGACACTTCTTCAGTCAGATTTCACTTGCACCTAATAAATCTTAATTCTAGAGTAATTCACAGATTTAAACATGAAAAATGCCATATAAATTTCTCATGTGAAAATGAATGGGAGGAAAAAAAAAATGTTCTAACAATGGGTTGGGCATTTCCTGGTGTATTTTTAATGATAAGTGTACACATTTTGCATCCTTGTGCAGATCTGTTAGAGAAATTGAGTTGCTGTCTCTTTTTTTATTCTTTTTCAAATTTATTTTTTTATGTAAAACCTTTCATAGCAGCCATTGCAAGTTTCTATGACAAATTATTTATGGTGCACACAATGATTAAGTGTGGGGAGAGCCTAATGTTACTTACCTGAGATCATGTAGCCTACTTATATTATTTTTGCTAGGCCCTTGAATCCAAGACCCTAACTATCAGGCTTACAGGCAAAGTTTTCAGAAGGATGTGGCATTGCTTTCCCTTGAAAACATCCTGCTTGTTTCAGCTGGTGCTAAGTAACTTTTGGTTTTGTTTTGGTTTCTTTTTTTTTTTTTCATTTTATTTGAAGCACCTTCCTTAAACACTGAAGAGGAACTGTGTGACAGAAATCTGTTTATTTTGAGCATTTATATCTTCCCTGAGATTACGCTTTTAGTAGTGCTGTTATCAGGCACGTAGTGCTTTCTCTCATTTTCTGAACTTACAAGGAAGAGCTTGTACCTGTCTTGTGATAACCTGTTTGAACTGCTGTACCCCTTTGTACATAGGCTGAAGACAGTGATTTGTCAGAGTCCTCAGGAAGCGTGGAAGAGGTGGTGGTAAAGATCATTCGTGTGTTTGTGGATGCCTTGCCCCATGTGCCAGAGCACCGACGCCTGCCAATCCTGGCCCAGCTGATCACTACAGTGGGAGGAGATAAGTTCCTCTGGGTTCTCCTGGTGCTGCTGTTTGAGCAGTATGTGACCAAAACTGTGACTGCAACATCAAGCACAGACAAGGTGAGAAGACTAGTGGGGTCACCTTATTCCTCAAGAGACTGATCTCCTCCTTTTTGTCCATGGTGCCTTTAAGAAGGTGCCTGATAAGTCCCTATGTTATGCTAAAATAAGTGGTAAGCTCTGAGCTGGTGCTGTAGCAGAACCTGATGGTGATGTCAACTACGATTTGTATTGCAGATACAATATTGTTTTGTCCTGGAGCCTGAACAATAAATGAGATCATGTTGTACAGCAATCCTTGACCTGAAGAGCTGATAATCTAATTATGAAGTGCTTCAATGTTTTTAAAGTTCATTTTTTTTCTTTAACTGTGTTTGTGAAACATGATACTGGTCTTCCTGTACAGACCAAGATAAACCCTACCACGTTTTGGTGTAGGCAGGCCCTTGGATTAGGTGAAAACATAGTTTATGCAGAAAACTAAAAGAATTATTAAATGAACATTGGTGAGAAGATACAGTCTTTTCTGTAGCAATTTAATCTCTTTCTACAACCTCTGGAACTACGTTCTTTCCAAGAGCTTGCTGCTGTTACCGTTGGTGGTAATCCTGGCAGTATCCACCTTACCATGGCATTTTCACGAATTCACTGAGGAGTTTTTGAGTCTTTTTATCATTATTAGTATTAGTAT
The DNA here is from genome assembly GCA_008921705.1 of Burhinus oedicnemus. Lineage (NCBI taxonomy): Eukaryota > Metazoa > Chordata > Aves > Charadriiformes > Burhinidae > Burhinus > Burhinus oedicnemus. The sequence goes on along the minus strand of VFFE01007111.1, from coordinate 659,148 downwards.
TTCTAATTCTTGAAATTTTTTTTTTCTTATTTCTAAACCATAAACAGGATGCTGTTCTGGAAGCAGACACTGAATTTTGGATTTCCATCTGTTGCGAATTTAATGTACAATCTCAGTTCCAGAGCATGATGAAAATAATCCAGTACTTGACAGACCTGCCAGAGAACAAAGAAGGTAAGCACAAAACAGAGCCAGCAAATGCGTGCAAACCTTCCTATCACAAGGGACAAGGGGTAGTGGTTTTAAACTAAAAGAGGGTAGATTTAGACTAGATATAAGGAAGAAATTTTTTACAATGAGTGTGGTGAAACGCTGGACCAGGTTGTCCAGAGAGGTGGTAGATGCCCCATCCCTTGAAACATTCAAGTTGAGGTTGGACAGGGCTCTGAGCAACCTGATCTAGTTGAAGATGTCCCTGCTCATTGAAGGGGGTTGGACTAGATGACCTTTAAATGTCCCTTCCAACCTAAACCATTCTATGATTCTATTACTCCTCTAGACAGAAGACTAAGGGATACAGAATTACTCTAATGACTTTTTTAAATAAAATGGCTAATATATGTGATTACTTTTTTTTTAATCTTTTTAATTATAGATTAATTTGAGTGCTTAGAATCATTAGTCCTCATTTAGAAGGTACAGTAACTCGTTTAGTTGAAATAAGAAGCTGTTATTCAGAGCAGACAAGATCACAGGGACTACCAGCCATTTCTGGGGTTTTTTAAGGTTTCATTTCTTTTTACTACGATATAGTGGAGCGATAATTAAACAATATGTTTTAATACTTTTCCAGTCTATTATTTCAAAAAGCATTGGGGAAGGCAGATGAGGGTTGTTTGTTTCTTTTTTAGTTAGGACTTGATCTGTTTGTTGTTTGAATACATTTTCTCAGCCAGGAAGGACCAGGTAATGACACTGAAAGCAGTTTTCCCAACTGTGTGATGCACAGTGTATGTGGTCCTGCCTCAAAAGTCTTGTGTTTGTAGCAGTGTATCATAGCTTCAACACCAAGAAAAAAGAAGATTCTTCATGTAAAAATGATCAGATGGAATGGCAGTGAAATAGCACTACTTCGTTTGAGGCTGTTGAAATGAAAAATTTATCTCCTGTGGTATTTCAGAGCATCTTTTTGGAACTTTGACATGACTTTGGATACTACAGAATGACTATCCTTGATAGGCATCTGACTGTAATTTTACTTTGTTTCTGTAATGAGAAATCAAATGTCTTTTTCTCTTGGCTGCAAATTTGTTTTGTGAATTTTTCAACAGATGATCCTGGGCCAAAAAAGTCAAGAACGTGTAAGACAAAGCTAAAAAATCAGGATGGGCAACTCTTTAACGTGGAGTCTCACTCAGACAAACAACTTCGGCATTTCAAATTCTTGTCAGTCTCCTTCATGTCACAGCTTTTATCCTCTCAGAGTTTCGTGAAAAAGGTAACAATGGCAGATTGCTTTTTAAACTGATCACATTAAGTAATTGTGCCATACTGTAACAGATGAGGTTTAATTTGCTTTTTAGTATGGCTTTATATTCAAAAGGGATGAAAGAATACAGTGTCTAGTCTATCTTGCTGAGACCTTTAGTGACACAGTTTTGACACCTCTTAATAATGTTAATTATTTTTAATAAGACTTTTCCAGATAGACTCTGTTCGTGTGATTGATGAATAGGTAACAAAGTGAGATTCTGGTCCCAGTGGATTCCCACTGGCATTATGGAGTCTGGGATTTCACTCGCAGTCTGTATAACTCCCAAGTTTGATGTGGGATTCATACTGTTAACTCTGAAAAGAAAGACAAAACAAGTGTTACAAATTTTAGGCTGTGGAACTAGCTTCAAGTAGTTCCCAGTTTTTCAACTGAACATCCACCAGCATGGAACATATTTGCTACTGTGACTGCATTGCCTAAGATTCTCAGATTTTCTTCTAGAATGATGGCATAAGTACAGATGTGGGCAACTCATAATTACCATGTTAATGGACATTTCATTCAGAACAAACAAATTTGACTATACTGGGTTATTAACTTAATGAGGGGATATATGTTTCATACTTAGCATTTTCATTCTTCCTTTTTAAACCAGATAGTTGAATGTGAAGAAACAGAAGAGCTACAGAAGTTGGAACAGAGGTATGCTTCGAATGTGCTCCACTCATCCTATTTCTAGCTTTTACTGCAACCTGGGAATATTTTTTAAGTGTAGTCCTATTAGAATATTTTTTTCCCTAAGGATACTTTTAATATTGTCCTTGGCAACAAGCAGCATTTATTAGATGCAAGTTATTTGGGTTTTGTTTTGTGAGATTTTTTTTAATATGATATGGAGGTTTTGAAATTTCTGAAAGATCGCTCTACCCAATATCCACTCTTTCTATATTTCTGATAGTGCTTATTTACATACTTGGCTATAACTATTATGTTGTTGATGATGGAGTCTCTAAAAGAATTCCAGATTTTTAGCAACACATACAGCTTCATTTGTAGGAGAAGGAGTCATTATTCACAGGTGCCCCTATATTGGTGTAAGAAAATAACCACTAATCACAGATCACAGTTGTAGTCATTGGGCTATAACAGCCAATGATGCAAAATTGCGCTTGCAGCCCAGAAGGCCAACCGCATCCTGGGCTGCATCAAAAGAAGCGTGGCCAGCAGGTCGAGGGAGGTGATTCTGCCCCTCTACTCCACTCTTGTGAGACCCCACCTGGGAGTACTGTGTCCAGCTCTGGAGCCCCCAGCACAGGAAGGACACTGATCTGTTGGAGTGGGTCCAGAGGAGTGCCACGAAGATGATCCGAGGGTTAGAGCCCCTCTGCTATGAGGGCAGACTGAGAGAGCTGGGGTTGTTCAGCCTGGAGAAGAGAAGGCTCCAGGGACACCTGATAGCAGCCTTCCAGTATCTGAAAGGGGCCTACAAGAAAGCTGGAGAGGGACTTTTTACAAGGGCACGTAGTGATAGGAGGAGGGGTAATGGCTCCAAACTGGAAGAGGGCAGATTTAGAGTCAATATTAGGAAGAAATTTTTCACTCTGAGAGTGAACAGGTTTCCCAGGGAAGTTGTGGAGGCCCCATCCCTGGAAGTGTTCAAGGACAGGTTGGATGAGGCTTTGAGCAGCCTGGTGTAGTGGGAGGTGTCCTTGCCCACGGCAAGGGGGTTGGAACTAGATGATCTTTAACGTCCCTTCCAACCTAAACCATTCTGTGATTCTATGAAAATTGAGGGTTTCTTTTGCGGAGGCTTAACTTTTATGTTTGTTGTAAGTGAAGAAGGATGTAGGATTTATTTTAAATGCTGTGTTTCTTAAATGCTCATTCTTAAACATCTATATCTTCCCAGATTGTTTTTGTTTTAAAGTAGAGTTCTTAAGTACTACTACTGTTGTATGTAGATGTTAATTTGGGGGCATCAGATAGGCTTCTTTAATGTGCACATGATTGTCCTTATCGGCATAGCTTTTTGTTAATATGTAGATCTGTGATCTGCTAGTCTCTCCATTAGGTGTTTCATTTTCTTTTATTGTTGCTGTTTCATGAAATTTTATGCTTTCCAGTAATAAAGTCAACTTCTTTAGTGTCCTTGTTACTTACTAAAAGATGCTTCCTTTCCATCTAGGCTATTAGAAGAAGTTCTTCACTATATAAACACTGTGGCGTCTTCAGTGGAAGGAAACGCGGACAAGCCAACAGCCAAATTCTGGAGGGTTCTGCTTAACAAGTCCTATGATATGCTGGATAAAGTATGTCTCATTAGCCCTCATGTTAGCCGTGGGACGTTTCTGCTTGTGCTTATTAATATGATTATAACCTTTGTAGGATTTCCTGTTGGATTAGTACTAACCTTTATTGGATGGTCTGCAACCTGGTGTATCATTGTTTAAATTTATCTAACAACTTTAATAACTACAGCAAACAGCTTTGACAGAACAACCAGAAAAAAAAAAATCAGGTATGCTTATTTCCTCTAGTTAGTATTCTACTGGCTGGAAGCAGTCATTTCATGATCTGACTCATGGAGAAGAATGGCTTTTGGCAGCATTTCTCAGTCTTAAATCATAAAATGATTTAGCTAATACTAATGGAACTGCTGTATATTTCTACATGGAATTTAAATGGAGAAAAAAAATCCTTATGCTTTTCTTTCTCATCTTTTTCTGATCAGAAGTATATTTGTAGAATTGGGCAGGCTATCTCATTGCATGCTGTGGAGCATACATCTCACAGCTTAGATTTTTTTTTTTTGCCTGTGAAGCATATTCCAGTTTTCATGATGTACATGCACAGGGTGCTAATAGAAGTATTTTAGGGTGAGGAGGTATAGTTCACCAGTGCAGACAAGAGAAATTGCTGAGGGAATCTCAGAGCTAGTGGATAATTGCTGGTTAGCAACCAATGAACATACATTAAGTACTGTAACTGGAACCTGCTGTGTTCTGCTTGCCTCAGATACAGCGTTGCTAGCCTGTCCTCACTTCCGTGATCCTGAAACCCATGTGGGAAGCTGAAGAGAGTTTGCCTGTCTTATTTGGAGGCTACTGTGTCACAGTGCATGGAAGAGCATTTATGGTATTGTTTTGTTGGTGTTTCCTTGTAGGTCAATGCCTTATTGCCAACAGAAACCTTCATCCCTGTAATTAGGGGACTAATGACGAATCAGCTCCCATCTGTGAGACGTAAGGCAATGGACCTTTTGAACAATAAGGTGCAGCAGCGCACAAGGTGGCAGAAGAGCCAGGTGAGGTGAAGTGGTTAAACTTGGTTCCTTTAGCAGAAGTACCTGGAGAGAGATTGATGTACAAGTGGTTTGCTCTATGTAAAGACATCAAGTACCAGTACCAAGTCTGGCTGGCAGCTCTTGAGTAGTGAGACGTAGGCTACCTGCCCTACCTTGCAGGTTCTGAGTTCTAACTGTATGTCTAATGCGTGTGTTCCCTTGTCCTCTTAGATCCTGCAGCTCTTAGAGCTAGTTCCTGAGCTCATTGCTATTGTACAGTGTAAAAGAAAGGAGGAAGAGGAGGAGCAAGCCATCAACAGACAGACTGCTTTGTTCAGCCTCAAGCTACTCTGCAAAGGTTTTGGCACAGAAAATCCACTGCCATTCGTACCTGTACTGAAAACCGCCATTGATCTAATTTCTTCAGAGAAGGAGGAAAAGAATGTGATGGGAAGTGCTTTACTCTGTATAGCTGAGGTCACCTGTACACTGAAAGCCCAAGCAATACCTCAGCTTCCAAGGTACCACTGGGTTCTTTTTAACAGAACCAGCTGCAGCAGGAATTAGTTACACTAAAACGATTTACTGAAAGAATGCTGATGAAGGCCAAGTGGCAGTCTGCCCATGTGTGTGTCTTGTGTACATAAGAATAAAGGTATTTGTAGTGCTTGAAGGTGCTTCCTGGTTGTAGAACTAAGAAGCTAGTGGGGAAATTGTAAGAGTTTTATAATCAGTACTGAGTTCCTTATGGAGTCTGCTACTGTGAGTAGAGTGGCAACCTTCATGGCTTTAGAAAAGTCAGACCATATTCTGTATTTTTACTGTAGAACAGATTGCATTTAAAAACATGAGAACCAGTACAGTTGGAAACCCTGCATGTTACATTATTTTATTCTCCCTATTCAAGAAGAATTCAAGCATCTAACTTGTTGCTTTTAAGACTGTTTTATCTCATTAAAATATAGGTTTCTTACTGTCATTAAATCTTTAAAATAAAGGTGGGGCTTTCAGCAACCTGATCTACGGAAAGATTTCCCTGCCTATGGCAGGGGGGTTGGACTAGATGATCTTTAAAGATCCCTTCTGACCCAAACCATTCAATGATTCTGTGATTCTAAACCTAATATCCTTCATTAGCTTTGAAAAAATGAAATTTTTTCACATTCATTTTTTCATATCAGAAGAGCCTAGAATACTGAGTTTTCTCAAATCCACATGTAGAAAGTCATGTGAAAATTGTCCCTGCAGGCTTAACAGATGGATTTATGTGATTGGAAATGTGCCTCCAAATGGTCAGTGGTTTCACCTTTCTCTATTTATTCTTGGTTATTCACAGGCTGATGCCGGCACTGTTGAAGACTTTAAAAAATAAGAAGGAGCTGGTCTCCAATGAGATCTACTTGCTGAGTGCCGTCACTGCTCTGCTGAAGGTTGCAGAAACATTACCACACTTCCTTAGTCCTTATCTTTTGGATTGCTTGCTGCAGGTGAGCCATTTGACTCTACAGATATGTAAAGAGGGACAGAATCTGCCCTGTTCCTAGAAGAAGCTACAGAGGTTACTTTTTTCTCTCTGAAGCTCAAGTAGGAGTGTGTGCCAACTATGTGGAAGGCCGTAACAGATTACTCTTCTACTAACCTTCTTATGCAGATCACTTAGATACAGAATATAAGAGCATCTCCTACTCCTCCCTCTGATAGGTTGTAGTTTGCCTCTTTGGAAAGGGAGATGAATCCTGAAGGGTTGTTCTGTAATATCCATGATCTCATCAAATGTGTATCTAACAGCTCTAGTTAGGGTAACTTTGACCCTGTGCTGCTGACATGCGCATTTTTTCAGTGTTTATCTTCTGAAGACAGTGAAGCTCTGCACACAGACATCCTAATGTAAGGTGCTCCAAGTGGTGCAAACAGCAAAATTCCCATCTGACACTTGCAACAGACAACTACTGTAAACTAAGTTCTTCAGTTGTTTTAAGTATGCCTAACTTTTGCTGGATTTCCTGATAGGTTGTCCGCTTGGAAAAGATTGTGGTCGAGTTTGGTCCTTCTTCCCAGATAAGCTTACGCGTAACATCATTGAAAACTATCCTAGCTACAAGGCTTGCTCCTCGAATACTCTTGCCTGCAGTTACAAAGTGTTACAGTGAAGTGGCAAATACCCGGAAGGTAAGGGGTTTTTTCATTCTTCTGCATTGTGATTAAAAAGAAAGAAAGAAAGAAAAAAAAAAAGAGAAACAAGCAGTGCAAACTTTGCTTCAACTGTCCTGACTGTGTCCCCTCCCACCTCTTGCCTACCACCAGCTTACTCACTGGGGTAGCAGAGTGAAAAACAAAGAAAGTCTTAACATTATGCAACCACTGTTAACACACTGGTGTTCTAGCTATTGCTTATCAGCGTTGGTTTGGTCACAGATCTAAAACACAGCACCGTATGAGCTGCTATGAAGAAAATTACTCCATCCCAGCCAAACCTAGTACAGTCTTTATATTATCTCTGTTTTCTTTCGCATCACAGTGGTGATTCAGGAAAGTTAGACCTGGGAGAAATGCACCAGTTCAATGTCCTTAGCATGTTAGATGATGAATGTTTGAGAGATCATCCCCATTCATAAAGGCCTTGATTTATCTGCTAGGAACACAAGTTGAGTCATAATTTTCATCTAGGCTTTGCTCCCATCTCATAGATACAAACCTTTCAGACTTAACTGGTATCTCCAGGGTTGGAGAGGGAAGACCAAACTCTTTTCAGGAATCCTACTAACATAAGCCCCCCAAAAGTACAGGACAAAGTTTATTTATTTTATTGACACTATTTTAATGAGTAAATGTGTGAAGTAGAAAAATGGAATTCCCTTGTTAAGTTTCTCGGTTACTGTCAGTATCACAGTTGCCTTTGCATTGCTTTGCTTTTGTTTTGGCAGAATTGCCTCGGTCCCCTTATGAACATTTTGAAGGAGCACATTGTTGGTATGGAGAAGGAGCACCTGATCTCCCATCAGTCTGAGCTGACGGCATTTTTCATGAAAGCCCTGGACTTCCGAACAGAGCATGCTGAGGTGGCTTGTTTAGGGGGATGAACAGCAGCAGCTCAACCTCTATATGCTCATTCTATCAGTTGTTTTAAAAATATTAGTAGTTTCCATTGCATATGTGCTTTGAAATTCTGGGTATCAAATACTCTGTTCTGGAATTGTTCTTGGGGTAGAAAACATTACAGTGAGGTAGTTAGTCTGAAACAGACAAAATTAAAACGTACTTTGAAACCTCAAATTTTTACATTTCAAACTCAGAATTATGTTTTCTCATTTTTCTAGGATGATTTAGAGGAAGTTGGTAAGACAGAGGCTTACATTATTGATTGTCTAATAAGTATGGTTATGAAACTTTCTGAGGCCTCTTTCAGACCCCTCTTCTTCAAGGTAAGAAGTTTAAATATAATTCATCTGCATCAGCATATTAGTATTTTCCAGTGCACAGACACAGGAAAGAGCTAATCTGCCTTTCACTTTCAGCTCTTCGATTGGTCCAAAACGGAGTCTACCCTAAAAGACCGAGTGCTGACATTCCACCGAATAGCAGATTGCATTGCAGACAAGCTCAAGGGTCTGTTCACCCTGTTTGCTGGTCATTTAGTGAAGCCATTTGCTGAGACACTGAACCAGGTCAACATTTCTAAAACTGGTAAGTTTTCGGTTACTAACTACAGAGAGGCATTAGCAGGCTAACTCTTAATTGATTGAAGAGGTTAATTATAATTGCTGAAAGTTTAATCTTACAGGATTTACTTCACAGCACATACCTCTCATTTCTCTTTCTTCTTTCTCATAAATAAGGCATATTTCTTATTCTGATGGAACCAAAGGACATTTTTCACCCATGGGCTCTGGGCTGCCAGTACAAAGTTGAGACTACATGAAAATTTTCAATCATGTCAGTCCCAGTGAGTTCCATGAGAATGAAATTGTGTGGAAAGAGGGTGACTTTTTCTGTTTGGGGTTTTTTTGTTGGTTTTTTTTGAGGGTTTTTTTTCATTCATTGAGTTCTCCTATGTGCTGCTTGGTGTATTCAGACTCCTCTGTTTTCTTGGCAAAAATAGGTATTACTTTTTTCTATGGGAAACTATTTGCCCATCCCATTTGTAGTGGCCTCAAGAAATTATCCATATCCACAGGTGTGGCCAAGCACTTTTTCTACAGCCTGTGGCTATTCTCTTTTATCCCCAGCTGACTCTGAACGGCGGTGGCAGACCTGCTAGAGCATTAGCTAAAAGCCAGATAACATATTACAGATCCACTTTATTGTTCTGAGTGACAAGTACGTAATTGCTATGTAGTGCATCCTTTAGCTATATTCACGAACTAACAATGTTTCTATCTTGTGGGGGAGTTTTGTATTTTCTTTCTTTTGATGTTTTTTTTCTTCCTCTTGATTGATACATAGACGAAGCTTTCTTTGACTCTGAGAATAGCACAGAAAAGAGCTGTCTGCTGTTGCAGTTCACCATGGACTGCCTGCACAAGCTTTTCCTGTTTGACACCCAGAAGTTCCTGAGTAAGGAAAGAGCAGAAACCTTGATGATGCCTCTGGTTGATCAGGTATTGACAAACACAAAAAACCCAATTCATAGCTGACTTTTTTCCCCTCCCCCATTTGACAGATTTATTTTTTTTTAACTATCAGGCCTCAATCCTCTCCCTTAAAAAAAAGGGAGGAATTAGTTCATTGTCTTTGGGCTACAAACAGTATTAACTGCTTTGCCTGAGGCTCTGAATTACTAATTTTTCATTCTCTTTCTAGAAGTCTTCATTCTGTAAGGTTCATGCATGTGGTTGAGCCCTTGCAGACCAGTGCACTCCCACTGATGCTCTTTGATGTAACTCTTGAGTACCTGAAAGCCAAAGCTAGAAGTGCTTTTTGGCTGGGTTTATCTGAGCCTGGATCTGTTTGACGAGCTTTTTACTTCCACAGCTAGAAAATATGCTTGGAGGAGATGAGAAGTTCCAGGAAAGAGTGACAGCACACCTGATACCCTGCATAGCTCAGTTTTCAGTGGCAATGGCAGATGATTCTCTTTGGAAACCACTGAACTACCACATCCTACTGAAAATGAGGCACACCTCTCCTAAGGTTGGGAGCTATCAGAATTTGAATTGGTTTTCTTTGTTGTGTTAGAAAATGGGAACAGTGCCGCAAAAACCAGAAATGGATTAGCAAAGGCATTGCTAAAATACTAGCCCAAAATAAAATCCCGATACTGTACTATGCTACTCCCAAGTTCTAGGGAGGTGTATACAACATGGCCTTCTGCTCTTACTGTAAGCAGTCAATATCCCACCTATTTGTGTTTGAAGAAAGGGGCACTTTAGAGGGGGAACTGGAAAACTGTTATTTATCAACCTTCAGACCTGTTTATTACATAGTGTTTTGTCAAGACTCTCCTATTTAACAGTTTATATGTATTCAGGGGGAGTGCTTGGTTTTTCATTGTACTGAGCCAAGTCCTTCTCATACAGTGGAACAGGGTGGCATTGTAACAGGAAGGTGAAGTCCATTATGTCACATAAGTTCCAGCAACATACCTGCTTCTTGCAACCTATTTTTCCTTTGACATTATCTTAACCCAGATGTTGAGATTTAAATTAGCTTGAAAACTAGTTCCCTTCAGTAGGGAAAGCTACTTTACAAACTTATATGGAAAGAAGGTGTGGGTGGGGGAGAAACAGGGGACTGTACTGTAATGTTTGTATCCTTACAAAGATTATTGTTTTGTTTTAGGTCCGATTCGCTGCTCTGCTTGCTTTGGTAGAAGTTGCACAAAAGCTGAAGGAGAACTACCTGGTCCTGCTACCAGAATCTATTCCATTCTTAGCTGAGCTTATGGAAGGTAATGTTCTAAAGTGGCATTAGTGAAGGCAGACAACTGGCCTATGACTAAAAAAAGAATAAGGGCCTCTTATTTCAGACAGGATGATTGCTATTATTGCTATAAATCTTATGAATTGGTATACAGTAGCTTAAACTGTGCAGGATGCAAAATGAAATGGATTTTGTCCAACACACTCCTAAAGTTCAGTTAAATTGATACTTCAGTGTTATAGCCTGTGCATATCTCCTCAGTTGCATCTTTTAAATCAGTGTTACAGTAGAAATAATTTGCCTAAGTCATCAGTGCCAAAATATTTTTGAGTAATTATTTCATACCTGGTGTTTGAAGACAGTTCTTGCCTTCACAAGTGATGAAGTCTTCCTAGGGTAGCTTTGTAATCACTATTCTACTTAATTCCTGCTTTATTTCTTTTTCTAGATGAATGTGAAGAAGTTGAACAGCAGTGTCAGAAGACAATTCAACAACTAGAAGTCATTTTGGGAGAACCACTCCAAAGCTACTTCTGAGTTTATCCCCTTTGTTTTCACATTTTGTCTAAATCATGTTAGCTTCACACATGTAAGTATTACAGGCAAACTGTCACACTAATTTTTATCAGAGCTAAGATCTTAACTTTTTAATAAAATATTGTAAGAATCTGGCTTTATCGTTTCTGGATGGTCTGGGACTTTCCGTATGACTTTTCCATAACTACTCTTTTCTTAACAGTGGAAAACTGGAGCAAGCCATAAGCAAATTCTGATAGCTGGGCACAGAGTGACAACATGTGAGACTCACTGGATTCCACTGTGCTCAGGATATGCAGTGACTGTCCCTGTGAAGGGGCTGTCATGCTACAATGTAAGCGTGGTACTCACTGGATCCATGCACTGCAATCCTGAGAATCTGCTTTTCTGTCATTTTTAGGAAAGTAAAAAGTAAACTCACTGAAGTTACAAGAAACTAGGATTGATATAGGAGCTAAAGCTGGTTTTTAGTCTTTTAGGCTGCTACTGATTAGCTGCTTATTCACCTGAAGATCTAAAATGAATTGCTTGCTATGTTAATGAATTTACCAAACAACTCGCCACCTGTTTTGCACCAGGACTCTGGCACTCAGACTCTGTAAAGTATGGTTTAAAATGCAACTGGTTAGAACTAACACTACATCCCACTGGGTACTGGGAATGGGCCTCTCTTCAGGGTGCAGCATGGCATGCAGATGCTATCTGCAGAAAGGGTACCCCATCGTGGTCATTCGTGCTCTTACAGGATTTTCTTAAAAGCAAACAACTCTGAATCTTGTCTGCTGTCAAACAAAAAGGATGTTCACATGAGAACTTCCTGATGAACTCTGAGATAAAGGCAAGGACACACAAGCGCTGTAATTGCCGTTACCGAGTGGAAGCTGCCTACCTGCTCCTCTGTTAAAATCAGCCAGCTAAGTTTATCCTGCAGCCAAGGGATACGTACAGCACAACTCTGTCCTGAAGGCCACATCAGCACAGCCAAGGCCTAGTCCTGCACAGGTTAACTGGTCTGTGTATCACTAACTCTTCGATGTGGAAATGGTCGTCCAGTCAGGATCACTATGCCACCTTGGAGATACTGGAGATAGTAAGCGGAACAAGACAAAATATAGACCAAAAAGGGATCATAGCTACACTTGGAGAAAAGTAGAGTTCACAAATGTTTTTATTTATGCTTTTTATACATTAAATCTGGTAATTTATCTTAAACAGTCTTAGGGTACTTCCTATTTTTGAAATTGCTTCACTCTTTTAGCTGCTGTTCAGACAAATAGGAACATCCCTCAGGCATGTAGTGACAGCCAGTAGCAACTCATTTTTTAAAACAGTATAAAAATTAAGACTGACATTTGTATGGAAAACTGATTAAATAGGAACTATTTGTTTCAGATAGATAGATAGTATTTTAATACAAGACTGAAAAAGGATTCATTCTGTATTCCACTGATGAGTATCCAAGTCTCATCTCAGCTGAAACCCTGCCTGGGGTACCTGGGTTCACACATTTTTAAAAAATGAAAAACACAAGCATGTACTTCAGTCCCTGAGCAATCTCCACTCAGTTAGGAGCCATTTCCGATCAAACAAGCTTTCAAAAGTTCATGCAATCGGAACCAGCTGAATGACTTACATTTGTTTCACTTTGGAAAACAGAAAGCTAGAAATGCTGCTGTATGTTTGATTTAAGCCACTTACTTACAAGCAGAAGGTGACTTAACCATGAGTGTCAGAGACCGTACTACTGCAGCAGCAGACTAAGAAGTAAGATCAAATTCCTCCTAGCCTTTTGCTAGAACTGATGGGACAACTGTTTGCTTAATCCACCCACAGTAAAAACGTTATAGTTGCTAATATAAACTAAGAAGCAGAAGAGTGTATTTCATAATTTTATTTTAAATGAATTAGCAGTGTCCCTTTTGGGATGGGCAATTGTATCTTCAGATCCTAGTTCAGTCTTGTTTCTACTTCACAATACTGAATGTATGCTATCAAGGAATGACAAGCAGTAGTTTAACTTAAACATACTGAGTGCATTTGTTAGACATCGTATGATGCAGCATTTTCATATTGCTAGGTTCAGTAATACAGGAGATTTATCTGAGCAAACGCTTCCTTCACTTGCCAGGATACTGTATGCTAGAGGAGGATTTAACCTCACAGTTAGCAGTTCTGGTACTCACTTAACTCAGAGAGGCAGATGCAGAAGCCTAGATAGATAAAGGCAGGCTCAGCACAAGTCAGCGCCTGTTTGTACTTGACAAGGAGGCACTGTTATTAGAAGAGGTTTAATTCTTTTAGTACTGATTGAAAAGAACTACCAGCTCTTCACATCGAACAACTGAACATCTCCCATGATTTCCACTACGTTGACCTTTTCAAGTTGTTTAAAACGATGCTTGTACTCCAGAGTGTGAACACCATTAACAGCAACTTTGAACTGGTGGGCATCACAAAAAATAATCAGCTGAAAAGCAAGAAGAGAAACAGTTAAGTTTAAAGCTCAGGTAAGATGTGAAAAGCAACCTGATGATCTAGCCTAGACTTGGGCAAGCCCTGCTTCTGTTACAAAGAATGTTTCATGCAAAAGAAACATTAAAAAAAAAAAAAATGAAACTTCAATAAAATTCATAGACTCATAAAATATCTCAATTTGGAGGGGACCCATAAGGATTATCGAGTCCAACTCAATTCAGTTAAAATGTGTTCTGAGCATAGGCTGAATTCTTGCAACTATTTAAAAAGAAAACTATCATTAAAACCAAGTCAAATCTCCATTCCTTATGGTCCCATTTAATCCTGAATATTCTCAAAACATTGAAATGCAGGAATAGCTTTTTTATTTAAATCTGTTAGTGACATGACATTTAATCACCACTGCGAATCCTTTTGGCAGAATTACCAGTTTGATGCTGTTTCGGTTAATCTTACCTCAAAGTACATCCCTGGACTGAAAGGGAAATTGGCCACTTCCTTTTCTTCTTCTCCCCAGCTGTCATGAAGGTATGAGTTTCTTACAAAAACTTTATTTTTCATTCGGGGATTCAGATGTAATGGAATGTCCTTCGAGTCACTTGATTTCAGGTTTATCGTAAAGCTGGAAGATATTTTTTAAAAGTTTATTATACCAAGGGTTTCTAAACATGATGCAGTAGTCCATGCTATTTACCAAGCCCTTAGCCAATACTCAGAACTGTTCTGGAGCCAGGGCTGTTGATTCTACCTGAAGAACCAAGCAGGCAGTTAACATGCATTTGTCTCCTTTGCACAGAAACCTTTGCTGGAGGCAGCAAGTGTAAGACATGACCCTGCTAGATCTGCTTCATCACTCACAGCTTTCTCAGCAAGGAGGTACTGAGCCAAGCGGGCCAAGTCCTGCTCCCCTAGAGCACTAGGAAGCAGCATTCTCATGGAAACATACAGTGCTACTTGCTCCACCATCTCTCTCTCTTCACTCGGGCAGTGAAGTGGGAAGCTTTGTTTTACTTAAAGACATTATATTCTTTCTGCCAACAAACTGGTTAGACTCTAAGGAAAGTTTGAGGGTTCTCTCTGTACATTTAGGATTGGTGGGACACCATGCATACAAAATGTTGCTTTGTAGGCAGCATAGCTCTGCCCAGGCTGAATGAATACTCTGCAGTCTCTGACACGTCTACAGCACAGGGTTCCTGAAGGGGACCTCTGGAGAAAAGTGTTCCGAGGGAAGAGTCATCCAAATTCAAATAAAAGCCTCAACCTGTGGCAAAGACCTCACTGGATTTGAAGAATAAATATTCCTCCCCGCAAATCAGCTCCAGCTGTCAGGTTATTTCCCTCGAGAAGCCTACAGTTGCTTAGTCCAGATACGAAATATGGTAACGGCCACACTTCCAAGCCGTGAAGTCCTCTTTTTCACTGAGAAAAAGGAATATCTACAACTGTGTGAACTGAGTGAAAGACATTAAATAACTTAGCTCTATAAAAATCTATACATTTAAAAGCATAAACAGCAGACAACCTGCAATGCTTTAACTAACACCCAAAAGCCTCTTCACGCTTTTTAGTATATTCAGCACTTGAAATATGCTAATAAGCTTTTCAAGCCAAAAGGAGGAAAAAAAATGCTACTATGTAAGTATTAATTATCCTGTCCAATTTAAAGTTCATTCAAACTTTGTTGATGAGATTTCTAGACCTTGGGTTCCATTATTATCATGAACTGAGTGCTGTTCAGCTGCAGGGAAGGTATGTGCTCTGAGGAAGCAGGAGTGCAATGCATACACATAGTGTAAAAAGCATGCTTCTCATCATTTGCACTAATTGCTTAATTTTTAGGCATGTTTCTGCAGAGCCAAAACCACCCTTCAAGCAAAGGGCATGCTGAAGCACAGACATTTCCTCACCTCCATTTTCACCATATTGCACTCCCCTTCCCCCCCCTCCCCCCTTTAAATCATGTTGGGAAAATGTCTTCTTTGCAACCCGTTGTTCCTAATTTGCTATCAAAATTATAGCTCATACTCCCCTACCAGCTTTCATCACTCAGTTGTCAGTTAGGCACCTTCATGCTCCTACAGTCCCTGAAAGGCCCTCCGAGAAGTATTCAGAGAAACGTAACATGCAGCCTTTGAGAACACCAGCAACTCATCTAACTCACTCATTTTCCATCTACTTGTGCCAGTTCCCTTACTTTTGGATCTCTTTAGAATAAAAGCTGTCTTTTTACAGTGTGTGCGCTCACATACCTTGCACAATGGAAACCCTGAACAGACACACAATCTTGTGAATGATGCAGATTTAGTAGGTAAGACACTCAGGTTTTACCTTCACTTTTCACAACGGAGCTGCTCTTTAAGTCCTCTCTAAAGCTGTATCCTGCAGGTTCCTGAGAAAACAGCACTGCCGTTTCACATGATTCCAGATGCAAAGTTGCAAGTGAGTAAGGATATACTAAGGATATACTAATGGAAAAGCCTACTCATTCTCAAGAGCAGCTCAGTTAAACAGCAGAAAAATTCAGTTAACACTTACCTCTTTGGGTTTTTATTCACTTCTCCTTTAATGGCAACTGTGGATCCTGGACGAAGTGCAGCATCAAGTTTCCCAACGTAAGGAACTCCCTGGAAGCACACCACCAGTAAAAATTTTGACTGTGACTTACTTTTTTCAATATACAAGCTGAGCTTTACTATGGCAGGAAGAAATTTGGCCTATGATTGTGAATCCGCACTTACAGCTAAAGTTATGCCTAACAACACATTCTGGGATACTAATACTACAGTGGAAAAGTTACACTGAGATAAAACATATGAATGGGTGAGTTTTTTCTTTAGACTACCACCTTGGGTTCAAAATAAACTTTACTTAAAACTACTTCTGCCATGACTAATGGTGGAAGAGTAAGAAGGAAAAAAAAATTTAAAAAAGCAGCATGAAACTCCCTGCACTAATTTAAATTTGTATAACATTAATCATTCAGATACAGACATCGCGACCTCTCCTCTCTGAAAGCTTCAGTTATGCTTTAAAAAAACAAACAAACAAAAAACCTCATGCTAGGTATGTAGCCCCACAGTTGCATAAGTTCTAGATGTAGGGTCACTGAGTATTCTGTCCTCCTGGCACCAGTGCAGGTATTCCCTAAGGCGGAGAAAACTAAGTATGCTTATTTGAAAAAAAGTTTTTAGTGTGATTTGGTCCTTTAAAACTGCAGGTACCTCACAGTTTATTTTTCTGTTTATGGCTGTGGATGCTGCGTTTATCTTTTGAGTTTTCTATATGATTTAACAAATAGTCTCACTTTTACTAGCAGCAGCAAAGATGATTTCTCTCTACAAAACCTCACGGATGATAGTCTCACAGTAGATTCTCGATTCCCTTGTTCTGTGCATGTGTTTTCATAAATAACTGAGATGTTTTTATTTCAATTTTTTTTACTCTTCACATTTGCCACAAGTCTACAGGAGACACTTACAAATTGTGAACCATCTGGCATTTCCCCCTACAAGAGAAAATAAACAACATTAACTAGCTTATCAGGTAACAGGGAGATTCATTCAACCTTTTACAAACATACGTACATTTTCTGTGTTTATCTTTGTTACTCCTAGACATGATGGCTGAGAACCTTGTAAAGACTGCAGAAAGAGAGATATTTAGATGTCATTGCTAACATCACAGAACTTTATGTTAAAGTTGGTTTAGAACCATATACAGATCTGCGCTGCTCTGAAGGGTGAACTGTTACCATGAAAATCTAGGGCTATAGTAAAGAAAAAGATAGCCAAACCCCTACAAACCAAGGAAAACTCCTGAAGATCAACTGCTGAAGCCAAATCGAGATTTCTGAAGACCATCTCAGAGTTTGAATCGTTATTTAACAGTCAGAGCACTGTTAACCCCTTAGCATCTGAGCTTTCCCTACTGGGGTAGGAATACCAGCAGGGCAGGTCCATGAAGGGAACCTTGGGATTCTAAGCAGGCCCCTGCACCCCTGTCCCTTCCCACAGGAAGGGCATATGAGCAATACGGCCATGCAGAGATACAGCTCCAGCCTTGCCCTGGTAGATTGTATCTTCAGCTCGTTCATTTCAATACAAGCCTCCCTCTTCCTCCTCAGAAGACTGTATTAGAAGCAAAGACAAAAAGGAAACAATTGTCATTCTCCATTCCTTTCTTCCCCAAAAGATACAGCATCAGCAACCACAGACTAAAGCGACTCTGCTTTGTTTTGTGCTTGGGACAGAAACCAACCTACAGCACCTACTTGCCCCCAAGCTCTTCTCAGAGTCAGTCCTCCAAAACCAGCTTTGAAGCAACATGGCCAAGTGATGGGGGCTGTAAAACTCTGTGCATAGGCTGTGCAAACGATCAGTGACTAGACATATCTTTAAAGTTTAGACCCCATTTTGTTCAGGCCCAAATCTCCACCTTCCATCAATATAGTTATTAGCCTGCTGACCTGAATTAGACCTGATGTTTGGCAGCAAGAGACCCAAGCTTTATGCACAACATAGTGAGGATGGGGCACAAGAGACACAAAGTATTACGCAGGAGTAGATAGGGTGCCTTAGTGAGTGGCAGGAAGAAAGGGAAAAGGCATTACCCTTCTGTATCTCCCTGGAATTTATCACCTTTCATTTCACAGAATCACAGAATGGTTTACGTTGGAAGAGACCTTAAAGATCATCTAGTTCCAACCCCCCTGCCATGGGCAAGGACACCTCCCACTACACCAGGTTGCTCAAAGCCTCATCCAACCTGGCCTTGAACAATTCCAGGGATGGGGCCTCCACAACTTCCCTAGGAAACCTGTTCCAGTGCCTCACCACCCTCAGAGTGAAAAAATTTCTTCCTAATATCTATTCTAAATCTACCCTCTTCCAGTTTAAAACCGTTACCCCTCATCCTATCACTACATGCCCTTGTAAAAAGTCCCTCTCCAGCTTTCTTGTAGGCCCCCTTTAGATACTGGAAGGCTGCTATAAGGTCTCCCCGGAGCCTTCTCTTCTCCAGGCTGAACAACCCCAACTCTCTCAGCCTGTCCTCGCAGCAGAGGGGCTCTAACCCTTAGATCATCTTCGTGCCCCTCCTCTGCACTCACTCCAACAGGTCCATGTCCTTCTTACACTGGGGGCTCCAGAGCTGGACACAGTATTCCAGGTGGGGGTCTCACAAGAGCGGAGTAGAGGGGCAGAATCACCTCCCTTGACCTGCTGGCCACGCTTCTTTTAATGCAGCCCAGGATACAGTTGGCCTTCTGGGCTGCGAGCGCAGATTGCCAGCTCATGTTGAGCTGCTCATCCACCAACACCCCCAAGGCCCTCTCCTCAGGGCTGCTCTCGATCCACTGTCCACCCAGCCTGTATTTGTGCATGGGATTGCCCCGACCCACGTGCAGGACCTTGCACTTGGCCTTGTTGAACTTCATGAGGTTGGCACGGGCCCACCTCTCAGGCCTCTTCAGGTCCCTCTGGATGGCATCCCTTCCCTCCAGCGTGTCGACTGCTCCACACAGCTTGGTGTCGTCAGCAAACTTGCTGAGGGTGCACTAAATCCCACTGTCCCTGTCGCCGACAAAGACATTAAAGAGTACCAGTCCCAGTACTGACCCCTTAGGAACACCAGTCGTCACTGCTTGCCACTTGGACACTGTTGACCGCAACTCTTTGAGTGCAACCGTCCAGCCAATTCCTTATCCACCGAGCTGTCCATCCGTCAAAGCTATGTCTCTCCAATTTAGAGACCAGGATGTCATGCAGGACAGCGTCAAATGCCTTGCACAAGTCCAGGTAGATGACATCTGTTGCTCTCCCCTTATCCACCAATGCTGTAACCTTGTCATAGAAGGCCACCAAATTTGTCAGGCACCATTTGCCCTTAGTGAAGCCATGTTGGCTGCCATCAATCACCTCCTTATTTTCCATGTGCCTTAGCAGAGTTTCCAGGAGGATCTGCTCCATGACCTTGCCGGGCACAGAGGTGAGACTGACCAGCCTGTAGTTCCCCAGGTCTTCTTTTTTACCCTTTTTAAAAATGAGGGTTATGTTTCCCCTTTTCCAGTCAGCGGGAACTTCACTGGACTGCCACCACTTCTCACAATTATGATAGATAGTGGCTTGGCAACTTCATCTGCCAGTTCTTTCAGGACCCACGGATGAATCTCATCAGGTCCCACGGACTTGTGCACCTTCAGGTTCCTCAGCTGGTCTCAGACCTGGTCTTCTCCTACAGTGGGCATTACCTCATTCTCCCAGTCCCTGCCTTTGCCTTCTGCAACTTGGGCAGTGTGGTTAGAGCCTTTACCAGTGAAGACTAAGGCAAAAAAGTTGTTGAGTACCTCAGCCTCCTCCATGTCCCAGGTGACCAGGTCTCCTGTTTCCTTCCTGACTGGGCCCACGTTTTCCCTAGTCTTCCTTTGTCACTGATATACCTATAAAGGCTTTCTTGTTGCCCCTGATGTCCCTGGCCAGATTTAACTCTGTCTGGGCTTTAGCTTTCCTAACCTGATCCCTGGGTGTCCGGATAATTTCTCTGTATTTCTCCCAGGCTACCTGCCCTTGCTTCCACCCTCTGTAGGCTTCCTTTTTCTGTTTGAGGTAATCCAGGATCTCCTTGTTCATCCACACAGGCCTCCTGGCATTTTTGCCTGACTTCTTCTTTCTCGGGATGCATCACTTCTGAGCTTGGCAGAGGTAGTCCTTGAATATTAGCCAGCTATTTCTTCTCTAAAAGTCTCACCCTTCCAGAGCAGAAGGATCTTTCCTTCTGCATAGGGGAAAACACGTTGTTCAATTCCTCCCTGCTGGTTTACTTTTTCTAGCAGAGCTGGCAGCTGAAAGGAAGCACAGCACTGCCTGCACTTCATATTGACTGCAGTTTGGTCCAAGTGCAAGTCAAGCCACAAGGTCATCTTCAAGAAAGGACATCTCTTCTCCCCTCCAGAAATAAACATACACTCCTACTTATCTTTTCATCAATAGTTTGGTCATTTTAGCAGGAAAAACAGTGATATGTACAGTGTTATGTGTACAAGCAGTTCCAGCCACAGCTGAACTTGGCAACTGAAAGTCAAGCCACAACTTGTGGCTGAACAGCCCTGGCTGAACTTGTCACTTAGAAGCACTGAATACTGACAGTTCATTTTGGAGCTCCTGCAGTATTTGAAGTCTAATCCATTCCCAGATTCACTATCTGTCCTGTTAACTTTGTAAGCCGTAAACTTTGTCACCCTTTTGCCCCTAACCTCATGACTTAAAAGGGAAGACAGATATCCTCATCTGAGACTCGCATGTTGAACTGGGGGGAAAAAAAAAAGTCTTGTTACTGACATTAGACTGTGTAGCTGCTTTTCTTTACTTCCTTTTCACCATAAATCCTACTCTGTAGTTTAGCAGACAGAGGAAAGGAATCTAACAAGTTAGCTGTCTATATGACTTACTTTAGAAACAAAATCTATAGTTTTGATCTGCACTTTGCCATATATTCCAAGAGTATCTATTCTTTCAAGGCTAATTCTGTGGTTGTAGAGCAGCAAGTGCTTCTTATTTACAGTCACCTAAAGAGACGGGAAACAAAATAGGAAAATTGTATTAAACATACATCACACCAGCCACATATCAAATTATATGCATGTGTATCTGTTTTACATCATTTTGGTACAGAAGCAGGGAGTGTCCTAGAAATTTCAGAGCATCTAAGTTCAGGTCATCCGTGATTCGGTCTCTCTCTCCATTACTACGAGGGGGATTTATTCGACGACACTAATATTTGCATTCCACACCTTTTGTTTCTATCACCTGATCATTTACCAATGCAGTATTGTCAACCTAACAGCCTATTATTGCAGTCTAACAGAGCAAGACAAATACACCTCACAAGTTTCCTCCAAGAAACTGTCCTACACTAGTGGCAAAACAGGTTTGCCCTAAGGTCAGCCCTTAGCACTTAAGAACGGAAGGGTGGAATAGCCATTAGGCACGGCAGGAAGTTACTTGCCTATTCATCCAACTTAGAGGGAAACAATACAAAATTAAAGGTCTGATTTACTTAGCACCTCTTTAAACAAAGCTTCTAAACTTTTTGGTAGTTAGACTATACCCAGGTAACAGAGAAACCAAGGCTTCCAACTATTTATTGTAAGTATACAAAATACCTCTCTTATTGGCCTGACAACTGGCTATGGATAAAGAATCAACCCAGACTCACCTGGAATTTATCCTTTAAAATCATGATGACAATCTCAAATGACTTCCCTTTTTGAAAGGGCATCTCGTAAGTGATCTCCTCCCAGCCCCATCTTTCCCTCTCCAGTGTGTTGCAAACAATGCAGCCAGATCTTTTGAAGCGGGGGTTGAAATGAAACGCCACATCAGCTCGAGGCTTTATGCTACTGCCACACTGTAAATCCACCTGGAACCTAATCATAAAAATACGACAAACCACATTCAGCTCAGTCTGTCAAAAAACCAAATCACCTAAAGTTCAATACACTTGTGTTTTACTGTGAAGCCTCAGAACAGACAAACACAATGACTGTTGTTGGACAAGGAAAAAAAACCCAAATATGTATTTGTCCAACTCCTACACATTTATGAAAGGTTCTCCCATGATTTATTGCAATGAATTAAAATATTTAAGTATTTATTTAATGGCCACCACTCATACCATGTAAGCTCATGATAAGAGCTTACATGTTCATGGAAGAACAGTGAGTGTTCACCACCTTCCCTCGCATCATCATCAGTAGAATAATCAAATGAACCTTGGGCAAAGTCAGGGAACAGAACCCCCATACTGGGCACATACACTAGTTCATACCTCCTTATCCCAGTTTAAGTTAATTACTTCATGCAACGCATTCATTATCAATTTCATTATCAATTTTGTTAGTCTCAGATAACCTCCGTAGACATGCAGACATATACTACGACAGGGGAAAAAAAATTGTCAAAGCAGGCAAAGCAAAAAGAGAGAAGAGAGTGATGTTGAAAAGAGCTAAAAATCCACAGAACTGAGTGACCATGATGGCCTGCTCCGAAACCATAGCAATGGGAATATAAAGTCCCTAAAACAAAAAGCCCATAAACATAAATAATTCAGTCCTGAAGTTTGCCATTGTTCCAAGTGGAATGCTAACAGAACAGAAAGTTAAATAGTAACCTAGTGGTAGCTGATAGGATGAAGGCATATCCTCTAGTTACCTTAGATAATTTCAATACTAAAAATCACACCTCTAGGAGGAGATTTTATATGTAAATGTAAGACCACCTTAGTATAATACACCAGACAGAAATTAAGAGTTTTTGTTATAAAATTACAAGTGACCAACCAGTTATTTTGATGAGATTTTTCTTCGTTACCTTTTTTGAATAAAAGGCCCTATGTGTTTCCTAACAGGTGTGCTGGCTGCGTTAGATACCTAGCACCCTATTCTGCAGAATTGAAATAAAGACAAATATCTCACCTTAGTGTGTTGACTGGCTCTTACACACCGGGTGAAGAACCCTTATTTTTAAGGACAACAAGAGGATCAGAACACAAAAAATCAGTTCACTCTCCAGTTCTCATCACAAAGCTTTCATTAACCACTTAAGCCTGTACTCACTCTGACACTATCACAAGGATTTAGATCAAGCCTTTGTGTGCCGTCATAAGTAGAACCCCTGGAAACATTTTATCCATAACATTCTTGTTCACATGGTGACACTGCAAAAAGTGACACCGTAGCCACTACCTGTCCGCATCATCAGGAACAGTCCCATGTATCACAATCAGCTCTCCAGGAACAAGGCCACCAAGTATTGTCCCAACATATGGAATGATCTAGAAGGGGGTGGGGGGAAAGAAAGAAGATTAAAAAAAAAGATTCAAATAACATTTTGTGATGGAGGCAAAAAACCCACAACAGTTTTAAAAATAATATTCTAATACTTAATTATGTGGTGCTCTAGCACATTAAAAGAAACACAACTAGCATTTCATTTAAAAGAAACAGTAGAAAAGCACTAAATACCCACCACAACAGCAAGGAAAAAAACCCAGCAGATTTTTACCTATGAAAACCAAGCTTCTCAGATAAAATTAAAACTAAAATTTCCAGCTTCCATTCCCAGCTCTCAGATGAAGAGTGGTAATACTTTATTGCCTCACTTTTAATAAAGAGAATTCACTTCAAATTAGGTCATTGCCAATGGCTGACTATTACCAGCCCTTTGCTGGTACCAGGAGGCACCTTCCACAACCCTTCTGACCCTGGACTACAGCAGCTGCCTTTTTGCTTGTCCTTGCTCCATTTTGGAAAACAGTGACGGGAAAAGAAGAGACTATGTCACAATGTCTTCTTAGTAAAAACTACATGACAAACACAACAAAATACCTCATCCTAATGAGCTAAGAACTGCAAGGTGCACTGAAACAGCCCTGTTCGGGAGTCTCGGTCTTTATGGTATCTATGGTATGTAGTGTGGCTCAAAGCCTGCCTATTTTTTCTTCCACATCAATAGCTGGAGAAGGTAACACATGCACATTATGTGAAATGGCAACACAGTAGGAGTTGTTAAGCCATGTGAGGAGAAACGTCAGTTAAAATAAAAGCTCCAAACACCCCAGCACAGCTCTTTGACAAAGGCTCAGACATGCTGACAGAAACCCTACCCGGACCATCAGATGGTACACCCAGAATTTCAGGGAAGGAAGGGGAGCACCTGAATAGAAAACTCTGGAAGTTCACAGAAGACTGATCTAAAAGTAAAGCTGGAATTCTGCATCTCATCACATGTGCTTTAGATCACAAAAGGAAGTAAATGGTAGCAAAAGTTGCATTTGCTCTGGTTAACAGACAAAAATTTCTGCCAAAGCTGTTTTGGGTTGGTTTTTTTCCCCAAAAATCCCTGATCTATGGAACAGCGTACAAGATTTTAGGACATCTTTGAAATGAAACATCAATTGCAAACAAGAGTTCCAGTAACTGAGTAACAAAAAATTATGAGACTGGAAATACTACTCTTGAATGGAATATTGGACTGTAAAAGGACAAGTTGAGATTTTTATTTTTTTTAATATATATATCTCATCATGCAAAATAGTAAGATATGAAAAGCGTTTGCTGACACTTATTCTTGTGAATTTGTGAGGAAGAAAGGGGGAATGACAGCAAAAATTGTTTAAATCCAGGGTATTGATAATTTCTGCCAGTAGATACACAGCTTTTTCTGCCCTCTCTCCACTTCCTTTCTCAGCTACCCACAAAACCTAATTTGCAGTCATCTTCTACATTGGCAAAGGAGATGAAAGAACTTGCTTCGCAAGCATAAGCTCATGAATGGTCAAGTTGGTTTAAGTCTCATGTATTTTTATTGGCTTAAGCAGGTGCAGCAGAGGAGGACCAAACTGTGAAATTAAGCGTTAAAAATGAAACAATAAATAGGCTGAAACCCCTTTGCTTACTGGTAGCAGCTTCATTCCTTAATATACAAGCTATACACAAGAGGCTCACTTTTATTCAAAGAACAAAAATAATAATAATAAATAAGAAAAAACGTATCTTGATTATTTTAGTTTTAACACACTGCTCCTGAGGGGCAGTAGCTCTGAGCAATGCAGTACAGTAATAAATTATTGGTTCAGTCTCCAAAGACTAACCAGGGAAACATACAGACCCAGGCCAGGGATGCTGGGACTTAACCACTCTAGTGGATCAAAGTTATTTACCCCTGGAAGAGAAGCTGTGATAAAAAACCCCTTCTTTATATTCAAAAGGATGCATTTATTTAAGAGAAAAGAAGGTTGGCCCATCAACTCTTCAGAAGCTCAGAGGTGGACTCTGCAAGGCCGTAATAGAGCATTTCCTGGGTGCAATACTAGACTTAATGAGGGTTTGTCACCACAGAACGTGCTTATAATTTGCTCACATCTCAAGACGTTCTTCTACTAATTCCTCCTCATTTATTAAGAGTAATGTTTGTGATATCACATGATCCACCAGCATCACATCTCTCTTTCAGACCTCCAAAAATTACCTCTGAAGTCAACTGGTTAATGTCAACTGAGTTTGAGAGGTCTCAAAGATCAAGTTCTTTCTAATATCTGCCAGTTTTCATAAAACAAGAAGACAGACTATGGCCTTACAGAGGAAAGGACTGTGATAACACAGCTTTCATCCAGCTTGCTGGGTAGCAGACAGCTGCCCCATCAGATGGGGCATGACAACATTCCTTGCCAGACAGGTGGAGTAAAGGGTACAAAGAGGGAAGCAGGCTTTTCTGGATGATTCAGAACACAGTAGTGAAGAAATAATTCTCAGACTCAAAACTGTAATAAAGCTCTTCAGTTTTGCTCCTCGTGGAACAATTCACTGCAACAGTGAAATCTTCATAGTGTGCCCTTCTCCATCCCTAAGTTCATCTTGTGGTATCACACAGCTTATAGAATCACAGAAGGGCTGAGGTTGGAAGACACCTCTGGTGTCAATGCTTTGCTTAAAGAAAGGTCAGATAGAGCAGGTTGCACATGGCCATGTCTGGAGGCTGTCCTGAGGTCACCAGCACTGTCTTTCCCAACTCTGCCTCCATATTCCAATCCCAAATACTCTTCTTCCTACTTTGGACTCTTGACCCCTAAGCCCTAGTTTACCCCTTTATATCCTCCAGCCTGGTCTTGGCACCCATCATACTCACCAGTTTCGTTGCAGCCATCCAAGTTTGCTGAACTCTTACTGTCTCCCTAACACACATTATTTGTCCTAAACCCCTCCTTATCCTCTTCTTCACACCTCCTCTCCCACCAAAACCTCCATCTACCAACTTTCACCCTCCCTTTCCTTTTGCAGTTCAGTCCTTCCACCTTCTAGTTAATCTCCACACAGCTTTCCTTCCCCTCCCAGCTGGGTGCTTTGAAGAAGGTTGAAGCTATTTCCCCATCATCCCTAACTCTATCTACTTTGCAAGCATATAGCAGGATTAAACAATCAGATTCACTGAGGGCACAGGCGTGTATCAGTGCAAAGCTGCAATAGATAAAGAAGTCCTGTGCAGATCTGCACTACTGTACACTCCACACAGATACTCTACAGACTTTTATATTTTTTAAGAGCTCTAGCACAGAATGTTAAAAATATTTCCTGCAGGCTCAAAGGAACTAACTTTTTAATGATACAATGAAAAGCACAGCTCCAGCCCACCCCTTTTGCTACATGCCAGTGTCAGACTGCTGTCCCAGATCATGAGAATACTACAGCTTTTCAGAGAAAGTCTCCAGGCTCTAAGCTAGGCAAATAACATTCTGTCAAATCCACTCTCTACAATGGCTGAATCGTGTTAGTTCAAGTCTTCCTTACAAAACAGGTTTTATTTTAAGGTAAGATATCAACTATCAAAAAAGATCCCAAGTTCAATTGTTCAGACTGAAGCTACAAGCACCACACACAAAAAAACATTTCACAAGGGCTGCCAGGCACCACCTCTGTTTACAGAAAATTAGGAGTGAAACCACTGCTTATCATATTTTCACCTTTGATCCCGCACATTCTGCGATGTCAGACATCCAATAAGCTGTGAATGAAAAGGGATTACTTTCCAAGGCCGACAGAACTTTCTGTTTTGGAAGTCCTGTGCATTAAATGTCCATTTGCTGACAGCACAATTTCTAAACACCATCAGCTCCTAGTGTCACCTGTGACATTCTGCCTCAAATACCTGAGCAATGCAAAGAGTTCTCAGTAAGACACCATACTGTGCAAAACAGTATGAGTACTAACTATTGACATAGAACAGCGAAGTCCCATTTCCCAAGGAAGAAGTTGTTGACATGACAGGGGAGTTACCGGGTTACTGATTGTCTTCTGTGGCCCATCCAAGGACATCATCTTCCCTCCTCCAGTTTAAGTTTGTCAGTTCTGTGTGACCACTGCTGGAACGTATTTAAAGGACTCACTGGTCAGGCAGCATGAAAGGAGGGATCCCTTCAAAAAACCAAAACTTTTAATTAGAAAGAAACAAAGTGACACTACATGAAGTGAAACCCTCCAAGATATAACTTTAAACAGCACAAGAAATGATGCAAACATCTTTCCTTTCTAATAAATTTGCTGGGGTTTTGAAATACAAAAATTAAAGGCTTAAAGAAATAAGGTGCCACCCTAACAAGGGACAGCGCACACAGGTACACAATGTCATCAGCAGCTTCCTGAGATTGTGTATACTGAGACAGAATTCCATATAAAAATCATCATTGTACAGGGGAACACTGATAACTCAGTGCCCCTCAGCTGGGCCCTAATAGCTCTCCATTTGCAGCCAATACCTGCCTGGAGACAGGGAAAAGATACACAGTACAAAAGCAGCGTCCAAGACAAACAAACAACCATTTCCGTTTCCTTTAATACTTTCTGTGCTACCCCCAGATTTCCCAAGGCAGACAAGTCCTAGGGGCTGAACTTGCTTTTTCCAGTTTTATCTTACGTAAAGTTAAGAGATACTAGGCAAAGACATAGCAGGGAAGCAAAGGGTGATTTGTTTCTTCCTCCAACACATACAATACCTGAACTCCACAAATAACTATAGAAGTTTGTAAAACTTGCATTAAATGCATAGCATTAATAAGAAATGAAACAACAGCTTATGAGTATATCCAGCTACACTGTAATTCCTTTAGCAAATCTTTTAATGAAGTGACCAAAATTCAGGGCTCAACTGAAACTACTAAGCAATTATTTATTGCACATTCTGGAGAAATAACCTAAGGTAGCACGCAGACTATGTGGTGATGACAGGCAGACAGGGACAAAGTCAAAGGTGAGGGTTCTAGCACGGTTCTATTGCGTGACAACTGCTAGCAACATTAAAAAAAAAACCAAAAAAACAAACAAAAAAAACCCCACCAAACCAAAAACCCAACATCTGTGACATGTTCCACAGGGCCCTGGGGTTAATCTTCTGCAATGATTCAACAACAGAGTGGCCCATTGAAACATTTGGCTTATCTTGTGGGAGATTCGGGCCAGAAAGGTATCAATTTTCCTACTTAAGACCAGCGTCTAGAATACGATTCAGAGAACGTAAGATGCCTATACGCTCCATAACTGTTTTGCCCCTTTGATATTCTCATGGTATACCACCACCACCAATTCACAACAGGAATGTGCGAAGGCAGGCAAATTTCATTTTCACTTTCTAAAGGGAGGAAATCATGACCAAAGCAGACAACAGTTCTTACTTTAGCATCGGAAAGTCCAATAGCAGACCCAAAAAAACGATATCCACACCTACAACCCCATGTCCAGCAGCCTGCTAACTGAACTTCCCTGGGTGTGCAACAGCAATTTAGATCCCGCTGAAAGAGGATCCTGGAACAGAACAGACTGCCACTCTTGGCAGACCAGGTGGTACTATGGCAAAACGACGGCTTGAGGAGTTTATTGTGACTTTTTCAATAAAAAAACCTCATAAACAAACAAAAATGAGGGAAAGCTGCAATTCAGGCTTTGTTTGACAAAGCCAGGACATGGGCATGCAATCGCAAGGCTCTCCTGTAACCTTCAATCAGAAGTACACGTTCCACCAAATCTTAAGTCCACAACACCGTTTCCTGACTCTACTTTTAGAAGGGAAACGGATATGTATGCTTTCCTGGTATCTCACCCATTGCAAAGCAGCTGAAAATCTCTTCAACGAAAAAAGAGGAAAACAGAAAGGCCAACAACGCTGTCGCTCTATGACATGCAGAAAATCTTTTTCGTGAGGGTAACTCAGGTTGGACTTTATAATCAAAGCTAGATTTCACACCAAGGCAAACAAGACTTCTGCAAAGAGAATCAGCGAGATACTTTCTAGATATTTGCAAGCAATTAAAGTACAAAACACCAGTGGCGTCCCCCCGCCCCCGGCTATAAACCCGACACTACAACATGCCAGAAGGACACAAGAGTAGTTTCACCAGGAAACCTCGGCCACTTCAGCCGTAACGCGCTCCCAGGAAGCCCCCGCTCCACAGAGCGCCCCCTTCAGCCGGGCCCGCCAGGGAGCGGCCCCTTCTCCCCCACAGACAGGCAGGCACGCGCACCCACGCCCACACCCCCCCACACCCGGGCAGGGGCAGGGGTTGCCCTCCGGTTCCCCCCCCTCACGGGAAGCTCCTTCTTTATCTGCGCAACGCACCTCCGCGACTAGCAGCGCCTGGACACCCGCGGGCTGAGGCCGGCCAGCACTGCCATTGCCCCCGCCAGCTGCCCCCGCTTCTCCGCTCCGCGCCCGGCCCCTCCCAACGGCTTCCGGCCGCCTCCAACGTCACGGCGCACGGCCAGCCCCGCGCGCCTCACGGCGCCTGGCTCCGCCCCGGGCCTGGCCGCCGCGGCGCAAGAGGAGGGGCCCCCCGGCTTGCCGCGGCGCGCCCGACCCTACGATGGGGGGTGCTCTGCTACCCTGAGAAGGCGCCCGGCGCCCCGGGTGTGTTTGCCGTGAGCCGGGGAGGAAGGCGGCGCGGGGCCCACGGCGTTTCCCGTCCTGCGTCAGCTCCCGCACCGTGGCCGGGACCTGTCGGAGAGCGCTGCGGGGCCCAGGCCAAGCCGCCCCACGGGCCCCTGGCCCGCCTGCCCTGTGCGCCTGGATTTACAAGCGCTGAAGTAACAACGTGGTCGTGAAGCTAATTCAGCTCCTTAACGCTACCACGAGCTTCCGCCGCAAACCCCTCACTGCCTCCCTGCTTCGCGTTCCCTCTGCGGGTGCCTTGTTTCAGCCGAACCCATCGGCGCCTGGCGAGACACACCTCCCGCGACTGGACCCAAAGGCAGTTTTCAAAGCCGACTGGGTCATTTATTGCTCCAGAACTGTGGAGCTTCCGAAACCTGGAAATCTTGGACCCACCCCCAATCTTATACCCGCAGCACCAAGGCGGTGCTTTTATCCTCACAGGCTTCACTTAAGGCCCTTTTGGCTGTTTTGGTCTAGTAAGCAGGTAGGGCAATGAAGTCCCTCGCAGTTTCACAGCTTGTGATGTGTAGCAACAAGCTGCTCAGAGAAGCACTATTTAAAGCTTCCCCCTGTTCATGTGCTGGATGGGGGAAAGATAAGTGCAAAAATAAAGGTTGCAGTAGAAAAGGCCCACAAAATTAAATCACCATATACTATCCAATTACAGATGCTCAGTGTTCCTTTGCCTTGCAGGGAGCAGTGCGTGTGGCTATATAGCACAGTTAGAATGGTATTCAGCCACTCTTGTCACAAAGACCATTTCAATATCTTAGCTAGATAATATCCAGTCTTCTACAATTAACCCGCACAAAAAAGCCCATACCAAATCATATCTACTTGCTAGACTTCTGCTAATAGTTGTAGGATTGCTGCTTTAAAGGGTACATCAGCTTAGCTGTATCAGCTTTGAAGGACCAATTCACAGAAAGGTATGATAACATTTATTTTGAGGAGAACTGCAGAAATGAGCTATTTGGATTAAAGAGCAGCAAAGCAGATTGCTTGGGGAAAGATACCTTAGAATCATGCATGGTTTTGAGAGAGGAACGAGAATTATTGTCTGTAGTTGGGTGATAGCAAAAAGCCTGCTATTCAATTGTTATAAAAATTTCCACTGCACTTTTTAAAAAGAGTGCTAGAGCCTGAAGTACTACTTAGTTTTCCTTTGAAGCTATTGTTCCAGGCACTCTAGTTTAAAGAGCAGAAAGTTTTGATAAAATCAGATTGGCGGAAGTACATGAAATGCCTTCACTTCTCAGTATTAGAAAGCAACCTCAAAGCAGGTTTGACAGTTCAGGTCAAACAACAGAGACAGAAACGATACTGAAGGGTTGGAACAAAAAAGTAGCAATGCTGAAAGGAAGGGCATTAAGTAGAAGTGCTTCTAGAAGAGCCACAGAAAATAAAGTTTTACTACTTTACTACTACTTCTGGCTCAGAGCTCTTCTACTTCTGGGAAGAAACAATCCAAAGGAAATACAGTGATTCAGAGTATGCACTAGTTCTTTACTGAAGCAGAACAGCTGTTTGATTAACATGCTGAACACCTCTTTGAAGGCTGAGTCACAGGCAGTTTATGAAATTTGCAGGAAAATCCCCATTTCAGCTCCCAAACCTAATGCACCATTGAAAATGAGTCAGTTGGGTTACAGCTTGAGTAGCTTTGTACTACACTGCAGTTATCTTGTTCACAGGCTGTCATTTTCCTGCGGATTTCTTGTAACTGCTATTTTTAGCACCATTTACTAATGGCAGTCATGACAGCAAATAACAAAGTCTTCCCTTATTTCTACAGTCAAAGTTCTAATTCAGGTTTTTGCTTTTAAAGCTACAATTCAACTTGCACACAACCATTGTTTGGGACTGTGTGTTATCCTGTCAGCGTAGTGTGACTTCCCATGTTCCAGCAGAATTTTGCGTGCTGGAGTAACAGAAGCGCTTTGTCATGACAGAGGCAGACAACTTCAAGCTGAAGCAAATTTAGCAGCTGTTCTTGGCCAAAAGGTAGCATTTGAGGGGGGAGCCTGTTAACTCTAAGAAATTTTACCTGCCTTTCCTGCCCCAACCACAAGAACTGGGAGAGGAATATAATCACAAGACACTGGCAGTGCAGGAGCTGCTACTGCACGTCAGCTGCTACCATACTCAACCAGCACTACTGGATACAGCCTTTACGAACTTCCTGCTCATTTTCAGTGATAATTAGGTGATCTCCAAATCTTACATATTCCCTTTTGGGTACCAAGAACTGCTTTGATCCATTTCATTAAAAACTGAAGTGTGATCTTTTACAGATTTAGCTCTCCATTCCATTTTCCCTTTCCACTTTCGGGAAGAGACAGACTTCACACTTGAACAGCAGTGTCAGACCACAACCCACTAATTAGGACAGACTGATGGTGTCCAGTGCCATTTTACACAGAGCTTTGGGATTTATGTGACTGAGTCTAATAGTGACAATGAATTTTTAGCTTAGATAAATTTTGTGACTGGATTTGATACAGTTTGCTACAATCACCTGCACAATTGTAGCATGCTTCAGTGTAAGCTTCTAACAACAAGGTAGGCTATGGTAGTAACAGTTAAAGCCCACTCAGAAATCTGGGAAAACGGAAATAAACTGATGACCAGGCGCTTTTTTTAACCCCTTCTCACATATTCAATCAGATAGCTTAACAAACACCACTTTATTGGATAGAAAAAGAAGAGTACAACCATAGACTACTTCGAGCCACCCTGTAATTTCTTGGTAAAGGAGCTGCTATGTTTGCTCCTTTCTTCCTGCAGTGAACACCTCATCTTACATCTGCACTTCTCCAAAGCAGAGGCTGGCGCCTTCCCTGCTGGGCAGCAGGGCTGCATCCAAACTGCACCAGACCCGACAGCATCACAAGCTGCCCTGTGCTTTGTGAGTCACTACAGCAGCGCTCTTGCTCTGCTAGCTGCCCGAGCTATCTGCTGCCTTTCGGCTATCTGCTCCTGCTCTCCAGTTCCTCCCACTTTTCAGCAGACTGCCACAAAGTACATGATTACATGCTATTCTACTTCCTCAAAGGAGACTTCTTAAGCAGAGCCCCTGTCCTTCCTTCCCTCCTTCCCAGCCTATAACCTGTACCTCTCAGGGCAGCAAGTCATTGCCCAAAGTTAGGGTAACAGCATATGTAGTCATACTTACTTGGCCCAATATTTTATACACAGTTCCAATTACAAAATTTCCACCAATTAATGGTGAGCTACTTAAAAAAGAAGTTCCTAGACTTGACACAAATAAACACATTTCAAAACCTCTCACGGGTCCCTTTTTGTTCAACTCTCCTCTCCACAATTCAAAACACCATTCTTCCCTTTATGTAAGAGGGTGCTTTTCCTTTTTAGGCCTATCCAGCACTTTCAGTAATAAGTTACTTGCAGTTTCTCAATCTTCAGATATGCTTATTTACTTTTCTTCATAGCCTACATACCAAAGCCCGAAGTTATTCTGACTTCAGTCTAGTGATAGGGTTGGCTGCCCTGCGGGCTACATTTGTCCTTTTTCTGACGCATACAGTACCATAACAGCTTCCTAAGTACTGCTGTTCTTTTGAGGTTGGTATAAGACATCCATGGTCTGGTAGAGACAAAACTGGCTGTACTACATCAAGTCCAAGGGTCACATACCCACAACCATTACAACCACAACCATTACAGAGGGTGGCCATCACAAGCTGCCTAGAGGAGCAGAGTGAGAAATGAGGCAAGCACACAGTACAACGTATTCAGCTTCTGACCATCAACCATTTAGGACTTTCTGAGCCAAAGGTTGTAGTCGCACCATCTTACAGAATAAGCAGGCCATGAATTAGCTCAATTCATTTTTAGGACAATGACACCACTTTTGGGCCTCCACAACAGGATCCATGGCAGCATGTATTATACTTTAATGAATCACTGTCTGAATATCCTGCAAGAAAAATCCTGTCCAAAACCAGAAGCTTCTGCCCACTGCACATACCACTTATATGGTAATGCACCACTATGACCATTCGATATTAATAACCTCAATAGCTCTCTGCAGGTCTCATCAAGAGTCCTTAACAGGTGGATAACAGATCAAAAATATGGGTTATGATAAGTTTGTTTGTCCTCACCCAAAGCTGATGGATACACACTTTATCTAGTTTTGCAGTGAGGCAACCAAAGTAGGCTACTAGTCCCCATTAAGAAACCTGCCCAGTGGAAGTTACTCTCAGCTAATTTTTTATATTGTTGTGTGGTACCAGAATAACTGATTTCTTCCCCTAGTTAATACAGTACTAGCACACTGTACTATTCAGCAGAAATTTTATGTGTAAGGACTTCATATGATCTCAAAAGTCTGACGTTGTGTCTTCCACAGCTTAAGTGGAGCTGTTTGTGCATTACAGCATTTTCTGATGGGAATTATTCCCCTAGCTTCTTTGGAAGGCTTTAGATTCAAAGTGGACATGAGTCACCACTTCTTGGTACACCAACATTAAAATTTCAGTTGACGGCCCAGCTGGTTCAGCTGTTATTCAGTAAAAAGTTAAGCAGTGGCCTTCCATAACTCTTCCTTGATATGTCAATACTTAGCTCCAGTGATCATTCACATCTTCCAGTTCTCAGTTTAAAGCCTAAATGCACAAATCTTACAAATCACAGAGAACAAAATAAAAAGTCTTTTTTTTTTTTAATGGGCTTATTCATTCAAAAGCTTAAAATGCTACTGCTACCTCAGAAACTACTAAGTTGTCTATTTTTTTGTTGCGATGCCTGCTTTTTAAAGCAAAAGGTTGAAGAGAAGCATAGGAGCAAACAAGATACAGATTAGGTACGAGGGCCAAAGGACAAACGAGTTACAGAGAAGCCACTGGTCCTTTTGAAAACCAACTATAGGCCATATAACCCTTAAAACAAACTTGCCCCTTCTTTTTTAAATTAGTGAGACAACACTCTAGGATTCTGAAAGCAGTTAGGATCACTTCTTCATTTGCATTGCAACAGATACCAGAGCAAACCTGTGCCTGTGCCTGCGCTGTCTGTTGCCCCCAAAAGATGATTGTGCCATGGTCTATGCAAACATAGTGCCTCAGTCCCTACCTACCTAGGGAGATTAAAAAAAAGAAACACCATGCATCTGTGCAAAACAAAAAACTGTGTGATGTCCTCCAAACTAGAGACTGTGACAAAACCCAAGAACCTTAGGGCTACACCTTCGCACTTCAGCTACACGATCATTCTCATTGCAGTTGCCTTTGGATCTCCCTGTTGGGTCTCTGCAGTTACAGATGGGCTCACTTGCCCTCAACATTGCTGCATTTTCAAGGGAGAAATGAGAGGGCTGTAGTATCACCTCTCACCACGAGATGGTAGGTGTTTTCTGATGGCTAAAGGGGAATAGACTTTTAAGAGACCGTTGAGTTGGTAAACTCCTCAGCTTCAGAGAAAGTAGAGACAAAAGTAAATAGGACAAAAAATTCTAATAAACTATTTAAGGGATTGTGAATGAACTGAAGCTTGAGAGGAGTGGGGGAAGCTCACATATATTGGGCACAAACATGAAAAAAACCCTCAGCTTAGACTCAAAATATTATTGCTAGCGTAAGGATTTGGGTGCCCCTTTCCTATTCTTATCCTGGCTCTTCTTGGCTCTTCCTGTTAAGAAACTTTTTAGTTGTGTTAAATGTGTTTTATGTTATCAACAACAAGAAACTTCAGTTATTTTTGGAGACAAAAAGGATTCCCAAACTAAATATTGGGTAATTTTGAAGCAAACTCATAATAAAAAAAGCACCTTTATGTGGATGTGTAAATTTGCATATCTATCTCATGCTGTACACAGATATACAGAACATTTATTCTCCAAGTTAATAACACATTTGGCCTTGTTTCTGGAATTTCCTCAAAAAAAGTTGAAAGATGCAGCTGTAAATAACTAAAATTTTCAGTCAAGGAAACTATTTCTGGACATACATCAGATGAAAGCGAAAGTTAACACCACTTCTCACTAATTATTTCTGACAGAAGCTCCTTCTTTCTCATCTCTTCTCCAGTTTTAATCCTCATCTTCATAGCACCGTGAAGACCAGTAAACAAAGCCTGAACAAACCCAACACACCAATACTCTTTTGTGTCAGAGTTCAAAAAGGCCAAAGCCAACCTTGCTGATGCCATCCTACCAAGACTTGCACTGCTTTATCTTTCTCACATTTAAGATTCTCATGTGACTCTTATTACCACAGTAACAAATACACATTTACCCCAACGACCTGCCTTTGAAACCAAGAATCACCATTTCACAAAGGTAAAATACAGAGATCAAACCAACTAGTAAGTCTGCCCAGCTGTTTAATTGCCCCCACCCCAACAGAGGGTACACCCAAGCCTTTCCCAGGTCTGTCAACTCCTCTTTGCCATCTTTTAAGATGGAGTCAGTCCTAATCCTTGGCCAAGGTACAAGCTTACAAATGCTACAGACTCCACCTTTCCAAATAAATTCTTCTTAGTGCTGCTTGTATTCAGCCTGTCTGACCAGTAAATCCATACCTTCCATATCCAGCTAAGGCTAAAAACTGACTATAGCCATGCAATCAGGACTATCTGAGCTCAGGGGCAAGGAAAAGCACTTTTCTGTCAAAACAGACAACAAGCCCAAGTCCTCATTTAATGGTCCTCTGCCCTACTGTCCAAAACTGAACTACAACTTAAGGCTTACAAGATATATTGAAATTAGTTATGAATAACTAATTGCTTTTTCTTCATCGACAGAGAACATGATATGCGGCAAAAGTTGCAGAAGTAGGCTGCTCTTTAAGTTATTATAAATATCATGCACTTCCTTTGACCTTGTTTAAACAATTCTGCTCTCTGACAATTTCCAACTATGTCTGGCCACAAGTCAACACTGTTACCCTAACTTAAATGACCATAAGGCACAATTTACAATTTTTTCCACTTGCTAACAGCTTGACTTGGAACCGTGGGAGGCAGTGAGTTTGAGACGATGAAAAATATGCAGTCTCCTGCATGAAGGAGTGCCCAGACTGAGCTGCAGCCCTCCATTATTCTGTAGTGATTCAGGAAGAAGTATGGTTTACAGTTTCTGTACAACTTACTTTCAAGCAAGCAACTAGGGCCATGCTGACTACCCTATCCTTTATGGTAGGTTTCCAAAGGACAGCCCCAAACCCATCTCGCATTCCTCTCCACAGATCAAAGGGAAGTGCATGCAGCAAGTAAGGCAACTGGACACTACCACTGTTTTGTTGGGGATGATCCATAGTTGAACTCACAGCAAAACTACAGGCTCCTGGAGCACAGGACTGTACCTTTGCTGTTGAAGAACAGTTATTAAGCTCACCATGTCTTAGATAAAGCAGCAGGAACAGATAAAGCTCCAGGGGTCAGGACTGGGTCCAGTCCTGTTCAACAGATTCATCAATGACCTGGATGAAGGGACAGAGTGTACCATCAGCAAGTTTGCTGAGGACACAAAACTGGGAGGGGTGGCTGACACACCGGAAAACTGCGCTGCCATTCAGTGTGACCTGGACAGGCTGGAGTTGGGCAGAGAGAAACCTCATGAAGTTCAACAAGGGCAAGTGTAAGGTACTGCACCTGGGGAGGAATAACCCCATGCACCAGTACAGGTTAAGGGCTGACCTGCTGGAAAGCAGCTCGGTGGAAAGGGACCTGGGAGTCCTGGTGGACAACAGGATGACCATGTGCCAGCAATGTGCCCTTGTGGCCAAGAAGGCCAATGGCATCCTGGGGTGCATCAAAAAGAGTGTGGCAAGCAGGTCACGGGAGGTTGTCTTCCCCATCTATTCTGCCCTGGTGAGGCCACATCTGGAGTACTGTGTCCAGCTCTGGACTCCCCAGTTCAAGAAGGACAGGGAACTGCTGGAGAGGGTGCAGCAGAGGGCTACAAAGATGATTAGGGGGCTGGAACATCTTTCTTGTGAGGAAAGGCTGTGAGGGACTTGGGTCTTTTTAGTCTGGAGAAGAGAAGACTCAGAGGGGATCTCATCAATGCTTATAAATACTTAAAGGGAGGGTGCCAGGAGGATGGGACCAGTCTTTTTGCAGTGGTGCCCAGTGACAGGACAAGAGACAATGGGCACAAACTTGACCGTAGGAAGTTCCATCTGAACATGAGGAGGAACTTCTTTACTTTGAGGGTGGCAGAGCACTGGAACAGGCTGCCCAGAGAGGTGGTGGAGTCTCTGGCTCTGGAGATACTAAAACCCGCCTGGATGCCGTCCTGTGCAACCTGCTCTGGGTGTCCCTGCTCTGGCAGGGGGGTTGGACTAGATGATCTCCAGAGGTCCCTTCCAACCCCTGTGATTCTGTGAATTAAAGAATAGTGGTTTGGACATCTTCATGGAAGTTAAAGTTGGTGGGAAGGGCCACTGATTATTCTGCAGGCACAGAGATAGCAGCCAAAGAACTGGAAATCCCTGAAGGGAGACCAGGTCTTGTACAGGATTAGAAGAAAGATGTAATGGAACAAAACTGATAGTCTCGCCTTTTCAGCATCCATGTGATTCTCTCTTTCATTACCAGATTGGTTTTTAATTCAGGAAGAGGTAGGTTTCATACCTCTCTATAGTTAGTAACTCCACTGCAAGTTTCTAGATAAACATCTTTGTTCATCATCTTATCAAAATTAACTCATTTTTCATATGGAAAAGATAAAAGAATTGCATCTTCCTTTCTTGAACAGCAGTATCTGTTGCAAACATAGATGCTTTAAGATGCCACGAATCTTATACATAAGATGGTTTTTTTACACAGCACAACTAGTTGATAATTCAGTGGTTCCAAGGTGACTGGTGAGAAGGAAAACAGCTGCTTTTCTAGCTGTAATAAAAACAAATACAGTAAAGTCAAACATTGACCATGTATATTTCTTCTAAAAATAGTCTACATTAGAACAGAAGATATAAGAATAAACTGAACACTCAGACCCAACATCTTGTAAACAGACATAAAACTAAAAAAAGTGTGTACATCTCAATTCATGTCATACAAAGAGGAAAAAAATATTTCAAGTATACTAATGAGTAATCCAGTGTGTGTTGAAGTTTAAGGCTAACATTTTCAACCTTCAGTACTGAATTTATGCAGAATCCACAGAAGCAGCTTTATTTCCATCAGACATGAATCCTTGCAGCTGACATTGACTTTTCAAGAGCTTCAACGGATCAGAACTCATTTCCAGAAGACAACAGTGTTTCTTCAAAATTTTACAAGTCTTAGCCAGAAAACAGGAAGAGGGGTAGATTTCAGTTGAACATCTTGATTCAGAACTGCTGCTGCATCATTTCATGTTCCCATTGTGAGTCTTAGGTGAGAGCTCCAGCTCCTTGCTGGACTGGATCTACCAAAGCAGAGCATAGTATAATAGCACACACATGTAACTGTGGTATGTTATGGGGAGAAAAGCTGTTTGGCATACATGCCAGCACTCATCACTCTGAAGAACAACTTGACACATGATACATGATCCTAAATCATGCATATAGTAGGCCCAAGGTATGGAGAGTATGTTGGACAATTTGTATTATGAGCTATTTGCACGTACACAGTGGATGCCTCTGCAGGAACTGAAAATAGCAGGCAGCCCAGCCACAGCAGTTGTCCTCAAAGCTGATTCTAGGGCTCAAAACTAAAGACAGAAGATTATTTGCAAAAGTTAGAGTTGACAGACACCAGTCAGGAAGCCCCTGTTCCTAGAAGTGGAACTGCAGTCCCAACAAGATACAGCAGTATAATTTCCTCTTTAAAATATGGCTACAAAACTTACTGTTCTAAAAAGTAGCAGCTATTTTGAGGAA
This sequence comes from Burhinus oedicnemus, assembly GCA_008921705.1. NCBI lineage: Eukaryota > Metazoa > Chordata > Aves > Charadriiformes > Burhinidae > Burhinus > Burhinus oedicnemus. The sequence continues at coordinate 619,251 of VFFE01007111.1, read as the reverse complement.
CGGTTAAAAAAAATGACTAAAAATTCCAGTCTTCAACAAGCTTTTAAAAAAAGAAAAAATTCAAACCTCAAATTTAGGTCAGTCTTTTACCTTGAAACTAGATTTTCAGCTTCTTCAAGTCACTAAAATAAAGCTAATTTATGTCACCCCAGAACTAGTGCCTGACATTGAAAATGTTAGTCTTTACTTCTAGCTCCTCTGGAACCGTATCACTCAGTATCTATAGTATAGTATTACTAGAGGTCCCTATTCATTCTCTTACAGTAAGAAACTCAGTATACAGCATTAGACTCCCCTCAGCTTTGCTACTAATTCTTAGTCATTTCTACTCAAGAAAAGTAAACAGTGCATCAACCTGTACCCCATCCTAGTTTTGCCCCACATCTTGACATACTGTTCACCAGTGCTTTGGTATATACACCTATGTACATGTTAGTATTGTCTGAGATGCTTTTAGTAAGGGTAACAACTAGAAGTATGTTTAAGTCACAACATTTTTGTGTGTGACATTATAGCTGTAAGTACTTTATACATCATATTGTATAAATGATTTTTCAGGAGTTTTTTTAAAACATTACAACACAGAAGAATGGTAGGAAAAAGACCAATTTTTAAAATAGTTAAAATGTAAATAGCATAATTCAGAGTATCAAAATTCTTTGAGAAACATCAGTCTAAACTACCATAAGTGCTTTAATAACCATCCACCTGGACTGTAGATGAATTCACCTGTTAATTTCCCATCAGAGTGGCTTTCATCAATACATAAACTTGTGCTAGCTGCATGCAAGTGTGCAACTACTTTGGTGTGGGACAGAAAGTAGGTCAACCCACAGGACTGTAAAGAAAACCACAGCCTGTGAAAAGGGAAGTTATACTCAATACTAAGGATATAGTGTGGGTGAGGCATTAGACATCACCTCGCACTGCAAAGGGAGAGGCATCTGAGATAAAAACAGATAAGTGCACTCAGTGTATATTTTCTTAAAAATTTTGCAAACTAATTTTAAGTATAAAGCATTTTAATTGGGTTTTTTTGGTACCTAGTCATTATGTGCTGGAAAGTCTCTCTGAATTGCATGATTTCTTCTATAGCAAATATATGCTATGCATCATACCTCTATGATGTAGAAGTATGCAAATATAATTATTTTATTTAACATCTATTCTTGTTTATACAAGAGATTTAAAGCTTACGTTAACTGAATGTGATGTTGAAACATTGAATTAATTGTAACATGCAAATCCAAACTGCTGCTTGGAACACTGAGGTGTTCCTGTGCCAAAACCAGCATCATAAAGCTTAAAAAAAATTAAAATTAAAAAAAGAGGAAGAAAAAAAAATAACCCCTCATCTAGGTAGAACATATAAAATTGTGGAAGGGCTGCCAGAAAGGCCAAGACTTGCCTTCTAATTGTGGCTTTCCTAATAGCAACAGCACACAACTGACATGGTTCACAACTGCTGCAGTAAAATGAGTGGTCTGGCTTTTTCATTCCTTTTCTGCTTAGGAAGCCTACAAACAGCAGCAAAGAAACTGAAGGCATTTGTAGACTCAAGAACACAACCTCCGTTATTCCGTCCACTTTTGGAAGGTTATCTTTGCAACCCTGAGGGCACAGAACATATGTATATGTATACAGTACATAAAGCTAACACAGTATACAAACCGTCAGTACAGGCTTGCTCTCTCTTGCAAGGAAAACTTCCCATTTACTAGTGGCAGCTAGTCCCAGCGTTTAACACGTACAGACTAACAACTTTCTTTGACCTAGAAGTCATTCTGGTAAGTTCTGTTCCCTCTCTTGGGCCATTCCTCCTCCACCCATTTCAGCAGCACTTTCACAACATCAATTCTCTTATAAAATTTACAGAGATCAATCAGCTGCTCCACAGTCCTGTCACTATTCCGTAGCAAGAACTCCAAGGTGGGACTTTGGGGCTTCTGTTCAAGGAAACACAATTCATCATAAGTCATCCCCCACTTGCTTGCTAAGTTTCTCCAGTTTTTCACTGTTGGGTGGCAGGGATCCAGCTTTAGCCTCACTGTGTACAACAAGTCCTCATCGTTGAGCATGTCACTGATGGTCGGTGCACGGAATAAGCACAAGGAGCAGGTGCTATTTTCCTTGCAGGTTTTCTTGAGATCTGCAGTAAAAACCATTACACAGGGAGAAGTTAGGATCTATTGCTGTGGTTTCACTGGAAGCAAAAAGTTAAAAGCACAAAGGGTTGAAAAGTATTATGTTCCTGTGAATCGTTTCTGAAAAAGTCAGAATAGTGACATGTTAATGCCTTTCCTTATAAAGTACTCATGAAATAAACTTTCTAAGACTTCTCTCTTCACTACACTCAGTGGCTATAATCAAAAAAGACAGTGATTTTGAAAGCACCATATTTATACTTTTATTGAAAATGCATGCAATTCAACCCAGTGTGTAAGCTGGGATATACCTCTTTTGGTTTTGGGAACTACGTCGCCTCCTCGAATCTGCCATAACCCCTGCTTACATCACCAACAGGATTATGTGCACACTATGTGCATCTTGTATACATATGTTGTAGGAAGAAGGAAAAGGTTTTGCACTTCTGAGCTGCTGCCTTATCAACAACATGAAATATTTGCACCAGGAGAATCTCTGCTGACAGCTGCAAACACAACTAACATCTAGTACTTTAACACAATGAAAAAGTGGAAATGTTCCTTTGTTTTGTAAGGGCTCTTACAATAAAAGCTGCCCCTGTTCTACCAAGCAAGCCTATTTTAAATGTACATTATGGAAAGGAATAAAGTGCATACTCCTCTATGTGTGAGAAAAATAAAAATACCAAGTTGCTGGAAGTAGGTGGTGATATGTTCTAAAATCTGTATCAAATACTGAGAAGTGCCATTTAGAGGTCTCCCACACATAACAGTCGATATCTCCCCAGCATTGTGAACAGTGTGGTGCTATCAGACTATATTATACATTAATAAACCACAAAAGCATGTAGAAATCAGTTTTAGTCATACTTCTAGTTAAATACTAATACTAAGACCTTAAACAATGCAGTGGCGTAGGGCATTGGCTGAGCATTTTGGCTGCGGATATGACCTTAACTCTCCCTGCTCCTTTTTGAAGGTAGGGAGAATTCAGTATGTTGAAGAGTAGCAGATAATGGACGCAGCCTAAAAGCACTTTCTAAAGCTTCTGCCCTCCAGCCTCATTGTACAGCTTGAAATAGGGAAGTAACTGGTCCTGCTTGGGATAAAACTCTTTGAAAAAGGGACACTACAGTAAGAAAACTGATACTAAACAAAAGAGTGATTAAAAACAACAACAGAAAACAGTGACACACAGTTCACAAGTGCTGGATCAGTGCTGGTCTAAGAGACCTGAACTGTATCTCTGGCAAAGGGCAAATCTGGTTCTCAGTGCCACTTACTCATAGAGGTTTTTTTGTTTGTTGGCGTTTTTTTTGTTTGGTTGGTTTTTTTCATTTGCAGTAACTATAGTCAGATTATGTGAAAATTCCAGAAAGACCATCAAATTATGATTTTTTTAATTCTGAATATTAGTGCTGATAAAAACAACTCAGCTGAACGTAGCTTCTGCATGCACTTTGGTTTTTGTTTTTAAGGGATGAACAGACTATTGTTATTTTTGTAACATTGCTGGTCGACTTGCTTTTTTAGCAGGCCAAACACAACTTCTGAAGTTTTCAACAAGTTAAGACATGCAGCAACAACACTGCTACAGACACATAACTTCATATAAATGCTTAGATTCCCTGTTAAGGGGAAACATGTTCTGGTGACATCTTTGCTCACAGGTATTCCACAGGCCTTGCAGCTGTTCTCTACAGAAATATGTGTGTGAACTATTCTCTTCTTCTTGTGAACCCCAAGCTCCTGAGGAAGTGAGACAAAATTTGCTTGCTTCACTCATACCAAGATTTAGTTATACAAACAAGGCAAAATGAATGTAATCCAATCAAAGTTCTGGCTGAGCTCAAAGGGCAGGAAAGCACTCTATCTGAATTTCATCTTATTTTGCTTTGCAAGGATGCCAGAGTACGTTTTATCCTCCAATAGAAGCAGGGAAGAAGGGGTAAAGAAAACACAGGGCACAGTTATAGGTAAACAAAACTAAACCAACCTGCTTCTTGTGCTATACTGTGTGCAGACTATCAAAAGCATTATAAGAATCCTGCTTTTCTAAGATGCCCTGTGTTAGATACTGATGAGCAAATGATGACCTACCCACCTAATTGCACGATCTTAACACTACATGATAGGACAAGCTTCTTTATTAACAGGAAATTCTCAGTTGCTCACTGTTAGATTAACAGGGCACACGTACCCCACCCCCAGCTGAGCTCATACAATTATGGAATAAGCCCCCAGAGCCCACTGCTAGCTTCTGTTCTCTCCAGGTAGCTGTTTACAGTTTTCTTCCAAAGGTGGATTTACTAGACGTATTTGGAAATGCCAACTTACACATTTTGTATGGTTTGCATTATTGATCACTACCCCTTTTAGAACAAAGAGGAAGCTGTAAATGACACTGGTAATGAAATGAGCTCCACAAGCAATGATTACCCAGGCAGTTCTTGGTTATGACAAACAGCAGTTTTTAATAAAGTACTTTCTAAGAAGATCTAGGAATAAAATATGTAGAACAGTAAAGCTGACATATTACCTGAAAGTGATTCATCAGTATGGTTTTGCGTATCTTTGTCTTCTGGCTACAAAGCAGAAAACAAATATAAATCAAAACAATGTATTTGAACCCCAGAACAACTATTTGGCTAATTTACAAGTGGCAGGATATTACTCAGAAGAATCTCGAGCTACTTATGAGGTCAGATAGGGAATATATCTATCTGTTTTTGAGGAATTACAGACAATCTGCAGTCTTTTCGGGCAGCATTTTCATGCTTTGGCTCACAAAACTGCCCTGTTGGTTGTATCCACTGAACAATGTCATCTTTATTAATGATATGCTATGGGGTTACATCTTTTGAATCATTTGCTCTTAATCCCTCAACAGCTGTTCAACAATTCATATGGTTTGATTAAAAAGATTTTTTAAATGCTTTGCAATGAAAAAATCAATAATTTTGCCTGTAACATGGAACAGTAAGGGATTGCTTCATTGATCTAGGAAAAGCAAAGGAGCTTTTTTTACAAATTTCTTTACATACATAGGATTTGAACATTTCTGCTGGTTCACGTCTAACCCTCCTCCTGTTTGACGTAAACATTCCCTCAGTGGCTTTTTGCCTGCTAGTTAAACAGAATGAAATTACTTAGCAGCTTGAGACTGCAACACACGTTCGTAACATTTCAATTCTACTATTTAGAGAGCAACATCTAAAAACTGGAAGGACAGCACCTTGATCCTAGGACTGCGGTAAACTGTAGCTGCCCTTACTTTAACTACCTGGGTGTGGAGCCAGGTGAAATAGCTTTCTTCTGTTGAGGATTTAAAGATGAAAGCAGAATGGGATTTTCCCCTTAGATAGCTGCAATAAAGTATTTTTGATTTTTCATATTGCATCATTCTTCCAAAAACATCACAGCAGGCTTCTTAATATTTTGTAGGCTGTGCATGCAAACACAAGTCAACTGAGTAACAATATAGTGTAATAAGATACTCTATTCCTACCCGCTACACCTTCTTTACTAAGAAATCCACTAAAAATAGAATATAGGCAGTTTCAGTTGATGTGGTGAACATGCATGCATTCACAGTTCAATTATAAAGAAGGTAAACTATCTCCAAAATATTTAAAGACTTTGTTAGGTAAGGAAAAAATTGCATGCCGTTTTCAGCATTTCTTTATTCCCTGAAAACTGCAAGATCACACACGCAACATCAGTTCACCCCACAAAATGTCTGGTCTCTGCTCAAGACAGACCTAACACTGCATATACCACTTGCAACAAATAATCCTTGCCGTTATCTTCTAGTAGGTTAATTTTTGCACTGGCACCATATAAGCTTTCTCTGGACAGAGCTTTTTAAACATGAACTTGGCCTTCATGGCAACATTCAAGCGCCTAAAGTTTGAGAAAAACTAAATCTGGAAATCCTGATTATAGTCATTGTCTCCGTTCTCACAAATTCCTTAAAAAGATAGAACATTATTACTGAGCTCTGAGCAGCAAAGCCCCAGAAGGGTAACTCATTGGGACAATAAGGAGCTGCCCATCAGAGCTCAGCCTCCCGACAGATCTGTTTCAAAAGAAACAAACAAGCAAATGAAAACAAAAGAGAAAAAATAATTAAAAAAAAAAAGTGGACACTGTTCACTTAGTTTGCAACAGCTAAGTTGCTGTCCTGAGCTTCAGTAGCATTTCCCAGACTTCATGAATTCATGAAAGTTCAAGCTGTGTTGTGAAAGCTAATATCTAAATGACTTTAAGAGATGTCATTATACTCATGTCTCCTGATAAAAAATAACAAGAGAGGCTAGTACTGCAAAAAGTACCAAGAAAAACAGGGATACTTACCTGTGCCATACATATGTTTTCAAAATTGATAATTTTAGTGATCAGTTATTATCCACTTTTAACAATCAGATGCACTCAGGTTTATTCAAGGTCATTTTCTTGTAATGTAATTGCAGTAAGACAATGTAGTGTTACTGCCCATGAAATGAAGGTATTAAGCAAGAGTATTTTTTGCCCACAACTAAAATCCAAACAACCTCTACAGGTCTAATCAAAGCCATAAACCTATGCACAATCTGAAGACAAGCAGAAAGTTTTCCAGCTCTGTAGAACTGTTAACACCCTAATACACTGAAATATCTTTATACTGATTCTAAGCTGGCAATAAATGCCCTCTTCTTGATGATGGGAATGAGATGGTTACCTCCATCATCTGTGAAATGCATACCAAACCCATGTTTGTTTCTGATCAAATTCAGCTGGGACTCTGGCATAAGGAATTCCTTTTTAATTCTTCATCACGCTGGAAAATGTTCATTCATTTCTCTTCTCCAAGTTTTCTGCTCAACCCAAAGAGAATCAATTTGAAATTCAGCAAATAACATTCACTTTGAAAGACGGTGAGCATGGGAGCCACTCAGCATTGCCCACCCTATGGCAACGTAAGATTTCACAAACACTGGAGAGTGTTTCCACTATGGAAGAGCAGTGTCCCAAATTCAAAGCAGAACAGTCAAATGCCTCCCTAAGGGCAAAACACAAGGAGTCCAAAACCTAGGACTCCTTACTACTTCACTTATTCTCTGCCCTGGCTCTATTTTCAGCACAAAAGAGGGAGAGCATGCATGACAAAGCCTTACTGCTTTGGCAGCTCTTCTTCAGAGCATCTACACACTAATCAAAACCTATTTAAATGACAAAGTACACATTAATTATTAAATAACGATTCCTTTACTCTTCTCCACAAAAGCTTACTTCATTGAAGTCTTTTCAAAAGAGAGCCTATTTCTGGTCTGTTTTACTGAGTAACTCCATGCTCTCCAGATACTGTCTGAAAATACATGTATTTTTTAACACACTTATTTAAATCAACAGCAATAACTTAGTTCACATTCAAGTATCATTTTTCTTACCTGTTGGATTAGGCCAGAATCTGATGTAAGGGTCTTGATGTTCACAGATGCAATTTCCAATGTAACTTGATCTGTTAGGTATTCCTCATCTAAGACAAAGACTGTGAAACACTGGTCTTCCACCCAAACACAAATTTAAATAGTAAGACTATCAAACAAAAATTATAGATGTCTAGCATATAAAATTTAAGTCATATATCATGACCAGTCACTAGGAAATGCTGGATTAAAAGCCCAAAATATTAAATCGGCAGAGACTGCAACAATCATGCAGAGCATGACTGTGCAAAGAAAAATAATCCTTGCAGAGATCAGATATTAGTGTAGCAGGGTTTTTTTTGAAGCAAGAGTCCTGTTCTTCTATCAGAAAGCTGACCAGAGTATATTAACTGAACCAATACATCAAAGTAGGCTGAAGACAACTGTCACAAGTCAGTATAATCTTTTTTGCTTTGCTTTTCTCATGACACTTACAATGATAATTGTTGAAATATGTACTATACAAATGATTTACCTTTTATTCTGCCTCTTTGTGAATTAGGCTCATCCTACTTATGTATACTACACAGGAGATTTCTGAAGCACTGAAATAATCAGTTTTCAAAGTGTGTTTATCACCTGACCTGGGATTCCACTGAAAAGCAAAACATTCTCCAGCATAGCACAAACTCTATCTACCTTTCAAGCTTCGCTTCACCCCTCGACATGGGGTACAACCTTGTGCAAACAGACAAATTTCACTCTGCATGATTAATAAGGTCCTTCTCATCAAATCAGCTGCATAATTCCCCTGTGTGAGGTACTGACCAACCAATAACATAAGCTTAAAAGAGGTTATATTCAAAATGTTTTTACACACAAGAACTCTCCATAGTGGTGACTACATTTGTAGTGTTGGTACATTTCCATTTTCTGTTTGTTTAGTGGTAACATCTCATCAAAGAATAGCTATTATCTTTATGAATCGTCCGATAACAGAAAGAAAACATTTTCTTATCTCACTCAAGAAATTGATCTGAATCAAATAACTCCTCCTTACACTTGCAAGAAAAAAAGAAAAAAAACCAACCAACCAACCAAACAAAAAACCAAAATAATGATTTTCTTCTTTTCCTGGTTTTATAAGACTGCTGAAACTTAAAGTCAAAGAGTATCCCACCCACAGCAAGGTAAATGTTTAATAAGGATCATATTTATTCTTTATGACTGTAGGTCCAGAGACAACAGAAAAAAAAAATATCAAAAAAAGTCTGGCTGCAAATGCAGAGTATGGGCATCAAAATTCATTTGTGTGGAAACATGATGTGTGAAATTTGTTCTATATCTGAGTAGATGGAGAATTATAACCAAAACATGATGAAAACATTAAGTCTAGTCCTGCAAGATGAAAAGATCCCCCAACTCGCCTTTAATTCATAATCGGTAGAGGGTGCTAAGAACTTTAATAAGTTATGGCCCCAAAATTGTCCATTAATTAATTGACCTATAAAAGCAACAAAACAGCCCCCACCCCACCCCCAGCCAATGTACTGTCTATTCAAACATATCTGAAGCAAACATAATTTTGTGTTACACAAAATCAGACCTGCACATCTGTAACACTTTTTAGCTCACAGATTCATATTTCTAAGTCTGTATTTTTATAGAAATGGTTATGAAAAGTCATTCTCAGAAAAAATTTAAATCACAGAAATAAACAGAATATTAAGAGGTATTTGTATCACTTTCAACTCCAAAGAGGAAATGTCAAGCTATATCGGTACTTACATCTTTTTTACACTTAGCAAGAGGAAGCAGAAACTAAAATTAAAAATAGACCAAGTTCATTTCCTGTCTACAGGAAGTGCTGAAATGTCTACTTCCTCTCAGCTTTCCTTTTTAAATTAAATGCATTTAAAAGATGCAATCTCAGGTTTCAAACAACTTTGACAAATCTGAATTTTAGGAATTTATCTAATTAATTTTGTGGGGCGCCTGATGTCATGGGTGAAATAAAAAACAGAACGTAGAAAAGAATGCTACAGAGAAATTGCTTTAGTGTTAATAAACAATTTGGAAGGAACAAACCACCTGGCTGCAAATAAACAGAAAGTAGTTTATGATTTCAAATTAGTTTTCATCCCACATTCTCCTTCCCTACTGAACAGCACTTCTGAGAAGATGCTTGTTTCCTCTGGCTGGCTCCCTCAAGCCCCCAAAATAGTCTCTAACCTTTCTTTAACCCCAGTGCTGTCTTGTTCAAGCTCCTCAGCAAAAGTTTCCACTGTGACTAGCTTCTGCATGATTTCCTTTGTCTCTCCCTGCTGCAGACCTGCTGTGCAACACAGGATGGAGAACCTGTAGAGTGCTCCTCAACTGAGTCCCTGCCACTGCATTCCCTGGACAAAAGCCAACGGTGAAGCCTGGGATGACAAAAAAAAATACCCCACCCCACATGTCAAGGAATCCATAAAGGGGATATTCACACTGTGTAATCCACATATTTGACTTCAGTGCAACACAGAACCTGCACTCCTTCACTCCATTTTCAGTGAGGAGAGGCAGGAACTTGTGCAGAGTGGACCCATATTAGATACCCAAGTAGATGGTATTAATACCTGCTGAAGGTAAAAGATGGCATAAAGAGTTAAACGGTTATAGGGTTGAGAATGCAATCAGAGGCAAGAAACCTGGAACGTATTTCTGGATAATATTTCTGATAACCTGAACACACTGGTAATCTCTTCAAAGCCACCTAACATTATCACGTCTCTACCATCTGTTCTCTGAACACTGTTCTTTGATGGCACCACTGTACTTTCCTTCCAGACTGAGAACCAAGATCTTCTGATGATAGTTTTAGACTGACTTTTAGATCAAACCTAAAGTTTGGAAGGAAATTTTGAGAGTTATATATATACACCACACCGACCTTAAAAATACAGAAGACAAGATTGCATTTAAAACATAAATGTCTAGGAAAAAGTAAGATTATTTCAATCTGTGGGATAACACCAACAGTTTTATCACACGTAACAACATAAGTCTATGAAACCTGAATAGAAAGAATTCACAATACTTACCTTTAGGTACTCCTGTGTCTTGGACAGGATATTTTTCAGTCTGTCACAAAAAGGCAAGACACACAGATGTTTGTTATTTTGAGCGTAATTGTGCTAGAGAAAGAGTATATAAAATTGCATAATTATAGCTGCATTTCTTAAATTGCTACTAGTTGATCTGTCTACAACCAGACATAGTAACACTCTTCTTATGCAGGAATTGAGATGCTACTAATACTACTGATTAGCACATGCAAAAGTAATAGATTGCTGCTTTGCTGCAGTATTTTTAAATGAATTTTTTTTTAGTGAAAAAGCAGAGATTGGGAAAGAAAGTTTGCATTTAAGTAGCACAATAATCTAGGAAACGTAATGCATACCAGGAAGAACAGAGATGACTTCAAAAGCTCTTTTAGTAGATATAAGCTTTTATTAAAATGTTACTGTACTGGAAGAAAAAGTGTTCTTCCCTTCTGCTCTAAAATTAAAAAGCTGATTAAGATGCAATAGAAAACTATTACTATCGAGTTTAAGGGGAGAGCTGCTGATTTCCAAGCATGTTATAACTTACTATTATACCTGAAATCTACCTCCTTCCCTATGATCCCTACCCTTATGTAAAAGTAGCTGTGGCTTTTATAGAAGCTCGTAACGAAGCAAACAGATTCAAGACATCTTAATTTAGGGTGGTGGGGTGGGGGGAATAAACAAACTTTCATTTGTCTCAGACATAGCAACTTTTCCCCACCTTAAAAACCTCCTCTTGGCAAAACACAGCATCTAATTTAGTCAGTAAACAAAACCAATCACAAAGTCTACATCTTTTATTAAAACCTGCTGACAGAAATGCACATACACAAATTGCAATAATGGATCCCAAGGAAGGACGAGCATTTAAAAGTACTAGTGAAATTTTCAGAGTTTCTTGCCAACTCCCAGTTGCAAAGCTTCAAAATGGGAAGAAAACACCAAGGCAAAGCAATAGCTTGCTCACTTGCTATCCATAAAATAAACCAATGCATTTCAATCTGTTTACATAACTACATTAGACAACAGTTTTCTCTGGGCTACATGGCACTGTAACTTTTCCTCAGAGAAAACAATCCATTGCAACATTAAAAAGAAAAACCTCTTAAAAGACTTCACAGAATTTCATAATACTTTTACCTGATATACTCCTTGCCTCAGCATAAGACTGGCATGTTTAATATCCTAAGACACAAAAACTTGTCATAAACGGTGTTCCTCTGTTTGCCAGCAAGCACTAGAGTGCGCTGTTTGGTCTCGCCCTAGGTTCACCCATGCCTGCTGTAAGGCACTGCTGTTTGGTCTTACCTTTCCACGACTAACTTACCAGACAAAACAGGTACAGGAAGGAATAATAATTTAGTACAATTGACATTTTAAGCCTTAAGTGGGTTTTCACATTCCTCCAACCCATACAGACAGAAGTGTTAGCATCAATCCTTCTTGGTTGTTTTTTTTTGTGTGGGTTTTTTTGTTTTGTTTTGTTTTTTAATGAAAAAAATGGTAGTGTCACAGCCTCTAGAGGCTATCCCATGGACAGCTCAGCTGATAATATACAATTAGCTTAAGTACCTATTGGTATTTTTATTCATGTTTTAATTGCACAGCGTTAGTAAATTAAAATTTGTTTATATAATCATATGGCTAAGCAAACCCCTAGATATACGCATGGTTTAAATTAACATTCTTGAATGTTTTACTTCACTTCTGTACTACATAACTGTAGAGAGCTATAATGATTTTAAGTGTGTTAGTCCAGAAACATACCATTGTTATGGAAAGAGTGCTTGGATCTGTATCCTCCACTGGTTCTTTTGCTGCATGATCTGCTGGAAATAAGAAAGCTTTGTCACTGGATAATCCTCAAAATATTTCTGTATGGCAATTCATATTTTGCTTATTTGACCAAAATAAAGCACAACTATGCAGCCATTGCATGCATTATGTCGAATTACATTTCCATAAGAAAACATAACAAACTAGAAAATGTCAGAGCTACTAACACATGAGAAACTACATGCAACAAGGAAACCCAACTCTAGGCTAACAAAAGATAGACTTAAATGAAAATTGTAAATTATTTTTAGTAAAAAAAAAATAAATTAAAAAAATCAGAAAGCAATTCTGCAATGAAAAGTAAAATCCAGCAAATGTGCTAAAGGGTAAGCTTTGTTCTCCAAGTGACAGTACCCACTACAACAAAAATTAATATTGTAATAAACAGCACATTGTAGTACAAAACCTAGTAAAAAAACATATCTGAGGTAAACATTAATTATTTTTATACAATAGAATCATAAACTTCAATTATATTAATATCAAAAGGATACAAAAATAAATCTTCAAAGTACTTGCAGGTGAATCATTAATGTCAATCCCTCTGAATCAATGGCTAAACTGACAAGTAGTAGTGGGGTACAGAACAAAAGCGCACAGAGAATCTGAACGAATCTCATAAAAAAGTCAGCATTCACAAAACCATTCCTGTAATTTAACATCATCCTGCCATTTCCTCAAGGAATCTCTTCTGTTGATAAGGATCACGTTTTCAAAAACTGAAAAGCATTTTAAATTATGTAGTAGGATTTTCATTCTGTTCTTGTCACTCATTCTAAAAGTCCTTATATTTACTACAAGTATATATTAAATGCTTTCAACCGCAACCAGTAAGAGGTGGCTGGAATCAATATTTGGTGATTACCCAAATATAGAAATCAGTGCATTTAGAACACAGTCCCAGAAATTAATTACAAAATGCACAGTATAAACACTGAGCACCAAAATAGCACAGAAATTACACAGACACTAACCAACTCAAATTTCGCATAATTGTTTATTTTGGGACCTACTCAATACAATACAACAAGCATAAGACTACACAAAACAGGCCTGAAAATAAAAAAGGTGGCAGCAGCAGGACAGAAGCAGCCCCAGGGCTCTGAACAGAGCCGTTCTCCCCCCGGCTCCTCTGAGGCAGCCCCATCAGCAGCAGTTCCTGGGTGTCCAGTGCAGTGCCCAGCCCCTCTCTGAACATGCGCCAGCAGTGTGCCCAGGTAGCCAAGGTGGCCAACGGCATCTTGGCTTGTATCAAGAATAGTGTGGCCAGCAGGAGTAGGGAAGTGATCGTGCCCCTGTACTCAGCGCTGGTGAGGCCGCAGCTTGAGTCCTGTGTTCAGTTTCAGAGACACGGTTTAGTGGCAGACCTGGTAGAGTAGGGTTGATGGTTGGACTAGATGATCTTAAAGGTCTTTTTCAACCTAAACGATTCTATGCTAGGACGAGCCTTTCTCAGCACTATGCCCACAGGAAGAGCACACGCATTCTCCAGGCAGGTGGCACACGATCAGAGGGGTCAGGTCTACACAGATCTTGAGCAGAGCCTTTGCACACAGACACCCTGAATGTTTTAAAAAGGCAGAGGTCTACGAAATTTCAGATGAGCACGCTCACACTGCTGTACAAAGTTTAGGAAGACATATGCAGAAGAGGAAAAAAAAACCCAAACCAAACCCCCATATTCTTGTCACATGTGCCCTTTTTGGTAAATATGAAATCTCTGCTCCAGAAACATGGTATTAACAGAATGTTCTGGATAAAACCTGCCCTGATGGCAAGGGCCAGCACAAACCACCATAAGCTTCCCAACTCAAATGCAGAGAGGTTGAGAGTCAGACTGGGATATGCGAAAATACAGTAAGCTGGCGTAAGACATTGCATGAGAGTAGGGCTAAAAATGGAGGATCCAAGTGGGAACTGTAGTGGAAAGCTGCAAAGGAACTGGAAAGGGAGCTGGAGCAAAGAGAGAAGCCCACCTGCAAAGGAAAGCTGAAAAAGGAGGTGGTACTGGGAGCCAAAGAAAAGCTCCAGGGAAGAAGGCCAGCCCGGGCATCCCTAGTCTCATTGTTTCTCCACTGTCAGCAAAGACCCAACAAACTCAGTGGCAAAGCATGCAACTTATCATCAGTTTATTCTGGAGGCCTTACAGCTCCTCCTTATGGATTCTTAGATGCAATAAATAAACAAACAAACAAATAAATAAATAAAAATCTCTCTTTTGCCCTTGTAATATGAGGTAGATGAAAGCAGACCCCACAAAAAGTCCATGCCCTAGTGAACCTCAGTTGCTACTGTCACTATGGTAAGGGCTTCATCCCCTATCTTCTGTTACATCTCCAAGATACAGCCAAGGTACATTGCAACACTGGTAATTTATTTTCCACATTCTAGAGAGAAACACAGAAAAAACAGGAGAAGCTCCAAGAATACAGGCATTTGAAACAAGGACTAGACAGACCCCACGGTGACTCTACAAGAGGTGATGGGATACAGGGTGGTACTTTTAACTGACTCCTGCTTTCTAGGTCTCACACAGAAACACAGTCACTCTGAATCTGTGACTATGCATCTTTCTTCCTTAGTATACATCCTGAAAAATATTTTTAAACTGTATTTCTTTCCCTATACCCCAATTTTTTCCCTTTTGTTTTTCTAGCTCTTTATGAAGAACAGTAGTTTCCATGTTTTTTAGGTAGAGCACTACTAAGTCCCCACATTTTCTGTAAGTGGCATGTACGTCTATGAATATTTGCACCTAAGAATAAAGGCTCCACATACTGCCTGCAGATGATTCACCATGGTCTTGTTGAACACTGATAGTAGGCAGATAATTTGAAAACCACAGACTTAATATTTAATTGTGAAGAAGGCGATTCAAATGCCACGTCCCCTTCTCTCTTTCCCACACCTATCTACCACAGCATTCTGCAGCTCATCTCATACAGCTGGATGCAGGTGCACAAAACAGCAGGGAGGAAAGTCCTCTGTTTATCTCAAATGTAAAACATCCACAGTTTTGCATGTTGAAAGGCTAACAGGAAATACAGGCATCATCTGACTGACTATTCAGTGCAGACAGTCTGATTTCATAGTTACTTTGACAGACAGCCTGATAACAACGTTATCTGGGATCCCTCAAAAAAACCACTATCACCATTACTCCCCACTGACAGCATACAGCCACTGGCCTGCATTTACCTCCCCACACTTCTGCCAGGACCACACGTGAGTTAACTCAGATGGACATCAATCAGCACACGCAAACTGACTCAGACATAAGGCAGGTTCGATGGTTGCTCCCAAGGTTCCTTTCCGCCACCCAGCACCTGCACACTGACTGCTCAGCGGCTACTGTGGATCTTCTGCCTGTCCAGTATAACCAGTCTGCAACAGGAGCAGTAGACTTGCACCCGTCACCACCGTTTCCCTCTGTTCAATACTGCTACTCTAACGGGGATGCAATGCTGTGCGCTAAACATTGAGAACAGTTTGCCAATTTTATATATACGCAGGTGTGTATATGTGTGTCTACACAAACATATTCAGACTTTTAACCTTGTATCTGTTCTTCATCCCTGCATTGGAAGGAAGTCTGAAGGCAAGTTGTGGAGACCTCAGCATTTTGACCTTTAAGCAGGAAGGGGTTCACAAAGGACTGTACTATTGCCCTCTGTTACAGTTTTTTCCCTGCAACATAGCCATGACACCACCAGTAGCAAGTGAAGCATGTAAGGTCTCCCGTAGTTATGTAGTTCAACCGTACACATATAAGACCTCTTTCACGCCAAGGCAGGGCATACACATTAAGAGTACAACTTAGTACAACTCAGAGTGATGACCCTAATATTAATGTTGTTCCTAGAGATGAACGCTTTGATTAAACCCAAATCAACAATGGTGCTTTGACCAGACGCACAGGAATTTCAGATTTGAATAAGAGGAGGAAATACTGCAAATTATATTAGAATATTCAGTTCTCTGAAAAATCTAAGTCTATGAGCCCTTGTGCATTTTTGTTTACTGTTAACTACTCAAAACTTTGCAGACAGGTAGGAAAAAACTGTGGTGCTGCCACACCTGAGATGAAGTACTTAGAAGTCATTTGCACCATTAGCCATGTAAGTTAAAGAGCGTGAGCTTCCTAACCACCCGGAGTCTGGGATTTTAAGAAAATGGCTTTTTAATGTGCTGTTACCAAGCACGTTAAACTTATATGCTAAACACCGGAGCAGGCTTGACAAGACAAGTTATACTAAATCGCATCAGCAGAGCACATGATAAATCATTACTACGCTTAATTAGAGTGCGCGGAGGGGGAAGGGAGCAACCAGCAAACCCTTTTAATCTCGGCCGGGGCTAGACTCCTCACCTGGCTCCTATGAGCCACGGCGGCAGGTCACCCCCGCCCGGGCAGGGAAGCGGGGCGGCAGGACGCCGCGGGCCGCACTCCGCGAAGCGCCTGCCCTGGACCCGCGGAGGCGGGGGCTGGGAGCCGCCGCCGCCCCGCCCACCGCCCCGCGGGGCACCCCGTCCGCCCGCCCCGTTCCCCGCGGCGGCGTCCTCACCTGGGGGCTGCGGGTCCTGCGGAGCAGCCATGGGGCGGGCGGCGGCGGGGTCCCAGCGCGAGGAGCGAGCGGCGCCCGCCGACGTGCCCGGAACCAGCGCCCCGCCGCGCCGCCCCCTTCCTGCCGCCGCCCCGCCCGGAGCCCCGCCGCAGGTAGAGCCGAGCCTCGCCCTCCGCGGGGGGGGGAAAGGGGGTCCCACCTCCGGTGCGCCCGGCCGCCACGGAAAGCGTGTCCGCCGCTCTCCCGCCGACACACCGGGTTAACTCCTCCGGGTGGGTGGGAGGTGCTCGCTACACGAACACTCCGCGTTTCATTACCACCACAGAGTGCGTATTATGGCTCATCAAGTAATACTAGTTTGGACCTGAAGTAAGTTACTTCAGCAATATAAAAACAAGTGCTCGCTGTCCTGCTCTTGGAGATATTTACGCGCTTCAGACAGAGAGGGGTGGTCTCGGATAGGATTTAAAGTGCACCTACAGATGGCTCACAGCGCAGGGACGGAGTTTAAGAACAGAAGTATTGCAGAGCAGCAATCATAAACTGCACTGTTTCTTCAGAAATATTTAAAATTCATCCTTTTATGCTACAGGCACTTCCAGTACCATGACGATGTCAAATCTTTGTATGTAATAGCTTTGGGTCCCCACTGTCATCTCTGGCAAATTCTCTCACTTAAGGTTTCAATATACTTAAAGTAATACAGATTTCTTAAATAACGTCCGTGCATGAAATCAGTTTCTAAATAAGAAATATCATGTATTGCTATTTATTGTACAACACAAACAAAAGAAACCAGCATAACTGAATTTGCCATTATAAAGACCATATTTGTGTGTTATCCACCTTACTTGTTTATTAAAAAAGGTTACCTTACAGCCAAATTCAATTCTGTTACGCTGGGAGAGCTCCAATTCGGTCAACTGGCTTACACTGTAGTAACTAAAAGTAGCCTTTGGTCCATAAAGCATGAACAATTGAGTGTTTTTCCACAGATTCTTTTCCATCTCTCATGCACGTTACAAACAAACAAACAGATACAGATTAAATTCCAGAATTTAGACTGAATTCAGTAGGCTCATCCTGCCACTTGGCTTTTTCATTAGTATCAATAATAGCAATATTTTTCAATGAATCTGTTATTGAATTTGTGAATTCTTGTGAAAGAGCAAGTCTTTGTGAGGCAAGCTCTCATGGTGTACACCTAAATCATCCTACCAGTGAGAGTACTGACATGGTATTTAGAAGATTCAGAGCATCACCCTTATTCTGCCCGAGATAAATGGAGGTTTTGCCATTGGGTTATACACACACACACACACATACACATATCTCTATGTATCTTATTCTCTAAGGTAGAGCTAATAGATCACTAGCGTTTCTGTAATTCATGATGTGTAAAAAACAAAGAAGTATTTTTCTAGGCATACCATTGGAGTCCAGCTGTTCATGGTATGGGTTGACTCTGATTGCTTCCACATTAATATTGAAACTCAATCCTGAAGAATGGGTGCATTTCTTAATTTAAAACGGTAACACCAAGTCTAATTAGAAATAAAATTGCTCATGCTATAAGTTTCCCTAGATTTCCTTAGGGGTACAATGTTTTGAGATGGATAATCAGGCTGAGAGTCAGCGGGTGGAGAAAGTGTATTCTTACCAACACAGATCTGCACAAATGCTAGAGCAGTAATTGGATCCTCTCCTGTAAGTGTAAGGAATGACAAAGCCACAGTAGAGCTAAGAATTTTCTGGATTTTAAACCTGCCAAATGTACGCCTCGATTAAATGAATGCCCTACATGCCCCGAGGACCTGCATGGGTGTATTGCCTCTGTGTTCTGTTTGAGGACTACTGGTTTAGCCCCAGTAGTAGACATAGTCAGTGACTACAAAAACTTTTGATAAATATATCTATATACAAGTGTATCCATTAACATCCTTCAAAATATCCCTAGGGTATTATTGTTACACAGGTGGCTGTAAACTACAGAAACATACTCCATAAGCATTGGTGTTGGTGGCTAAGCCAGGTTTTACCATCAATGTGGCATTTACTCTTTTGATAACTTACACCCTCCAATCTTCCTACATTAGGATTAAAAAATTATTTTAGTAAATAATTACAAAATACTTTTAGCAGAACAACACTTGTGCCAACAGCCAAAACTGGTTAATGTTGTTAAAAATCATGTATTTATAAAAGATGATCTGTAAATTACATTGGCTTTTCAATTTGAAACAGATTTTTTTAAACAAATTATTCATAAAGAACTGTTTAAAATAATGGAATTTAATAGTAGAAGCCAATAGTCTAGATAGCATTACTGCCTCAAAACTTAGGTTAGTCATCATAATTTAACAACTTTTTCCTAGTACTGAAGGAGGAGCCCGCAATTACATATAAATATCTCTAGAGCACTGTCAACAGTACAGATTAATTTGGCTGTTGCGTGCCTGTTCTTGTATCATTCTTTAATGAGTGCTATAGAAATCTTTGTTTGTTACTTAACTAACTGACCAGTCCAGAAAGCCAGCAATTATTTTGGCAAAACTAAATATAAATGTATCATCAAAACTAAATCCAGAATAAGATAACTTTAAAGAACAGCATTCTCTAAATCAGTGGGTTAACTTTCTAGTCAAATTTCTATACTTAAGTACAATCTATATCTTATCTTGCTGTAACTCTGCAAGCTGCTAAATTCAGTGTAACTAATGACAATGTGAAGAGTTCAGGATTTTGTAAATTTCCACTCAAACACAAAATTAATATTTTCAAATAGTTTTTACAAATCAAGTCTACACATGCCTCTTCTCACCCCTTTCCTGGCCTCATCGAAAAAACAGCCATCTATGACGAGGACAAAGACTCTTCCCAAAGATCTACAAACTATCTGGTAATACACAGCCAGTTAGTTTATTGTTTGAAATAGCCATTAACCCACAGTCTCAAGGGGTTTCCCACCTTCTGAACACAAGGCTGTAGATGAAACCTTTTTCCTCCCAGGGACAATATGTTCCTGTCCAGCAAAATATTATTTCTATCTCCCCCCCCCCCCCAAAAAAAAAAAAAAAAAAAAAA
>VFFE01007111.1:467009-599105 GCA_008921705.1 Burhinus oedicnemus | reverse complement strand
GCTTTTTGGGGGGGGGGGGTGTTTTAAGATTTTTGAAAGGAACTGTAAAGAAGCAGCAGTAACAGTCTTAGACCGGTTCCAATAGCTATTGGCAAAGCACAGCTAGACAGATTCAGTTGACATCTCAAGTGCCAGTCTCCCTAAGGGGTCAGTAAAAAACTAATACGATCTAACAGCAAGCACCCATTGGAAGGGATGGTCCTACCCTCTCTTCTTCCTATCAGGGTATGTACCCTTGCCTCTTCCCCTGGACCAGGTTGAGTGATGAAGCAGACATACAGTGAGTCAGTTCAGTTGGCTGCTCTGGCAGAAAATTGTCCCTAGAGGGGGAAAAAAAAATTAAAAAAAAAATCGCTCAAATAGCTGAAGTACTTTAACATGCAACCTTAGGACTGATAGCTCAGATACATGAGATGGCGAAGCTAGAGGAGGGTGGAAAGGGAGTACTAAGACTGCCTCTTTCCACAGCTCAGTAATTCATTATCTTAGCTGTAATATGAAACGACATCTGAAAGCACTTTCCCATCTTGTAAGCTTTAATTTGCTACACGGTAGCCTGTGCCTCCACTGAAAAAAAAATATGTGAGGGGGGTTAGAACGGAAAAAAACGTATTAAAAAAAAAACAAAAAAACAAAAGCAACAGCAGATGGAGACTCTATAGCTTTTCCATTAACTTTCAGCCTTGCTCTCAAAGGGAGCGGGTAAGAGAATCAGCCAAGGCAAAGCCGTATTTCCTATCTCCCTGTACTTCTCGCTGTTAAAAAAAAGAAACAGGCGTGCCCATATTTATATAAATAGCTTCTCCTAGAAGAAGCTGTGCTGAGAGAAAAGCGCGGTCTAACCTGAAAGAAAAAAGCCACTTCTAAACACTCAACACAATTCACCTCTAGGGCACTTCCCAGCACTCCGCAGCAGCAGGAAGACGAGAAGTCTCTACAAGTACTTTTTGTCACTATGAGGCACCCTGCTGAAGGCTGGACGCGGGCGCCGGTAAACACCGGGCATTTCCACTTCCCGGCGGCGGCCCTCTGTCGCCCAACGGCGGGGCCGGGGAGGCGAGGACCCGCAGCACTACCTAACGCAACCACATAGCGCAGGGCGAGCGCGGCCCCAGCCCATGCACGTTACCGGCGGTGGCCACACGGACGACGCCCCCGACAGGACGGCGCCGTTCGCCGCCATCGCCCCCCTCGTGCCTCCTCTCTCACGCGGCTCCTGCTTCCCCTCACGCGTCGCCGCGCGGCCGGACGCCCGCTCCCGCTCCCCCACCCCCGCCGCGCGCACGCGCCCAGCAGCCCCTCCCTCGCCGCTTGTTTTGGAGGCGCGCGTGGTCCTCTCCGATTGGGCGCCGCGCCGCGCCCCGCCCGGCCCCGCCCCGCCCCAGCCCAGCCGCCGCGGGTGTCGGGCGCGCGGACTACAGTTCCCGTGATGCCGCGCGGCCGGCGGAGGAGCGGGCAGTTGGGCGGCCGTGCGGGCGTCGGCGGTGGCTGCGCGAGAGGCCCGTGTGCGCGCGCCGGTGCTGTGGCGGCGGCAGCGCGCGGGCAGGTTGAGGTGAGCGCGGCGCCCCCGCCCGACGGGTCACGCCGCAGGCAGGAGCGGCCGCGCCGGGAGGAGACGCTGCTACCGCCGCCGAGCCTCGGTTCGTCCGTCCGTCTCCTTCCTGTGGCGGCGGCGGCTGTTGCGCGGCGGGGCGAGGGCCGCCCTCCCCCGTCAGTCGCGGCGGGCGGAGCGGCGGCAGCAGCAGCATGAGCGGCGGCGGTGCCGCCGGGAGCACAGCGGCGAGGGCACGGTTGGTAGCGCGGCTGCTGGCGCTGCTCAGCTGCCTCCTGACAGCGGAGGCCCAGGTAGGAAGCAGCGGCGGGTGGGACGATGCGGCAGGGTCCCCTCATGGCGGGGGTAGGGGCGTGGGGGGAGGGAAGGAAGAGAGGGTGGCCGGGCAGGGATGTCCCATCGGCTGCGGGTAGGGCTGCGGACCCCTGCCTGAGGGGAAGGAGAGCAGAGGTCCTCCCTGTCGCGGGCGCTTCGGAGGGTCGTGGGGGAGAGGGCAGCTTCGGGCCGTGTCTTGTGCAGCCTTCCCCGTGGCGAAGTCTGTAGCCTACGTCCTTCCTATTCGATACCCTGCGGTTGCTACTCGCTGGGATCCAGCCCGGGGCCTCCGGGGCCTCCGGTCTGTGGGGCCCCGCTGCTACAGTGAGGGGAGAAGTTGGTTGACCTGGGAACCACTGGTAGTATCCTTAAATAACGGTCCAGCTACACAGATGAGTTGTTTAGTCCAGGTAACAGTGTCTGTGGGGTGTTGTGTTGAGGAGCTCTGGGTTGGATCATACCCTTGGCTTTTAGGCAGAAACTTTGGTGTCCTTGTGAAGTCGATGAGAAGCCATATGTTTGAACGGTAGTATCAGTGCCCGGGCTTTAGCTTGTGTTTAGGTCGTGTCTGTTTGCCTGTGTTACAGAGAAGGATGTCTTCACAGCTTCAGAAGGACAAGTGTCTGTAGTTGGGAGTTTGCTATTCACCAACAGCATGACCATGATTGAAATAATAGATGGTGTCAAGTAGGGAAGGATTTCAGCAGGACCAGGCATTGGAGTGTGTTTATATGGAAATATTATGTCCACGTGAGGCAAAGTTTGTCTTCTGTATCTGATGATTATTTTTCTTATATTTTTCTAAATTTCTGCTTTGTATAACATGGTATATTGTAAGTGACCATCCAAAGCAGTGAATAGAGTAGTCCAGCATAGATAGCTTTTATTGCAGGGTTTTTTGTTATAAGTTGCGGTTTTCTCGGCTTTAAAAATCCCTTATTTTAGTAGCTATTTTAGCGCAACTAAATGCTAACTGAATTGGGATTCTCAAAGAAGCCATTAACAAACTGGTATGATTTTCTTATGACGCTTGGCAGAGAGATTGGTTGTTGCTGTTTCATAAAATTGTTAGCATATTGTATTCAGAGTTTAAATGTCTAGAGTTTGACTTGTACAGGGAAAAGATAAGCTAGCCATTAGTTCTTGGAGTCATGTTACCTATTGCTTTTCTTTCATTGTCTAGCTATGGCAAAGTAAAACATTAAGGAACAAAACAAGGCCCCAGGTGGTCTTCTAATTGTTGAAGCAATTAAAATACAACCACCTGATAACACTAATAAGGTTGTTTGTGTGGCTGCTTCTTAGTATATGCATTTATTCTGGTTTTTCTTAATGTTGAAGTGCTGCATACATTTCTCTTTCCAGATTTCATAAGGAGAAATTGATGAAGGTTGGACGTTGACCTTTTCTTCTGAAAGGCTGATTTATCTTTGAGAAGATAGGTTAGAAGTTTAACATGTCCAGTACAGCTCAGATATCTATACAAGAACTAAACTAGGTTTGACAATACATGGAAATACTTTGATAAGCATATTGGAAATACAGAAGACATAGCAGCTATTCATTGTCAGATGACTTCTTGAACACAAATTATAGTAGGCTAATGCTTTTGAAGTTTATCATAGAGTTCAAAGTAATAGATGAAAAGAAAGCTTGATACTTGGGCATTGTAATAAAAGTTGTGATAACTTACAGTACAGTTTGGCTCTATATTTGTGGACTAAGTTAACTAGTATAGATAAATAAAAAAAAGGCAAAATACCAATTGTGTGAATAGCAAAGTAGGTCTTGCAATGAATAATTTTAACTGTGTAATACACTGTTCTTATTTTGATGTCTCCAGTTTGAAAAAGAATTCACAGGAAGATCTAGATGTCAACAAAAATGAAACCATTTTCTGCATGTTCTTAGAGTGTTCCATCATTACTTAAGTGAGAACACTGAAGACTACACCTGGACTAATAAAAAACCTTTAGCTGGGGTACTTGAAGCCCGTGTTGCTGTTGTATTAGTGTGCTAGGAACTGACTCCACTGATGTTCAGTATTGGCATTTCATACGTGCTGTCAAACCATTTTATAAATTGTGGTTTGGTACAGATACAGCATACTTTAATTTTACAGCATGCCTTCCAAGGAAACATTGATTTTGCTATTTTATGTATACAGGGAGCTAACTGTTCCAGTTTTGAGAAAGTTGTGAGAAAGAAATGGAGAATTTTGTTTGCTTGCTCTCAGTACACGAAGTTTATTTTTCTCTTAATAATTTCTTAGACCAGTTCTAGTATTGGGGGAGGGTTTATTTCTGAAACTTCATAATGTTCTAAGTAAACTGTATTGCATTTTGAAAGATGTTCTTAGACTCGAGGTTTTATCAGAGATATCTGGCAAAGGTGTGACTTCCATTAGTTTGCCATCTTAGTTGAATAAAAAGACTGAAGCTTTTTATTTTTCCATGGGAATTTGACACTGCATGTTCATGTGGAACATTTTCCTCTGAAAAAGCTTTTTCAGTTTTGCGTAGATGGTAAAAATATTTTTGTAAGCAGTGGATCACTTCATGAGGTGGTCATCAAAATAGTTTCCTACTTTTATCTTCTGAGTACAAAGAAAATTTCTCGGATCTTTCCTACTGCTTTCAGCTTAGTAAATTATTGCTCTTCACATAAGGTTTATCCTGTTTATTACAGTTTAGTAATATTTCAGCAAAATGTTCAGAGTTATCTTTTTTCCTTTTTGTGTTATAATGAAATGTACTGCTGTTTGTTTTGTGGTATGTGTTACCTGTAAAGACTGCAAAATTAATTTCTGCCTATGTGTGAAAAATAAGAAAATTTGAAAATTTTAATGAAATCATTATAGATTGAAATGCATGGGATTTTCATTTCTGTAAGTATCAATAATAAAAAGTTTTGTCTTCTGACGTTGAACTTGGCAGTCATGTGGGCTGTGAGCTTTCTTGGCTTTGTGAAAAACCTGTAATTGCACATAGTCTCTTTCATAGCTGTTTGCCCAGGTTTGAAGTTAGATAACATTAACAAAGGCAAGCATAACAACATGGAAGGCTGTCGGTGAAGTAACTTCCCTTAAATGAGTTTTACTTCATTGCCATATCTACGCTGCAGAATTGCGACAACCTATTTAGTGCCTCAGGAAAAGTAGGATCTGCATAAGGTGAATTTTCTACTTAAATGCTTTATTGCCGTACCCTCATCTCTTTGTTCTCATGGAGGGGTGGGGGAAATCCATTTTCCAGGTGTCCGTTATGCTTCATAAAAGAGCAGAAGCCTGCATTTCAGTTTCTAGTGACTCTTTTACTCAAGCTTGGTTATATAAGGGTATCTGTTCCGTAAAGTAGTGGAGTGATTTATCATGCATAAAACAGATTAGATGATTTCATAATCTCATCTGTGTGAAATCTGTGGAGAAAAAAAACCCCACAAAATATTTTTCATCCCCTTTTGCACATAACCTTTTAATAGTTAGAGGTTCTTCTAAGCCCGTGCAACATATAAGATGTCTGGGCTTTCCTGTTTTATATGCTTTCTAGGCCATCATGTATGTTGATGAATTTCCTGTCTGGCTGAAGAATAGTAGTAGTTAACAACAGTGTTTGGTTCCATTCCCTTAGATATGGTCTAAAGCCTTCAAACTTACATTTGAAAGGCCTTTCAAACATGTTTGTAGTTGTTTAAGAAACTATGCTTAGGAGTAGATGGTTTATATTTAATGAAATTTATCATACAAATGTTCATAGAATCACACTTTCAGTGTTTCTGCATTTCACTAAGACACTGTCAGGGTCTCAGCAAAAGTGTTGCTGTAGCTTAGTCTGCTAAGTTAGTTTGGCCTGTCCTCTCTGCTACTTGCACGGTCCTGCCTTCCTCTCCTGTGCTGGCAATAGCACTTCTGCACTTGTGTGCACTCCTTTTTGTAGAGGTGGTCTTAAGCTAGTGCCTTGAACCAGCTTGCTGTCCTAGCACAAGAAGAGGAAAGGATCCTGGAAAGTTCAGGCTTAGTTTCACAATAGATTTACAGCCTTACAACTGCCTGCACTTGGTTTTCCTTGTATTTATTTGTACAGTTTAACTGTGAAGTTACGAACTTCTTGGGCACAGAGGTACCTATTCCTCTTTCTCCCATGCCTCTAAAGAAAGTAGCTGGAGTGTTCTTACACTTTGAGAATTACGAGATGACAATGCATGATTGTGGAGTTTTTTAGGCAATTCAGCTAATGAGCATTTGGTAGGAGAGTACTTGGTATGCTGCTCTGATGTTCTAATATGCCATGTGTTCACAGTTTGGAAAATCTTGCTCATTCTGCAGAAAGTTCAATATGCTGAATCTGTCAACAAATTTCAGTGCTGAAGTTGTTAATCTGGTGAACATTGATTCAGCATTGCACTTGGAGGTGGACTTAAGCTCTAAAAAAGTGCTAGGGTCTGCCATTTTCTAATTCTGAGTGTGTAAGGTGTGTTCTAGAGTATTTTAGTGATGAGAAATAAATTATTTGCTATGGAACTGCATTTCACTAGTATTTCTTTTGACTGCCAGTTTTTTTTTCTCTTTAGAGGATTTTTCTGTAGTTAATATTGTGTTTCTTGACTAAAAATAAATTTTTATGTATTTTTTTAATAGCTCACAGGAGTCCTAGATGATTGTTTATGTGACATAGAAAGCATTGATGACTTCAATACTTTCAAGATCTTCCCCAAAATACAGAAACTGCAAGAACGTGATTACTTCAGATATTACAAGGTACAATTAGAATGGTATTTTCCTGAATAATTTAAATAAAAATCAGAAAATATAGGGAGGATTGCATATCAAATCAACTTGTCTGTATTAAGTTGTCTTTTAGAAGCCCACAGTTCTTTAATTTAGTTGTAGCAGGTTTTCAGTCTCTGACAGTGATGTTGGTAATAAGTCATGTTTGCTGTGTTAGTCCTGGAGTCAGTGACAGTAAATTGTGACTGCTTTCATTCAACTGGTAAGTGGTAATTTTAGAGGTAGTATCTTTGTACTGCTGCATCTAGAAAAGAATTGTATATTAGCAACTTTCTGACAGCATGCAGTACTTGTCTTCTAAGAAATGTGCGTAATTTGAAATGGAAATACTGCAATAATTTCTTTTATAAGTTGCTGTCTTAGTTTTTATTTTAGTGTTTGTTATCTAGAGAACCGTTACTCCTTTGAAAAACAGGTAAAAAATATTCAACTTTCAAGTAGTATGTAATACCACTTTTTTATGACTTAAAACATTTTTTCTCTGTATTTGAATCTGATGAGCAAAATAACATTTTGAAGCCTGGTAGTTCTGTTTTCAGGTATGCTTAACTTGAAAATGAGGTTGCATTTTGACTGAGCTAATTGAATAGTTGCCTGCCACTGGAAAAAGGAGCTTCCACTCCTTTAGGGCAGACCATCCTGCCTTTTTAGCCTGTCGCTACTTCTAGCTCTTGGGCTTGTCTGACTCTGCATTAAGCCAATGCATCTCTTTTTAACCTGGTAGATTTTTAGTTTGGATGTTTGGATTTGGTTTGTTTGGTTAGTTGGTTTTGTTTTGTTTTGTTGGTTTGTGGGGTTTATTTTTTGCCTAGGATGTAGCAAGTTACTTAGTTGATCTGGAATTAGACAAGATGTGGTTATAAATGAGGAAGGAAAAAACCCGTTAGAATCTTCCCTTTCTAGTCTGGGCAGGCAGTAATGTGTAACCTCACCCTGAATCTCCTCCTGCTACATGATACAGTTCTAACTTCACTCTTCAGGAGAAACAAGATATGCGCAACTTCAGGCATAATGCATCACATAGTAGTGGTGATTAGATTCTCCAGAGGCAACAGAAAGATACAAACCAAAGTATATGAAGAGGAGGAGCAACAGGTATACAAGGTTTTATACAACAGTGGTTTCATCCTGCAAATTTAGAGCTAATCTTCGTTTCAACAGCAGTTCTCCAGGTCATACTTTAATGGTGTGTTATAATCGTACCTCATCTTTCATACTGATCTTCCTAATAGATGGGTAATGACAAGGGCCAATGTGCAGTACACCCATCACCACACGTTATATGGTACTTCGATTTGTGACAGGGAAGAATTTGTTTGAACGTTTTTCACCCTTTTCCCTCTGAATAAGCAACAGAGTTTTTTTATGTCCCTGCACAGAATCATGGAAGTGCTGTTGAACACATAAATGGATGGGGAAATTGTGAGGGTAGGCAATGATCATCTAGGTCAACTACAGCGTGGCTAAATACTGAACAAGCATAGGGGGAGTATACTTGTTTTGGGAGTGAAAACACTCCTACTCTGAAGTAATTTAATTTGTAATAGGAATTTGGATCATGAACTTCTGTAACTACGGTCACAATATTCCCTTTGTGTTACTAGTTCAACTGCCATAAAAGAACTCAAACTGAATAATACTGAATGGACTAGCTAGTTTTTACGTAAAGGCCAAAGAAAAGTTTCTTTTTAAAGTCTTGCTGAAAT
Organism: Burhinus oedicnemus; assembly: GCA_008921705.1. Taxonomy (NCBI): domain Eukaryota; kingdom Metazoa; phylum Chordata; class Aves; order Charadriiformes; family Burhinidae; genus Burhinus; species Burhinus oedicnemus. The sequence continues at coordinate 590,746 of VFFE01007111.1, read as the reverse complement.
TGTGCTAGGTGGTTTCTAGATAGTGGAAAACTTTTCAACGAAAGAAATAAAGGAATAAAAAAATTTTGTCTCTGTATAGTTTTATATGTCAAAACACACAAACTATGGAAGCCTTGTGATAAGGAATCTAACTTTTAATCTGTGACAAGTATTTAATAATACTCTAAACAGTAATAATGAAATCTAATACTTCAGGCCCTGAAGAAAGTAAAAGGGTGTTCTATGTAGTCAGCACAGGATTGGTATTGATTAAAGTACAAGTGCTATACAACCTTAGTTTGTCTCACAAGTATGTCTGTATGTGTTGGTTTTTAGTGCCCTTGGTTCATTCTGGGACTGGTATATCTTGATTTGCTGGTGTTATTTCTGAATTAATCTGCAGTTTAGACAGCAGTATTCTTTCATTTATAGTGTTAGCAGTTTTTATTGTTAGAGTCGACTTTGAAGAAGGTTGTAGTCTGTGTTAGTTGGTCTGGTTTTTGGTAGAAATTGGTGGAAGGGACATGTTTTATATAATAGCTCTTATTGTGATGGTAATGTAAAATGTAACGCTTTTTTGTGCTTTATTTAAGAAGATGAGTGAACATTTTACGTATTTTTTTTTCCAGGAATGATGTTGCTTGATTGGATAGAGGAAATTGAATAGAGGAAACCAAAAATCTCTGCTTTTAATGTATCTGTACTAGCGTGGCTTGAACTGTAACTAGAAGACAGTTGTCATCACTCCTAAAAAGTCATACGTTCTGCTTAATGTCTTGTCAGTTTTTTTTAACTGAGGAATCTCTAAGATTTTGAAGCTGAATTTATAATTCCTAGTTATGCTGAATAAGTACATCAAAATGGAAACCTTTCCTTCAGATGTTATAGAGCAGTTCACTTTGTATGCGTATTTGGAAAATACAGAAAGAACTTACATGCTGAAAGATTTGGTAGAGGAATTCAGTATAATAAAGGGCAGTTGAGCAAGTCAAACATTAAGTTTTGCTCTTTGGGGATCTTTTGTGGTATTGATAGAACATTTGGAGCAGGACTTCTTTTTGTTTTGCTTTAGTTTGGATAGGTAGAACCCAAAGAACAATTTATCCTTCAAGCATTAAAGGTTGTTTCTTTATTTCTGGTACATAGTTCTGATTTTTCTTAGCTGTCAAAATTAAGAGAATAGACTGGAGGGAGAGTAAAATCTGGCTATAACTCATCTCAAATTTTTCATATTGTGCCTGCTTTGTATCAGAGGCATATTGATCTAGTTTTCCTTATGCTGAGTATATTATGTATAATGCTGGGGAAAAAAATTGAATTTGATTTTTTTTTTTTTTTAACTGCTGAAGCTCTGGTTTGAAAACTCTGTGAATATAGCCATTGGGTTTCTATTACTGTATTCCTCTGCAGAAACAGGCCACTTAGAGCAAATCACTGATCCAGTATAAATGTACTTTGCCAATTAAATGTGTTCAGAGCATAAAGGATTTTTTTAATGGAATAATTCTTCAAGACGGCTCAGTGATTTCAGTTTTTCTCCAATTTAAAAGACTGACTAGTGTGTTTCTTTTATAATGGCAGGAACACTTCAACTACCACTTGCAGTGGACTCCAAGTTCATCACAGCATGGGATTTAGAGTTCAGTTGCCAGTTCTTTGCCTAAGGGGCTGCTCTGGCACTACTGTACTGGATGTTTAAGCTTTGTTTCCTGTCTGTTTCTCCTTATGTAAAGTGAAAGTATAGGATATAAATTACATGAATTAGGAAAAATGTTCCTACATATAAGGGGAAAACATTTTTCTGAAGACTAAATCGATGAAGTGTTTAGTCTCAATCTTTTAAAGTTAGGTGTACCAAGAATACTGTTCTTTATAGTGTGTGACTATTAATTTACTGTACAACTTGTATGTATTTTTTTACATAAGCTAGCATAAGGATTAGTTTTCTGACTTAAGATTTATAGATTTAAATAATTTTTATAAGCACATTTATAATTCTTAAATTTTTGTGTTGAAACTGCTCTGGGACCTGATGCCATCTTTGGAGTATCAGGCTTAATTTTGCAGTGTGTTTTTTAGAGCTCTTGCTGTGTCCGACTACAGAATCAGCAGTTTCAAACGTGAAGTCATATATCAAATCATTCAAGATGTAGCTTCTTGCCTATGAGTAGTGACTTCAGTTGAATATCTTGATGAATAGTATTTATCAACTGAAGAAAATGAGCTGTGCTAAAGGAAAATGAAGTAGAAGAATGGAAGTAATTTTTGTTGCATTCTTTTTTTAATTACTTTGAAAGTTTTAAAACTGACTTTTTAACTGGAAAATAGTGGTTGCTACTGAGGATAAATGCTTTGTATTTTATTTGTAATGTTAGATTTCAAAGATGGTGTACTTCTGCAGTGTTTTTGGTTGATCAAGCAGGAAAACCTTTAGTCTGTGGTCTTCAGTTTAGGAGCAATGAGGTCAAAGTGGTTTTTATCACTACTGTTTGTTAGTATGTATAAGGCAATGTAAAGGAAAGCTGTGATTTCATTTATTCTTTTTTTTCCCCACTGACTTTCACATTGGCAATCCAAGTGAAATATAGTAAAGTGTTTGAATCTCTTGCCATGTATTAGATACTAATATACATGGTACTCCCTGCCTTTATTGTGTCATTTGATGACAAATAGGAGCACTAATCATCACAGGATTTGCTGGTAATATTTCTGAAGTGGTTTCTCTTCATGATTTATGTTTGTATTTTATCAGCTCTCTAATTTGAAGCCATTATGATGCTCATTCTTCCTTGACTAGCTATGATGTGCAGTAAGGATTACGTGGTTTTATTGCTTGAAATCTGAAATCATCCAAGCACTTCCTCAAATCAGTATACTTGTGTACTAGTCTGTCCTCCATCAAATATATTTTCTTGATCAGTATAGTACAAATACAACTGATTGTAAGTACAACCATTTAAGAGCTGCGTATGTCTGATTTGCCTTCTTTTTAGTAATTTATTTACTGCTTTGAAGTTATGTTAGTGGTGAGAGATTTAATTTGTGCTTTAATACACTATATGTGTCCACTGGAGACCATTGTCACTAACAATTCCACTGCAGCAAGCTTCAGCTTATATGCTTAGAGGGAAAGTAGTTAAAAAAACCCCAACCAACCAAACCCCCACAAAACCTCCCAGACTTAACGTACTACATTTAACCCTTTTTCCTTGTATCCTCTCCTTTAATTTGAAAGGTTTTACTGAGAGCTCTTTCTTCTAAAGTTGCCTTATATAGATGTTGATTGTAAACTTCTGGTTTTGTATGTTTAGGTGAACCTGAAGAGACCGTGCCCATTTTGGGCTGATGATGGCCATTGTTCTATCAAAGATTGTCATGTAGAGCCTTGTCCTGAGGTATGGATCAAATAATATAAAATAGAAAAAAGTTGTTTGCTTAAAAAGTTTGCTAATTTGCAGTGGCTAATTCTATGTTAACAGTAATTACTAATGAGAACTTAAATTTAAATAAAAGAGTGACAATAAAATTGTTTCCCATTTCAAAAGCAGAAATACAACCAAAGTATTTTAAGGTCTTAGTCATTTTACCAATAAAACAAATAGCTTTAAGAATAAGTCTCTTCTAATCTCTAGCACTGTTTCAGGTATAACATGTTGAGAAGGTAAAGGACCAAGTTAATTATTTAAGAACAAGTTTACTTTGACCTCTGTAGGAATAATATTTAATTTGTAGATTTTAATCAAGCATAATCGTTTCTATGAACAATGTGAAATCTGTGATTTATTTTTTGGTTTTAGAGCAAAATACCTGTTGGAATTAAAGCTGGGAGCTCTAATAAAGTAAGTAGTCATTTACTTTCTAAATTCTTTCTGGTTTGTGTGGGTTTTGGGTTTTGGTTTTTTTTGTGTTTTGTTTTTGTTTTTTTGTTTTTTTTTTAATTTTAACATTACAGTAGCTGTGTGGCTTTTTATTACAAACCTTCAGTCTTGGCATAGTGATGAAATTGTTAACATAACTGATCAGTTCCTGTATGTGGCTTTACATTTTTACTTTTATGTATAATAGAGTGTTTCTGACGTAGCTGGTACTATTGTGTCATTCTGAGTCTGTCATAGCTTGCAAGCTGGTGCAGACTGAATCAGTGAATGACTGGGGACAGCAGTACATGGCCACGGAATGCCTGATGCAAAATTCTTTGTTCATTTCTGAGTACAGGCCACCTTCTATAAAGCCATAGGCTAAGATGTATAGATGTAGTAGCAGTGCAGTCTTTTGTAAGAATCATATATAACTACAACCTCTAATATTAAAAAAAACCTGAATGATTACATGAACTTTTGCCATGTCTAACCTTGAGCGGGTCATTAGTCTAAAGGTAATTTAGGCTGAAGTGGTAAGTGCAAGGTTAAGTATTCAGTCTGTGCTGTTGGCTTCTGCTTGCTTCTCTCCAAGCTATCTGTCCTAGATCACCAAGTGATCTTAGCAAAGCCAAAAAAGTAAAGAGAGTATATGCACCTGGAAAAGAGGCTGGAGCAGAAAGATAAACAACTTTCCCCCATGCCCAAATCCCAAACACAGTGCCCAAGAATAAGGATTTTAGCAGTTAATGGGATAATGGTGCCCAAATGAGAGATCTTCCTGTTGAGTGCCTTGGCTGTGTTGTAGACTCATGCTTATTCTTGCTTAACTATCTCCATCCTCCCCAGTACTTTCCACCTCCCTAGGCAGCCAGAGCTGCTGCTTGTCTCACCTGGGTGTAGTTCACTGTATCATAAATGACCATTGGCATTAGGTTTGGACTTTATGCCAGGAAAGATTACCAAAGATAGCTCAGAGGTATACTTCATCATGAATTGATGATTTCTCTGTCCTGCTGTTATGAACAGTGCAGGCAAGAATGTCCAAGCCTTAGCTCAAGAGCTTCCTCTTCTTGTCTCCTGTTTATACATATAAATATGTTTATACTTGATGGTAAGCTCACTCTGAAGTAAACTGTGCCTCTTCATTTAAAGGTTTTTGGTGATGCGAGAAGAGACATCTTTCTCACTGACATGACTTAAGTGTCAGTCATTCACCGTTTCAGCACAAGCAACAGTAGTTGTTGTTCTTGGAAAGTTTTGGCACTATCTCTGGGCAGAAGATCTTGAGTTTCAACTGGATAATCTGTTGCCAGTTCTCTTTTCCATTGACTTCGTTCTCTTCCAAGCTTAATTTTAGAGAAACTGACTCCTGAAATATCGTAATGCCTCCTAAAGACTTTAAAGACTGTTTTAGAAGGGATTCTTCTAGTAGGCGTTTGAGCTTCCTGATGGATTAATCTTGAGAGCCATAAGTAAGATGTTAATTAGTAGCCAAAGAGTATGCTGTTCTTAAGATACTTCACATGAGTGTATTGAATTGGACTTCAGAAGTGAAAAAGCCACCTTTTGCTTTCACCACAGTAAAGAAAATGGAGTAGCTTATTTGGGAAACTCAGGACCCGTGGATTAATTTCATCAGGTCCCATGGACTTGTGTACCTTCAGGTTCCTTAGATGGTCTCATACTTGATCTTCACCTACAGTGGGTGGTTCTTCATTTTCACAGTCCCTGCCTTCGCTTTCTGTGACTTGGGCATTGTGGTTAGAGCCCTTGCCAGTGAAGACTGAGGCAAAAAAGTCATTGACTTCCTCAGCCTTTTCCATATCCTGGGTCTCCCATTTTCTTCTGGAGAGGGCCCACATCTTCCCTGGTCTTCCTTTTATCACTGACATACTTATAGAAGTTTTTCTTTTTGCCCTTGATATCCCTGGTCAGATTTAATTCTCTCTAGGCTTTAGCTTGCCTAACCTGGTCCCTGGCTGCTCTGACAGTTTCTCTGTATTCCTGCCAGGCTACCTGTCCTTGTTTCCACGCTCTGTAGGCCTCCTTTTTGCTTTTGAGTGTGTCCAGGAGCTTCTTGCTCATTCATGCAGGCCTCCTGGCTTTTTTGCGTGACTTCTTCTTTCTTGGGATACATCGCTTCTGAGCTTGGAGGAGGTGGTCCTTCAATACTAACCAGCTTCCTTGGGCCCCTCTCCCCTGCAGTGCTTTATCCCATGGTACCTACCAAGCAGATCCCTCAAGAGGCCAAAATCTGCACTCCTGAAGTCCAGGGTAGTGAGCTTGCAGCGCACCCTCCTTGCTGGCCTAAGGATCTTGAACTCTACCATTTCATGATCGCTGCAGCCAAGGCTTGAGCTTGACATTCCCTACTAGCCCCTCCTTGTTGGTAAGGACAAGGTCCAGCATAGCTCCTCTCCTCGCTGGCTCCTCTATGACTTGGAGAAGGAAGTTGTTACCGACGCATTTTAAGAACTTCCTGGATTGCTTGTGCCTCGCTGTGTTGTCCCTCCAACAGATATTGGGGTGGTTGAAGTCCGCCATGAGGACCAGAGCCTGTGAACGTGAGGCTGCTCCTATATGTCTATAGAGGGCCTCATCCGCTGCATCATCCTGGTCGGTGGCCTGTAGCAGACCCCCACTGTAACGTCACCTGACCCTGTGTTCCCTTTAATCCTGACCCATAAGCTCTTGGTCGGCTTTTCATCCATCCCCAGGCAGAGAAATTAGCCTCTGTTCCATCCATTTGGGAAAGTCCTGCATCTTGTGGACTGTCCTTAAAGTACTGTATTTAAAAAACAAAAAAAACCAAAAAAAACCAAAAAACCAAACCCAAACCAGAAAGACCGAAAAAAGCAAACAAAAAGCCCCGCAAGCAAACAAAAAAAAAGGTGTTTTTCCTTTGGGGACGTAGTTGTCCATTTTATCTCTTTCATACTGATAGTGTCTGCCTTGGAAAGGTGAAAAAAACCAAAGGCATCTTTTTAATAATGAGAGCTATAATCTCTTGAGTAGATATACTCAGCGTAGAATCCTGTGGAGTAGTTTTCTGTGGTCTAAGTGCTTGGCTTCTGTGCAGTTTCCTGTTGTCCTTCTGTTCTAATGTAGATGAGCTTGTAAACTTCTAGCTTTATTTAGGCTTTTGTGGGTAATTTTTTTGTTTGTTGAACCATAGAGAGAACAGTTCTTTTCAAAGCTTATCGAGCTACAAAGACCAGGGTTACACTTGCACATCTTCCCCACAGAAGTGCAGTTAGCAATGGAGGATCTCTTCTTAGTTTTTGGCACCAACATAAGCTTTTTGAAATGGTGCTGGAGAGGAACAACGTAGTTCACTTTCTATAGTCCTGTTTCATTTCAGTGGTGAACAAACTTGGGGGGGCTAGACATTAAAGAGCTGTCATGACAGCTGCTGTATTAATCTTTGAAGCAAAGGAACAGGATGCAGTAACTCAAGATTACATTTAACTTAATATTTTACTTCCTGCCCACCTCTTTTCTGTTGTCTTCTAGAAACTGCTCTTAAGAGATCCTGCTTTGGCAGGAGCAGATAGTTGGTCCTGATCTAGTCAGTGGTCACAGAGCAGTGATCCAGTAGCTGTTGCTGTTAAACGCTGGTGAATAATGAAGCCTGGAAACATGTTTTGAGACTTGAATCTTGGTTCTGTGTAAAACATTAAATTTAGGATTATATTATTGGCAGTAATTTTTTCAGTTCAGGGTAGGGATTAGTTTCCAGCTCTAGACACGCAGAGTGTTTATTTCAGCATCTCAGGATGCTATTTCCTCAGCAGTGTCTGTTTCATTCTAGGTCAGAACCATTCCTTGTTCAGATTTTTCCATTTAACATCCATATGATGCTAAAGAATGAGCTCCACACCTGGCAAATCCAAGAAAATTGAGGAGTTCCTTCTAGAGTAATTATTTGTTATGGGCAAGGCCCCTAACAAGGTTTAAATTATTGGAGTTTTTTAATCTCCTTCACTTCTTTGGTCTTCAGTAGGTTCTGCTGTTTTTCCTTGTATTGGTTCTGGCAAATGTATTTTTAAAGCAAGTCACCTTGCTTATTCATCTGAACAGTTCTAATTAAATCCTTTCTTTTTTGAGAATTACTGTGGTACATATTGTGGTGGTACTTTGCCTCTGTCTATACCAGCATAGCTGGACCCCAGATCACAGGATCAAGCAGCTACGACAAGACATGGGTTGACCCACCAGTAGTGGAGAAAGGGCTGATTTGCAGTCTATTGCAAGGGCTGAACCCACGTGAATCCATAGGCCCTGAATGGAATCCACCCCAGGGTGTTAAGAGAAGTGGCTGACATTGCAAGGCCACTGTCTATAATCTTGGAAAAATTGTGGACACCAGAGAGGATATCCCTGATGACTAGAAGAGGGCAAATGTCACACCCATCTATGAGGGCCCAAAAGAGGATCCAGGAAACTACAGGCCCATTAGTCTTACTTCAGTCCCTGGGAAAGTAATGGAACAAGTCCTCCTAGAAACTATTACAAACTAAATAAAGCAGGTGATTAGGGAAAAAAAAACAACAGGGATTTACCAAAGGTAAGTCATGCCATACTAACCTGATCACCTTCTACAACAAAATAACATCTTCTGTCAACATGGGGAGAGCAGTGGATGTCATTTGCCTGGACTTCAGCAAAGCATTCAGTACTGTTTCCCACAGCCTTCTGGACAAACTGTCAAGATACAGATTAGATAGGTGGTCTGCAACATGGGTAGGAAATTGGCTAAGAGGCAGCACTCAGAGGGTGGTAATTAATGTTTTTTTACTCAGACTGGAAGCCTGTCACAAGTGGGATCCCTGAGGGATCAATACTGGGCCCTGTGCCATTCAACGTGTTCATAACTGATCTGGATGATGGGATTGAAAGCACCCTCACCAAGTCTGCTGATGACACCAAACTGGCTGGTGAGGTGGACATGTCAGATGGGAGAACCATCTTACAGAGCAACCTGGACAGGCTAGAAGAGTGGGCTAGCAAGAACATTATGAAGTTTAACAAACACAAGTGCAATGTCCTGTACCTGGGACAACATAGCTAAAAAGCGCAGTACAAGCTAGGATCTGTGTGGCTAGGGAGCAGCCTTGCTGAAAGGGACCTGGGGATCCTGGTGGACATCAAGTTGAACATGAGTCAGCAGTATACTGCTGCAGCAACAATGGCACATAGGGTCCTGTGCAGTGTCTGCAGGGGCATTACTAGCAGAGACAGACGTGATCATCCCACTCAGCACTTTTCAGGCAGCACCTGTAATACTGTGACCAGTTGTGGTCCCCACAATGCAATAAAGATGTGGACAGACTAGAGAGGGTCCAAAGGGGCACCACGAAGATGATCAAAGGGCTGGAGAACCTGCCCTGTGAGGAAAGACTGAAGGAGTTAGGTCTGTTCTTCCTGGAGACCTCATCACAGTATTCTGGTACTTAAGGGGTGGCTGCAAGGAGGACCGAGGCTCCCTTTTCACAAGGAGCCACATGGCGAAGACATGGCACAATGGATAAAAGTTGCACCAAGAGAAGCTTCATCTTGATATACGACATTTTTTGTAGTAAGAACAATCAATTGCTGGAACAACCTCCCCAGGGATGTGGTAATCACTGGAGGTTTTCAAGATGTGACTGGACAGGGTGCTAGTTAATCTCATCTAGGATCCCTTTCCCACAAAAGGTTGGACCAGATGACCTTTCAAGGTCCCTTACAACCTGGGCTGTTCTATGATTCTGTGATGTGCGTGCATTGCAGATGAGAAACTGTGCAACTTTTCTAAATGCATGCAGGAAATAACAGGAGTTTGGCATCTTGACCACGAGTCTGTCCTCAGAAATGAACTATTCTCTTTCTTTTAAAATTTATCAAATTATTACTGTTGTTTGCTATTTCTGAAGGGTTGACCAAAGCCTTTGGCTGATGTTTTTATTTTGAGCTAGTTTTGGATAGTAATCCTTCATGTTGGTATGTATGTGCCCTGGAGTGAAGGGAAGCCAGCAGTTTAGCTTTATATAAGCTATCAGTTGCTTAACATTAAATCATTTTCTGTATTTCTTAAGGACTGTGATAAGGTAGAAATCTGTGTAAACCCAAAGCTCAGTGTGCAAAAGAACACCCCTACCCCCCGCCACACACCCACCCACCCACACCCATCCACCCCCTCCAAACCAAAAAAGAGGAAATTGGGCTTGTTTATCTTTTCAATGAGCACTGATACTATTATGTTCCAAAATTGTTAGAAGGAGTTTTTTGAGCTTTAAGCTGACCAATTTATATTCCCTGCTGATATAACCATATTCTTGAAGAATAGTGTAATTTAATCTTTAAATCTTCAAAAGTTTTTCGTAGAAGTATTCTAATAGTAAGAAACTATTTTAGTGGATTACTTTTTTAAAAATAGCGTAGAATCAGAGTTCAGCTTAAATACTTCAATTCTGGCTTTAAAATAATCAATAGTTGAGTTCAGCTTGAAAAGCCTCTCTTCCAAACCTGTACATGTCTGAAGCAAGCTAATAAATGGGATTAAATGAAACATGAGGGGAAAATGGCTAAAACTGATATATTTTGTTACTGAAATGACTAATGAAACTTGGGGGATAATTATGCTTGTGAAATACAAGGTATCTTTATAGGTGTGACACTGCTTGTCTTCCAGTATTCTTTTACAATAATGTAGCTAAGTATCTGAAACACTTTAGAACTCCATTTAATTAAAAAAAAAAAAAAAAAAGGCAAACCAAACAAATTTTTGACATATTTAGCTGAATTTCTGTGGTAGTTAAATCCACAGAGCAAAATTTACCTGATGAAATTAAGTGAAGAAAAATGGAAATAAGAAATTGTCCTGAGGATTTTCCCTGATACTAGCCAATTCACTGCTAAACTTAGAAATACTTTTCATGGCACCTGTTCTCAAGTATGAACTTTCTTACAGTATTCAAAAGCAGCAAATAATTCCAGAGAATTGGAAGACTGTGAGCAAGCTAACAAACTGGGAGCCGTTAACAGTACCTTAAGGTATGCTCTGATTTACAGTAGTACAAAAGTAGTAACAAAGGAGTGTTTCATTTCGTCTGTCTTGTTTTTGCAATGTGCTGGTTTTTGTTCTCCATTCTTTCCATAACCCATTAGAAAGTAAATGTGAAATGATGCAAGAACATCTGAAGGTAAAGGTGTTAAGTGATAAGTAGACTTTCTCTTTTTAAAAAAAAAAAAAGTACACTTTGATATGATTTGAAAGAGGTATCTTACAGCATCAAGAGTCGGAGGAAACTTGCAAATAAACCCACCAGTTTTTCTACTTTTTACCAGTATCGGTCTTTGCTCTTGACGACTGTGCTGGATTAAGGGATTCTGTCCTGCTCTGTCAATCTGTTACACTGACTTGCCTGCTTGGGATCACTCAGTGAACCAGATCAGGGAGCTTGCAAGTTACTTTTGTTGTTGGCAAAGTTATTTTTAGCTTGGATCAATTCCCTGATCTTGCCTATTGCATGGCACAGTCAAAGTTGTGTGGAAGGAAATCTGCAGGATGGTGTTGCCCCTGAGTAGGAAAGTGTGTGGAACACCACTTAGAAAAGCTTGCATTCTATCAGATTCCCCATCTTTAAAAAGCAGAACTAGAAAAATCAGTTCTTCACTGTTGATGGGGAGTTGTGGTGTCTTTAGCCATAGATTTCAGCAGCTCTACCTGATAGAGAAGTTGAAACTCTTTCCTGTCGTCTGACAAAATAGGACTGCCTTGAAAAAGTGACTGTTTCTGCCTGGTGTGTAGTGTTTTAAACCCAGCTGGGTAGAGCTGTTATCCAAGGTTTTTTAAGGGAAATAAACTGTTAACTCTTTTCCATTTCTGTAGGGCAAAAGAATATGAGATTGAGCACGCATACAGAGAGCTAAAGAGAATGCGTTTTGTGAGAGTAGGATAGACAATTAAAGTTGGGAGAGGGCAGGTAATGAATGCATGCTGCAAGTGGCAGGAAGAGTTTGTGCTTTGTAGGCAGACCTCTGCATTCTCTACCTAGCAGTGCATCATCCCCATGGTTTTGGGTTATTTTCCTTTATCAACTGTATTTCTTGTGATTATCAAATCTTGCCTGCTAGTAATTACTGGAGAAGTTCCTCATCTAACGCCAAGTATAGTGTCTCCTGTAGTGTTTTGGCAGAAGATTGGAAATGTATCTTGTTATAGAATTGCCTCTGTTTGTAGAATTGAGCTAGTACTAATTTGATCAAATGGAATAGGTTGCTTTTGTTATTTCAAGGTGCTTCACTGCAGCCTGGAGCAGTTCCAATCTTAACTTTGCTTATGTTTTGCTGTCAGTATTGTGGCATCAGTAGTTCTGTGCTGCACATACGCGTGGAAGAAAGCATTCAGCTTTTGGCACTGTTTGTGTTTCGTAGTGTGGGAGCTTCAAAGTAGTTGTCTCTCTGGTACGGTACACCTTTGAAAATGCTAGGGTGAGTGGAATACTGTTATTATTTAAAAGTCTTAAGACAAATCATATTCATAGAATAATTTAGGTTGGAAGGGGCGCTTAGACGTCCAGTCTCCCACTAACAAGCAAGGCTAACTATTGTACATCTTGTTGAAAGTACAGGTTAAGAAAATATGATGATTCCCCCCCCAAAGTGACAGCTGCTAAAACAGTAATTTGAAAAGTGTTTAAAAATGTATGCTATGAAAATATTTTACCAAGTTCTTTCTGAAGAAAGAGAAGTCGCTGCTGGTGCACTGTTTATTCAGATAATGATGGTGAAATCTTTCTTGCTGTCTGACATTAAAATGGCTTTTTAAAGTATTGCAGTTGATGCCTGCTTGAATCTTTGTGCCGCTAGCAAGCGGTAACTCCATATATTCTTGTCAGATTTAGTAATTCAGAATTCAGTTCTACGTTAACTGCTATATGTGGATTGTGCTTCTTTCAGTAGCTCTTATTGATGTTGTTTATTTAAAAGTTTAAAATCAAATGTATTTTCTTCCCCTCAGTAACCAAAGTAAGGAGGCTTTCATTGACTGGGCAAGATACGATGATTCACAGGATCATTTTTGTGAACTTGATGGTAAAATGTTTAAGCTTTTTCAGAGTGTTTGTTTTATTTGTTGTGTCTTAACACAAAAAATTATAGTTTCTCTGCAAATAACAATTTTTAAAAAGTTTTAGTTTTGTGCTGATATCATCTTACATGCAAAGAATGCAATTTTTTACAAGGACCGTTTGGTAGTCTACACAGTGCACATTCATTGTTACCCCCTGTTAGTGTGTTGGACAGGAGACTTATGGAAATAAAAAAGAAGGTAAATGGGAGGAGTTTACCATATATTTTTTTTTTTAAAAGCTGCTTCTCACAAAACAGTTGCATCTAGTGTCAGACAAATTACTTACACCTGATTCAGTTTCTTACTACAATATTATTTTTGTCACTATTCTACTGTCTATGCTTTGGCTGAGTTTGTTCCTCTTCCAGCCTTACTTTGTTTCCATATAATCTGTGCACTAAATTCACCCTTATTTGTGAAGACTTTCTTATTGTTAAAACATTAGGATACCAGGTGTCTTTCCTCTGCTCCACATATGTGAGTCCTTTTATTTGCTTGTAACATTCGAAGTTCAAAGGAATGTTTTTTAGGTAACCATGAGAATTGCCAAGTTCAGGAATGACTGCTAAAGGCCTTTTTAATAGGTGCCTTAGAAAGTGTTCTATGCTAGGAAGACTTAGGGCATAATGCAAGATGTTTTAATCTACCTTTACACTAATGTTTGGTGTCACCTGAGAAAGTAGCAGCTGTAGTGGATGTGCCAGCTGTGGTTCTCTTTCATCACTTCTGCTGTGTCTTACCTGAAAATTTTCTATATAAGCTGTTTCTGTAATAAATACTCAAAGAGCATAACTGTAGATCTGAACTGTTATATGCAGTAAGCTGCTGTTGTCTCTACTATCTGCAAGCTGCCTACTTAAGAGGACTCAGCTGGGAAAGGTATAGTTTAGGAGCATTTCTTTTACAAGTAATACTAACTTAAGCAGTTCCTGATTCTACCTCCATCTTGCCTTACATCATGCCCTGCTGAAGGAGGGTGTGGTGCCCGCAGCTGTGTTCTTCAAGTGCTTTTTTTGCTCTGATGTGCATCTTCCTGCATGGTAAGCTGATTCAGCTTACTTGAATAGCAGGAAAGTAAGTTGACATCTGCCTCCCATCTCCCAGATTGTTAGGATGAACTGGCTTATCAGGTGAGTTTGTGAGCTGGAGCAGGGAGAGGTGAGAGAATAACTTTACTTGGGGGAGGTAGAAACTCTTGTTTTCTTCCTGTCCTCTCTTCCTGGTGGCAAGAGAGCTCTTAATTCACTCAACTGTAGCACAAAGCCATATCATTAGTTTTACCTTTCACTAGCTTTTTGTTGAGCTTAATGATAAACTAGATAAGGGAATTGATCTAGCTGAAAAAAACTTCATAACCCAGGTCAGCTTTCCATACTTCCATTGCACTGCCAGACAGACTCAGTTGTATGTGGATAATGAGAAGAAAAAGTGAAGACCTGAAGTGTCCAGGAAGCATAGGAACTGCTTAGGTTAGCCATGCCATCAAAGAAATACATAAAGCATAATGTGACTTTATCCCATCTGGCACTCACTGTGTTGTGTGTCTTGTCTCTGTCTCTTTTCTTTGTTCTTGCTACTACTGCTGAAGCGATGCTTAACTGCTCATGCAGAATCATCTCTTCTTTTTAGAGCAGTTTTCACTCTCTGTTTCTGTGGCTTTTTTCAACATCGGAGGAAACACTCAGTAGCACTGCTTGGCCTGTTCCTATGAATAAGTCACTGGACTACTGGCTTGTATTGTACGCAGGTTTTCTTAAGCAAGAGTTGCTCTTGACCTAGAATTTCAAAGAAGAGGGAATTCTTCCTGCTTTTTACTGGTTGTAACTCAAAACTTAAGTTTCTATTTGTACAGAGTTTTCAAGCAGAGAGAGTGCTGTTTCACAATTTTCTTTGGGTATGTTGCCTGAATTGGTAATGAACTTTAGAGATGAAGGTATAATTTGTTGAATTGCTGCTTAAATAACATGTTTCTTGCGATAACCAACAGAGCGTTCTGCAATATGCTGGAAGTTTGTTCAATTAAGCAATGTGATCCAGACTTTCTGCCGGTATACAAGGATATCTGGGGAAAAGTGATTTAGCTAATAAATATACAATATGTACCAGCTACAAGATACACTTCTTTGACCTTGTCTTTATTAAGAAGCCCCCATAGCAGTATACCCGTTTCAAAAAGCACCCCCCCCAACCAAGTACTGCTGGACAAAGAAACCTGAATTTGAAGCCGATTTAAAACAAAACACTGTTTCTATCTTAGCATAGGGTGAGAGAACACATTGCATGACAAGTGTTTATGGTGAAGTTGAAACCACATAGAGTGTGTTCACTGTAGAAATTATGGACGCACAAGAGACTTTGGAATAAATAATATACTTTTGAGCTTTCTATTTAGGGTGTATATTGCTGCATTTTTATGCACAAGGCATTGATAATCCTACTGGAAGACAGAATAGTATTATATGAGACCTCATATTTAATTTTGTGTGACTGTTTTTTCTTTTTTTTTTTAATTGAATCTTTTTTTAAATGACAGAATATTTAACAAAAGGTTTCCTATTTAGATGAGAGATCTCCAGATGCACAATATGTGGATTTGTTGCTGAATCCAGAACGTTACACTGGATACAAGGGGCCTTCTGCTTGGAGAGTGTGGAACAGCATCTACGAAGAAAACTGTTTCAAGTAATTCAGAGGGAGAGGAAGCCTATTTCTTACACCTGCCCTTCAGTTGAGCTTAAAACTGATTTTTGTGTTTTCTAACTTATTTTCTAGGCCTCGATCTGTCTATCGTCCTTTAAATCCACTGGCACCTAGTAGGGGTGGGTCTTGCCTGTTTTGTTTTCTAATGCAGTTCTTTTAACATAGTGACTATTGCAGTACAAGTGATACAAATAGTAATCTTCAGTCTGTAGGTTTGCTTTTGGCTTTTTTAATTTCCTGTGTAGAAGTAGCTGTCCATATTTAGACTAAGGTTTGTGTTACTTGATTACACACATGCTTAATCTTATGCATGTGAATAGGCTTATTAATGTCAGAGGAGCTAACGTGAAAACTAAAGTAAATCTCAAACTGTTTAGTAAGTATCACAGTAATTGTCCAGTGTGGATGGGAAGGAGTTAAAGTTCAGCAAAATTTTCAGCAGTTTTGTATTCTTCCCTTGTCTTTTTTTCCTAGAGCATTTAATTTAATCACTTCAGCTCATAGTCATCCTAGTGTAATGTAGCTGTACGTTTTCCATCCACAATATTTAGTGTATTACAATGTACAAATAATGGTGTATTTGAAGAAGGAGTGGATACTTAGGAAGGCTTAGTTATCTGCAAGAGGGTTTAAAAAGAAAGTATGCCCATGACTTGGGTTTTAAGTTTTCAAATTTAAATTGAAAACTATAACCTGATGTTCCAAATGAATCAGCTTTCCCCTGTCAGTGTGTCTCATTTCCCTTAAAAAT
This sequence comes from Burhinus oedicnemus, assembly GCA_008921705.1. NCBI lineage: Eukaryota > Metazoa > Chordata > Aves > Charadriiformes > Burhinidae > Burhinus > Burhinus oedicnemus. Next base: position 574,341 of record VFFE01007111.1, on the reverse strand, counting down.
TAACTATTAGCCAACAGATTGAGTTAGAAAACACATGACACATTAGAAAATCAAGATAGTTTTTGGTAATTATAAATACTAAAATAATATATTGCTGGTATACACAAATAAAAAAAAAAATCGTAAGAGCAGTTTAACTCAGGGATCAGAATTTCAGAAAGGAGCACTGGTCAGATTGTTGAATAATGTGAACTGAAGAAGGCGACTACTTAACCATCTTTCTGAAGCTAAAGTATAGCTTTCAATAATATGTAAGTCAGCTGATAGTAACATTTTGAATTTTTAGTGATTTTTCATTATCATAATGTGTTTAATCTTGGATGGTCTTGAGGAGGAGGAAGAGGATGGAAAGTAGCCTCGGGGTTTTTTTTGTAGATTAAATAAGGATTTTTGCACTTTTTCAGTGTTTGTAGTAAAGTCTGTGTTTCATTACTGCTTTGCTGTGGAAGTTATCTTTTTAATGCTTATGGATATTTTCTTTTCTCCCCTTCCCCTCCCCCCCCTCCCCACCCCCAGGAGGAGATGATGGTAAGTCATGTTATTTTGCTCAACCTACAGAAATGAAGCAAGCATTGAAGTTTTGGATATCTGATTTATTCACTTTATTGCTATTGCATTAGAAGGCAGGAAAGTTATATTTCTATGTAGATGATTGATCAGAAAATGTTTTTATTGGGATAACTCTTCATTTGGAGTAGGGGGAAGGAGTGGGTAAGAGCAAAATACAGTTCTGTTCTTGGTTCTTACCCTTGTAACACAATGTATGTTGTGCTAGTGTTATTGGCGAGATAACTGGAGATGCATAAATTAAGATTCTTGGGTCTCTTCTAGAGCCCCATTGATACTGATGTGAGATCCCTTAAAAGAAGAGGGACAGCTTTTTTTTTTTTGTACTTTCTTGAATGTCCTTGATTTTGGGGAGAGGGTGGGGAGAAAAAGCATTTGGTCTGTCTACAGTGAGACAGACTTTAAGACTTTTCAGTCAGCTGAAAGCTCTCAGGCAAAAGATCTAAGCCTACAGGAAATATTCAGATGGTTAGCAGTCAAGGTAAAGGCTCTCAGATATAATTTTCACCACTAGTGCATGTAATCAGGCTTGTGCTTGCATACACTTCTGAATGCCCTGACTGGTAGCTTAGTCATGCTCATTCTTGTATTTTTCCGATTCTGACCTCAGCAGATTTAAACTAACATCAAAGCTCAGCCACTTCAGTGCCTATTCTCACTTTAATAGCTAAATTATTTAGCTTTATGTCCAGATGATAGCTAATGTTAGTATGCATAGTAATATAAAGATACCACAATGTTGAAAACGAATACTCTTAATTTAACTATTTATTTTGTATTTACAGGAGAATCTTTTTACACGTGGCTAGAAGGTAAAGCCTCTTGGATGGGTTAATGTAATGTTAAATTCACTAGAAGAAATACTACAGTATTTTTTTTCCTCTCCCTAAATATTTTTCATAGTGTAGGCTTTTTAATAAATTGTGTGGAACTTCTGAGTGTCGTTCAAAGAATATTTTTTTTCTTGATGGTCTTCAGAAATCTCATTCGCTTGGATGGTGTACTCCTTAAACCCTTCACTGTTTCATCTTTTATAAAGGATAGGTTCACATCAGTACCGGTTACTTTGAATTTTTTGCTCATTTTAGGCATTTAAGCAGGGACATAAGTAACATTGCTAAGTTTTTTATGTGAAAACAGCTTTCAGAAACATTAAAGTTTTTTATGGTGCTCTTCCCGGTATGTAAACTAACATAAGTATGTGCATTCAGAAGGCAAAGCAATTTGCTTTTTATTCATATTTAAATGGAATTATTATTACAGTGGTAGCAATCAAAATTGCATTTTGAAGGTGTGGAAAAATGTAAATGAGTTACATGTACTTAATTTTAAACTTAGTTCATTCTGCTGTTCATAAGTCTTTACTTGTCTAGTTGGAAATCTCTTAACTGGTGCTATTCTAGGTGAGCATACAAATTTACATGCTTTTTAAAATGTGATCTCTGTGAATGACGCTATATCTCAGCCTCACAGATAGGCTTCACCGTCAGCTCTTCCTGCTTCTGTTTATGGAGACTCGAGTGGCAGGGAAGTCACCCAAACATACCTTTGAGAAGGGACCAAACTCGTAAATTCCAAGTGTATTCTCTGTCTGTGGGTGTAAGTGGTATCATAAGCAGTTTCTGCATTTAAATTGTATTTTGGCCACCTAATGCCATTACGTTTTTGTTTATACTGTAAAAGTTTATATCAATCAAAATCATATTTTTCAAGGTTTCGTTCTGTGTATTGAAATCTTCAGTTAATTTACAGTGAAGCTGGGAAGAAATATTTTTGCTATATTCCAGTGTCATAAGGTTTTCTGGGTTTTTTTGTCCTTTTCTGTAAGGTCATTACTGTAATTCAGAGGTAGCTTTAGTTCTAATTAGGATGGGTCACAGTATAGTTTTGGTTTCCAGACTGTCAGTATTCAAGATTATTACAAATTCATTGCTCAAACAATGTAAACATCTTACTTCTGTGTGGCAATTTATCTGTACTAATTGACCAGATACCTATTTGACTGTATTTATTAGAACACTAAATTACTAAGAAATGTGAAACTTCATTCTTAGTACTTTCTTTATATAAAAAAAAAAAGAGGTAAACTTTTCCTATGATAGATATAAGGGCTTATTAACATTGCTAAAGTACTGTGATTGTAATTCTTGAAAGTTAAAAAATGCAGACTTGCATCACTGAAATGTCAAGGTATATTCATTTTAAAATATTATTTCCAGTATTCAGTTTGGAGTTTGTTTGTCTTTTTTCCTGGACAGGTCTTTGCCTTGAGAAAAGAGTGTTTTATAAACTCATTTCTGGACTTCATGCTAGCATCAACTTGCATCTGTGCGCAAATTATCTTCTTGAAGGTAATTTAAGTCTAGGTAAAATTGCTGAATGGAATTCTACAATATCTGTAACATGTATTTGGTTTTTTTCTGAAAATTTCTGATGTATTCTTAGTTGCTTTCTTTTTCTAAATATGCATGTTTTATTCCCCCTGCCCTTTTTTGCCTCTGTGTAGAAACATGGGGGAAGCCTCGCTGGGGACCGAATGTGAAAGAGTTCACTCGTCGTTTTGACCCTATTGAAACAAAAGGAGAAGGACCAAGGAGGCTCAAAAATTTGTATTTCTTATATTTGATAGAGCTGCGTGCTTTGTCAAAGGTTGCACCATACTTTGAGCGTTCAGTTGTTGACCTTTACACTGGAAATGGCCATGAGGATGCTGAATCTAAAGCTCTTTTACTAGATATCTTCAGGGATACAAAGTAAGGCATAAGATTTCTTTTTATCAGTAGTTGGAAATTCTGAGTTATATTCACAGTTGAGAATAGATGACTTCTTGATAGGACAGGACAAGAAAGAGAGTGGAATGAAGAAATGAAAATAAGTAATGGTAGAGAACAAGAGGAATTTGTACATTTGATGGGAAGAGATGAATATTTTTGAGATTTGAATATACCAATCTTTAAAAAACAAAAAAACCCCCCAAACAAACAAAACAAAACAAAAAAGCAACACACAACACCCTGGGCTACTCCCTGTTTCTTGCTTTTTCTAATTTTTCAGTATAATATGCACATGATTTATTTTGAAAAGGAAAATAGTATATGTAGTCTTTTCATGATCCAGTGAGTAATCCAGCTTTTATTGTATAGTTAGGCTCTGGGGTTTTAGCCATCCCTTCTTCCTTCTGTTTGCTCTGTAAGGTTCTTTAATCCAGTTCCTTTGCTCACCTTCTCGCTAATTTTTGTGATTGCTAATGTGCTGTGTGGCTTCATTGCTGTCCTTAATCATAATCTTGCTAGGTATTTGAGATGTGGTCAGGCAATGATCTACTTAAAAGGCAAACATTAAGATAATTTCAGTGTGTATTAGAAAGAAATCTTGATCAGTGGAAATGGAGTGAAGAGAATTCTCAACAAAACTGTAAATAACAGATTTCAAGTTACAGTGATTGAATAGTAAAACTGATAGTATTCAGTCAATTTTTCAAGAGCTATACTGCAAAGGCTAGGAACTCTGAAAAGGATTTTACACTGCTCACCAAGCTGGATGGAACACTGTAGTTTACACCAGTGTTTCGTAGTTTATGCTAGTGTTTGGGTTTTTTGCATTTTGTCTTTATTAGGTCCTTCCATATGCACTTTGATGAAAAGTCCATGTTTGCTGGAGATAAAAAAGGAGCAAAGTCATTAAAGGTAAAGCTAGTTTTCTGAATGACATCCAAAATACCCATTTTAGAATTACGTTGTGTTATTTTAGAAAACTTCTCCACCTACCAGTAGCATACTGCTGAGAGTAGAAAAGGCAGGGATAAAAACTTACAGAATCTAAGGCCTCTTACTCTGCTTTGTAGTAAATGAATGCAAGGTGCTGTTCTGACCCCAGCAGACTGAAATCTCCATTTTAGTGCCTTGGGTGTACCATCAGGAATGTGGTGAGGCAAATGAGTTGAATTGGTATTACCAGTAGATGCAATGGTGTGTTTTAAATAGAGAATCTGTTTCATATAAGCATCTGGAAAAAAAAACCCCAAACCCAACCCAAAACAATCCAGTGATGTTTGCTTAAAAATGGATGCCTTATATAGTATAATATAGTAGAGTATAACATAATATTATACTTAACATTAGAAGAGAATAGTTCCTAAACATGGGAACCTAATGCGAATGCTGTTACTGCCTAGTAACTTCCAGTGTTAACGTGCTGGTGTTCAGGTTGGTATGCACTACAGTTCCACAGTTAGAGTGTGGCTCAGTAATAAAGGTCTGGTTTAATACTTATTAACACTTTAATACTTATTTCAGTAGTAGTATGGAATTTCATCAGCATTAGAAAGAATGCTATTAGAAAGGTGCCAATAGTTTATCAGCCCAGCTAGTGTTTTTCTGACCTTAAATATTTAATTGAGATCATCTTAATTAGTTCTGTGCTGTGCTTGCTTCCACTTTGAAGCTGCAAAGCATCAAGCTACCCATAGCTTTTGACAGGGAATGTCTTTTGTGAATTGTAACTTGTTTGCCTGTTTGTCAAAAAGGTGGATTGGTTCAAAATGTGCCCTTGTGGCCAAGAAGGCCAATGGCATCCTGGGGTGCATCAAGAAGAGTGTGGCAAGCAGATTGCGGGAGGTTGTCCTCCCCATCTGCTCTGCCCTGGTGAGGCTGCATCTGGAGTACTGTGTCCAGCTCTGGGCTCCCCAGTTCAAGAAGGACAGGGAACTGCTGGAGAGGGTACAGCAGAGGGCTACAAAGGTGATTAGGGGGCTGGAACATCTATTCTTATGAGGAAAGGCTGAGGGACTTCGGTCTTTTTAGTCTGGAGAAGAGAAGACTCAGAGGGGATCTCATCAATGCTTATAAATACTTAAAGGGAGGGTGCCAGGAGGATGGCACCAGTCTTTTTGCAGTGGTGCCCAGTGATAGGACAAGAGGTAGTGGGCACAAACTTGACCGTAGGAAGTTCCATCTAAACATGAGGAGGAACTTCTTTCCTTTGAGGGTGGCAGAGCACTGGAACAGGCTGCCCAGAGAGGTGGTGGAGTCTCCAGCTCTGGAGATACTCAAAACCCGCCTGGATGCCATCCTGTGCAACCTGCTCTAGGTGTCCCTGCTCTGGCAGGGGGGTTGGACCAGATGATCTCCAGAGGTCCCTTCCAACCCCTGTGATTCTGTGAAAAGGGATTTGAGTAACAGTAGAAAAATTGGGCAGGGACACAGATACAGTACTTATAGCTCAGAAAATTTTGAGCAAGTTGCTAGAAACTCAGTGTACAGAATCCAAGCATTACCCTGCATGTCCTGTATTTTGGGTTTTTTTTCCAAGGAATTAACTATTAGCAGTGGCTTGGAAACAAAATTCTGGGTTTACGTGGACCTTTGTTATGGCCTGACTACATATGGTAGTGGGTTTGTTCAGTTTTAGTAAGAGAGAATTGATATTCTAGTGGTACTAGATTAGTTAACCTTCTGTTTTTGTAAAGCTAAGAGATACTTTAATGCTTTTTATTTTGTTTTTAACTGATAGGAAGAATTCAGATTGCATTTCAAGAACATATCCCGCATAATGGATTGTGTTGGATGTGATAAATGCAGGCTGTGGGGCAAACTGCAGGTATAGTTTATTTTATGTGTGTGTGCGTCGGGGGTGGGGAGGAGGTTAGAAGATAAGCACCTATTTCAGTTTGGCAGGATGCCTCTTACCTTAGCATTCAGACTTTGTGCACATGGTTGGTCTTTGATATCCTTACCTATATATTGAAAATAGACATATGTTTAGTTCACTGTTCAGCAAATTTGTTTAAAAGCATGTTTGTTTTGTGTAGGCTATAGCAGTTTACTTTACTAAAAGGTATAGTTTGTATTCTCCGGAAAAGATGCATTTAGAGCAGACGCTTCATGGCAAAGTCTGACTGGCAGTCAATATCTTATCTGTATTCAGTGATCAGATGAGCTGTGTAGAATCACCTGTGGGAAGCCTTCCTGGAAATACAGCACTTAATTGTTAGAAAATTCATTGTGAAATTTTAACTCCACAAAATGAGGCATAAGAAAAAGAATTCAAATTTTCTCAATTTATGCAGAAGGCAGCAAATGAATCCAAAGGTGCACAGTAAAGCTGAAAGTTGAAAAGCACAGTTTCAATTCTGGACAGCTATTATTTTTTAATTGAGAACAAGTTTTTAAAACTCGAGACTAATGTTAGGTCCAGATTGAGAATAGTTGTTACTTTGGGGTGCCTACTGTACTATACTGCTGTATGACATTAAGTTTATGAGAGTTCAGTTTTCAAAGAAATTTATAACATAAAAAATTCGGTGGTCTCTACTCCAGAGTTCTGCCTATCTTATCCTAGTTAATGCTTCTGATCTATTACTGTTTTTTCCTTCTCACACAAAATGAAATAGGGCCAGGTTTCCTGACCTAGAAAATTCTCTTGCAGCCAGCCTCAACCGCTTTTTGTCAAAATCCAGTGGGTGTTTCTGTAGCCCGATTAAAAGGGGAAATAAGAATAGTTGCTTCTGTTCTATTTCTGTATTGAAAATAGCGATTGAAAGTGAAACTGCAATGTCTGCCACTGGGACTGGAGATGGAAAAAGCAGAAGTGTTGTGATACCTCATAACAAAGCCTAATCTGACTTGGAAGGGGGAGGGGAGAAGAAAAGGGGAGATCTGATCCAACAGCTCCTGCAGCAGTGGGGCATCTGTAGGGTAAGGGGCGGGAGGGAGCTGCAAGTGTTGTATCAGACATTTTCATATGCATCTGCTGTGGCTGAGAAGAAAAGAGATGGGAAGTGAAGGAGTGATCTTACTGATGTTAAAACATTGGACTCTTGTAGACTCAAGGCTTAGGAACTGCTCTGAAGATCTTGTTTTCTGAGAAAGAAATACAGAGCCTTCCTGAGAATAGCCCATCAAAAGGTTTTCAACTCACACGTCAAGAAATAGTTGCTCTTGTAAATGCCTTTGGAAGGTAAGTTTTTATCATTTGTGTAGTAGAAAAACAGTAAAACTTCAGTGTCAGCACTCAAGGTCTGTGGAAAGATCGTATTGTACATGCAGCTGTAGCTTTTAAAGGCTGAATTATTATTATTATTACTAGTGATATTGATAAACTTAATACCATCAAACGGAGTATGTGGAGTGCTGATTATTAGCCTTGGTGATCATTGTGTGTTGGGATCCAATTCATCTCTTTATCTTAAATCTCATGAATTCCATATTGTGAAAGCTGGACTTAAGTCTTAAGCATTAAACTTTGGGTATGTCTCCTCTGTTTTGGACACTGAGTAGAGCTGTTCTACGTTTTTTTTTATTTCTGTTTTAAATGTGTGTACATCAAAAGTAGTGAAAGGGAAGAAAATTTTTTAATGCTGCCAGCCCTTAGGCTTTTGTATTTTTGTGTATGATGTGATTATTTTTGTTAAAACTTTGATTTTGATTAATCTTTGAAAACAGCAAAAATTTACCCCATTCAAATGATGAAATAAAACATTTCAGCAGCTTTAAAAGATGTGTAGAAGTTGCTTTGTTCATCATGCTAGTTCTTCAGATCTTGAATATAACAATCTGATCCTGTTTAAAATAATGTAATTAACGTTTATGACCTCCGGTTAGAGATTTTTATAGATGTTTAATGAAGTTGGGAAAACTTAAAATATATCTAAACTTTAATCCCTGTAATATAGTATGTAAATACAACGGAGAGTCAGATAGTAGGTCTTTTGAGGGAAAGTAGTATCTTAGTTAATCTTTGGAACAGAATTGTGTTCAAAAAAAACAAACAAAAAGCCCCCATGGAAGATTATGATTTGCACTTCTCTTTCGCAGTTGACATACTAACACTTAAGGGGTTTTTGTTTTACAGGCTTTCCACAAGTATAAGAGAGTTGCAGAATTTTAAAGTTTTATTACAGCAAACTAGGTAATGAAGGCCTTTGCACTAGTGAAGACCATTTACGTGACTGCATTGAGCAGAAGAAACTGATCCTTACAGGACTCACATGAACTGATAAAAAGTAAAATCAAATACCAACTTGAATATTTATGTTTAAACTCGGAATGGTTATTAATTAGAAAAGATATTTATGAATGAAATATATGGTTTTTAAATGTGTAAATTATGCCAATCTGTTTATTTTTTAAGTTCTCTGCTCACAATTCTGTTGTACTGAAACTTCATAAATGTTCTTTATTTCCTTGTCTTTTTGAGACAAGGAGTTGTTTTATATGAAAACATATGTACCTCCACCCTGCCTTGGCCTGTCCTGAGAGAGGTGGTTCACCTCTTGTCTGTCACCGGTACTGAGCTTTGGTATATTCTGAGGACTGGGTATGCTGATTCTGGCTGTCTAAAAGACAAGGAAAAACAAACAAACACAAACAAACAAACAAAACAGAAAAGGTAATAAGGCTATTGCTGAGTTCCTGACTTCTCACTGTAATAATGAATCTTGCTTAAAAATAGGAAATTTACTGAGCAGAACATTTTATTTCATACCAAGCTCCTTTGCATCTTGCTGATACCAACTTTTTTTTTTCCCTTATGTGCTGCTTTTCAGAAGTTCCTTTTTTCTTTAGAATAACTACCTTGTCTCTGATGCAGCACAGTTGGCAGTGACTTTTCTGCATCCCTCTGGCTACCTGCATTTGCTTGGGGGTGGGGGTAAGGGCAGTGGTTAGTGGAGTGCTGCTAGCTGAAAAGCCTCAGTCAATCAAATTTGTATTTTATTCTCTAGATTGTAATCACAAGTTCAGTTTCCAGAAATTGTCTGTTTAATGTCTAAAATGTTAAAATACCACATTTCAATCTTTGAGCCATGGAAATAGATTTGCTCTTTATGGGTTATGTTTTAGTGCTATGTTAAGCGGTCAGTGCAAAAAAATAGGAACTTGGTTTTGTAGTCACTTTTAAAAAAATATGCTTTTTAAAATTCATAATCATACTGACATTTAATACCGCATACTCTATCTATGCAATCCCTAACTGTATCTTCTTTAAAAGGATATTCAGCATAATAAAACGGGTATGTTAATAACGTAACTTTCATAAAATAAGAAATTACTTGTGTATCATTGTCCACAAATGTCAATGATAACTTACCATTGTCCAAAACAGAATTCAGAAACAGCACTACTGATTAGTAGCAACCAAATGTTGGTTTAAATTTAAAATGAAGTAATAATTTTTTCTTAAACTGGCATGTTTCAAAGTGAAGTTAGGCGCTATGAATGTAGGAAGTGCTGGTACAGTGTAGATATATCTCTTGCTTTTAAAAATAAGTCTTCACAAAATGAAGTGCTCTTAAACATTTTTCACCCAACCAGATATTTAGTGACCTGTTTATATAATTGATTGATTGTAATTGTATTGGCTTCCATAATGTGGTCCTTTGCAGCTTGACATACAAATTCTATGTCCCTTGTTTCCAGACTAGCCTCAAATTTCTGCCTAACTGGAGATGAGATAGACTATCCTGCTGACACTTGCTATTGCAAAAAATACTGGTTCTCAAGAAAGTAAACCCTCGAGTCAAACTGGGATAAGCTAAATGAAAGGAAAAAAAAACAAAACAACCCCACAAAACCGAACAACAACAAAACAAAACAAAAAAAAACCCACAACAAAAAAACACGGGGGGGAGGGGAACCCCACCCCCACTGAACTTTGGTGATAGTTGCACAAATTGGCAATGACCTGCTATCCAGTCCTAAGTTCCTGTTTAAGCCAGTAGATAATTTAACGTGGAGTTAGAGAAAGCTGATGCCAGTCTGGGGATGTTATGTTCTTACCCAGCAGCCTCCCTTACCTGTGGGCACCCTTGTCTGAGCAAGTTACCACAGACTTCCTTTCTCTAGTTGGTGGAGAAGAGCAGGTGATTTCTCGGTGGATTCACCTGGCCTGTTCTGAGCTCTGTATTCTATACTTCAGGATGCAGAGATTTGCACCCTAGAGTTTGTCTTTCTCCATTAAACTGAAGTGTGAATCTAGGTAACTAGATCAGATGTGAACATCTGTGTTTGGTAAATGAGTTACACTCTGAGTATCTAACTCTTCTGAGTAATTGTATATATTGAAAGAGTGTGGTTTTCAGTTGGCCATTAATTCCTTGCCTTTTGGATTGACCTGCAAGGGCTAGAACCTGTAGGCTCACTTATGTGAAGAACGCTGTATATCTGGGATTTGTCTACGTTATTAATATAGTGCCTAAAGCTTTAGGCAGGATTTTTTTTATTTGGAGAAAAAAAAAAAATTGTGTTGTCTGTGCTGCCCCAGGAAAGACCTGAGTCTCAGAATTGTTTCTTCCCTTTTCCCCTTGCTTTATGGGGAAAGTGAATTGCTTCCAACCTTCTTCTGGGGATATGACTTGCTATTTTTCTTTTTTTCCACCTGTGCCTGGCTAAAATCTACAGGCACTGAAACAGCATCACATACTAGCATCGTGCACTTGCTCATGGGACAGGTGAGAGATTGAGGCACGCAGATCCTGGACACTGGCTCCTTGCAGCCCTCATTGGCACAGTGCAGGCAAGGTTCATAGCATTGGGTAAGGACATAAAGAGATGGGAAGTTTTTCTTCTTTTCTTTTGTGTTATGAAAACACAGGAATGCAACTGAACGGCGCATTCTGTGTACGGGGAAGTTCTGTCACATTTGAAGGTACATCTCGCTTGGTGATCAAATATGGAAGGCGTTTCATTTCACTGTCGTTGTAGAAATACGACATAAGATTTTTCCTGTTATGAATCTAGTTGAAACAATTTTCTTGTCACCATCTTTTTTTTACTGTATTTGATGTATATTCTGTGACTACTGCCTATGAAGTTTTGCCATGTGAGTTGGATGATTTAATTCGTTATATGTTAAATTAAATTTTAGAAATTTACAGATCTGTTTTTATACTAAAGAATAAGGTTTGTTACACTGTCTATGACCTGTAAACTATTTTAAATTCTAGCTCCCTGTTGGAGATCACCTTGTCAACATTGCCTACCATTCATTTCAGAGTAAAAGTACATTCCTTGTACAAATGACACAATGATTGTAATGCCAGAGGTAGTGAGAAGACAAAGACAAAAATGTTTCATTTTTCCGAAGTCATGAAGATTTAATGTGAAATGGTAAAAAGACTTGGTGCAAACTGCATGGGTAAAATGTAGGGCGCTGTTGCTGAACAACTAGCTCTTTGGTGCCTGAGGAGGAAGGTGAGAGTATAGATTTAAAACAGTAAAATACAGAGACTTGTGTAAGCTGGAGTAACAAAAGTGTTTTCCTACTTCAGCTGCTGATTTGTGCTGTATATCATTGTATGTGCATGAAATACACTGTGCCACACTCTCTTGAGTTGTGTTTTGATGGTTGGGTTGCCTTTATCTGACTTGCTTTGTGCTTTTCTGGGAAATGACCTGTAATATGTTGTAAATAATCTAGATGCTTATGTTTATAAAGGAGCAATCAGAAATTCATCACTTTACAATTCCTCCATATACCTAGCCTATTAAAACTTAATATTTATTGAAATCAAAATCAATGTTGGAACTGCTTACTGAGATCTAAACACTTCTGAATCTTTGCTATGTTTGAATCTATAAAATGCAAATTAAAGTATTTTCTGCTACAACTTCTTTTTTGTGAATGTAATTTTTGGGTTTTCACTTGAAAATTTCTTTACTTTTCACTTACCTTTCAACTGCACTTGGTAGAAATTATATAAATTAAATTATTTACATGTCAGTCATTTAAGTTTACGATGATGAGCAGGCTTTCATTCTCACTTTCATCCTGTTCAAAAAATGAATGTAACCTCTGTATCTGTTGCTGTTTACAGCATGTTGTAGTGTGTCAGCACATCAGAAATTCATGTGGCAGAATTACAGTATCTTTCTGTATGAATATGGCCAAATTTAGGCACTGGTTAAGTCCAGTTGTTTTAAGAGGTGTAAAGGCTTATTTTGAAATGAAGTTTGGTCCATTCTGTCGCTTTCTCAGACTAGCTTATTAAATCAATTTTGTAAATATTTTTTTTCTGGTTGTTTTACCCAGTGGGGCTCTTGATGTGAAATTATTCCCCCTAAAGGGTTTCTGCAGCTTTCTGTTTTATTCTATGTACGTACTTCTAACAAATTATCTTACTAAAAATTTGATACATGTATTTCATCCTCAGTTTAGATGGGTAAGTATCTGTTACACATGTGATGATAATTACAGTGATTGAATTAAAATTTAAGAGCTTACCTTTCACATTGTTGTTTAAATCGCCCATGTTTTGAGAGTATGTAATTCATTACTGTGGTTGGTTATAGTCACTTGTAATTCCACTTTTTGCACGCATACTGTGGCATAGAGATCAAGCTTGTTTCAAGCGCAGAATTCTTATAATTAAATTTTTGCTGTGCAGCTACATCTGCTGTGAAGAAAATGTAATTCCTGCAGACGTTTCTTGCACTAGGTCTTCAGGCAGTTTTGTACAAACGTGACTGTAGAATTCCAAAGGGTTTAATAAAATTTCTGTTCTTCTCCTAACCCTGTGGCACCTTTTTTAAGCTCTGGCTGATAGTTTAATTGGCTTTTTTTCTTCAAGGAATATTTGGGAAGAAGTGAAGAAACTAATGGAAGCTCTGGAGGGCAAACAAGTGGCAGGGTGCTTCTGCCAGAGGCAAGGCTGGTGCTTTGATTTTACCCTGTGGAAGACTTGGCATATGAGTATGGCACTACTGTGCTTTCTGCTTCCAAGCAGACCTGATCAGATCGACTCCCCATCCCTTCTTTTATTCCTGTGTATCCTCTGTGAAATGTATATGAGAATTCTCTACTTCTTGTACTTCCTGAAGCTGAATATGAGGAAAACATCAAGCCTGTTCACCATTTGGGGATGCTGTAGTACACCTCAAAATGGACTACTTTTAGAGAAGTAAAGATTACTATAAGAAATACGTTTTTCTCCTAGGGAAATGTGGATTAAATTACAGTATTGGTTTCATGTGGGGAAGGAGAAAGAGATGCTGGGGACGCAGAGCTCTTCTCAGTAGAGCATACCAGTCACTACTGGGCACAATAAAAAGACCTGAGGGTAGGGTTAGGGTTCCTGCTTGCCTTAGTAAGCCTAAAAATAATTAATACTAATCTATGTGCAAATGTCACATATTAGAATTATATGCACATTTCCACCACAAACCACTAAATTTATCCCTGAACCTACAAGGCTGAAGCACGGCTTTGCTGACCTTCTGCTAGTTATACAGAATTTATCCTCTAGGTGCACTTGAGGTTTTTCTGCTTTACCTGTTCCTGGCTCTTGTTCTATTCCCAGACTGCACTTCCTAGGTTTTTAATAAATAAGGAAGGACTGCTATATGTATCCATCTCCCTGGCTCGGTATTTGACTTACTCTTCTACATAATATACCTAGAACTGATTGACAGAGATGATTGCATAACTTTAATTTTTCAAGCTTAGAAATTTTCAGCCTATTTTGCAGTTCACAAGGTTCCAGCCAGAGCAGATGCCCATCTCTACCGTTCTGAGACTGTCCCTATCGCTGCTGAGAAGATACAGTTTTTTTACAAGAATGCAATGTGTTTTGAGATCATAACTAGAGTATAGATGACTTTTAGTCTCCAACCATCTTTCTGCACTGAGTAAGCAGTGATCATCCAAAGAGTACATTGTGCTCTGAGATTGTAGCAATAACTTGAAAAGACAGTATTTAATCGGGTTGATATTTTTCCCTTACAGGCTTTTATGTGCATGTAAGAACTGCTACTGTCATGCATTTGAATGACCCATTCATGTGTTTACAGTGTATTCATCATAATCATGTATTTCTAAGCTAATACACAGTGTAAAAATAAAAATACTTAGAAAATAATTATGCTATTTCACTTCATGAAACTTGCTCTTTTAAAATGAGCATAAAATGATTAAATTATACCGTCTAACAACTCTATTCAAAGCCAAAAATACCATGGCTTAGAAAAAGGTATTAATTAGAACAGTTCAAAGTTTAAATCATTAGCTTATACTTCTCCTTGAACTATGAAAAGCTCGTGGCAAAGACAAGTTCTTCATTTATCTGTGCATAAAACGCTTCTAAAAACCAAAAGGTGAAGAAAAAATGCTAAGCTTTGTTTTTCAATATTTATTTTAATATTGGAATGTCCTAGAACGCTGTAGTTGATTGAAGTTATATAGGGCTTGGCCGGTCTGTGTCCAGTGTCGGGTCTTGTTGAAGGGATCCTATGTAAGCCATGAAGCTGTTGTTCTGATGGCCCCAGTCGTAGTAATCTGGAGAGAAACTGAAAAAGAAAACAGAAGAATTGGTGACTGGCAGGTTGGTTGTGCAGGTACCTGGTTAGTGAATGTGGGCAAAATGCAATCACATAGATGTAGTTCTCACGCCAAAGTGCAAAAATAAAATAAACGCCCAACCAGGGGTTCAGGCAGGTACTTATTTTTCGGATCTGTCAATTATTTTGGCCCAAGTATCCTCCACTCAGTGTTTCCTGATTCTTCTAGTTCACTAAAGACTCTCCCTTTTTCTGCTTCGCTCATCCAGAAGGTGTTTGAAAACCCTAGAAGCAGTGCTGCTAATCCCTGCCAAGTCCTGCCACCGCAAGGGCCTGTCCGTGACAGACCTAAACCTCCTGGGTCCATGTACAAGGGACCGGTACTTGGTTAGCTGCCCTGGCGTACTGGCTTTCCTCTCATGAGCAGTGTGACACAATACACGTGGCTGGTGTGGCTTCCACTGGGAACTGTGCCTGTGTTACCAGTGTGGCTGGTTCCCTCGTGCCTCTGTGCCTCCAGCTGTCGGCTGGATACCAGCCTGGCACACGCCACCTCCAGCATCCTCGATGGGCTTAGTTACTATGTGAGAAAGCAACGCAGGGATAGGATGACTGATAACTGTAAATAGTGAATATCCAACTCTACTGAATCATGGTTTGGGCTCAGAGATAGTGACTACACAATCCTAGCTAAATGAGCGACAAGAACTAGATCTGGGTACGTTAGCTGTGGCTAGCAAGTTAGCCTTCATTTTAAGATGCCTGATTACATTGATCTACTACTGGCATCAGTAGGTACAGGAAGCAGCAAATGGGTAACACTGACTGAGCCTCCTTTCAGGGCAGGATAGTGGCCTGGCAGCGCCTTTCCTTCTCTGCACTGGGTGCTATCATTCTTGCTGTGAACTGCTGCTTCCTGGAAGGGAATCCTTACCTAAAGCTCACCGTTACATAGAGAAAAGGGGCTTTTGGAGCCAGTTCTGGGTTGTGTGGGATTTTGGCAGTTAGGTGGATTCCCATAAGCTTTCAGCAAGTGGGAAAGCAAATGCCCTTTTCATTTCAGGTAAACCCCAAGACATTTAGCCATGTTACAGGGCAACCCAAGTTGAGAGGCTCTCACTACCACCATCGCAAGCTGCTGCCTGCGCTGTTGAGTTTTTCCCTCCTCTCCCTGAAGGCAGGGAGATGGCTGTTTTTCTAGGTTGCCTTGCTCACACACGTAAACTAGTAAATGGCACTTCTTAGGCTACTCTTGGAAGAAACAGAGGGTGAAACATGCAACCCAAAGATCTGACCTGAATTTTTCACAGTAGCATGCTGTTACAATTCTTAGATCCGTCACAGTTTGGGGCGGACTGGCCACACTTTCATTCTTGTGTCCTTGCAGTCTCTGTGGGGCCCTTGGATCCCTACAGTTGCTTGGTGCTGCCTTTCCACTTCAGCTTCCCCCTTCGATTGCCCTCACCCCCTGGAATTTATGCAACAGCCGGAGCTAGACAATTTACATTCGTCTTCTGCAGTGTGTGAGAGTTGTTCCTCATCCAGTTTCTGTCATGGGAAGCAAGCAGTTCCCTCTCGTATCTCACCTGCCCTGTGCCCCCTGTGGTGCAATATTCCATGCTAGATCGTCATCACTGTCGTATCTGCGAGGATTGTCAAAGAAATACGATCTGGGACTGAAGCCATGGCTTGGGACCATTCCTGCATTGGCCTGAGGGAAGGGAAACATCAGTCAGTACTTGCAACAGATAGATAAACTGCTTGGTGCCTGACTTCTAAAAGAAGTCACTGCAGACTTACCTCCTGGCTTCCAAAATAAAACAGGCAATTTTACATTTGCTGTAGACAATAGAAATCTTGCATTTTCTGTTTTTCTCTACCAGCATAGCGACAGTCTACTAATCTTAATGGCTTTTCCTCTTCCTCCTTCTAGCTAACAGATATGACCAATTTCTGAAACCACCCTCCACTATGCATTTAACCTGTCTGCTGAATTCCTGTCCATCGTGGACACTTTGTGCTTTTAGCCAGCTGACTTGAAGTGAGCATAGGGAAGCAGCTGAGGAGCTGAAGGATGTGAAACAACTAAAGGTGTTTGGTTTTACCACCCCCATTTGTAACCCTCCCTCCTGGTGCGTTACCTCCTTTGCCTCAGGAACTGATCATGCTGAACCTTGGTGCACTGCTTAATGAAACCACAGTGCAAAAGCCCCTTAGGACCTCTCTGAGCAATTTCAGTATCTACTGCTGTGAGGATCAAATCCCAAGGAAAGGTCCTTTGATAAAACAGGGAAATGGGTGTACATGTAACTCCTTCATTTACAAAGCATTTTGCTTTCATTTCCCTATGAATCAAAACAGAAAACATAGGAGATTTGAAAGGTCAATTTGATTCTGGAAACAATGCAGAGAGACATCCAGGACCCAGTTGAGCCTCTTCCATGGGTCCACTGCTTCTGTCCCCAGGGAACAGGGCTCCCTGCACCTGTGGATAAGCCAGGATGACATCTTCTCCTTGGCCTTAAGCAGGAGAGCAGTTTAATCTCCCCCTGTTTTTTAGATGTTAAATAACTTCGACAAAGATGAACTAAAAATACATCCATCTCTGTCGTCTCCCCATTTCCAACATCTGTCTGGCTGAGGGTATGGCAAGGCAAAGGACCATGCACCGAAGCACACAGACGGCTCGTTCCAGGCTATAATTGGCTGTTGAGTGGAGCTTTACATTTGAACCATGCTGAATGCAGGCTGCCTCTGATCAAACTTTTTGTTTCTGAAGTTCTGAATGAAATACGCACAACTATTTCTTAGAATCATAGAATCGTTTAGGTTGAAAAAGACCTTTAAGATCATCAAGGCCAACCATTAACCTAGCACTTCCAAGTCCACCACTAAACCATGTCCCTAAGCACCACATCTACCCATCTTTTAAATACCTCCAGGGATGGTGACTCAACCACTTCCTGGGGCAGCCTGTTCCAATGCTTGAGAACTCTTTCAGTGAAGAAATTTTTCCTAATACCCAATCTAAATTTCCCCTGATGCAACTTGAGGCTGTTTGCTCTTGTCCTATTCCCTGTTACTTGGGAGAAGAGACCAACTCCCACATCGCTACAACCTCCTTTCAGTTGTAGGGAACAATAAGGTCTCCCCTCAGCCTCCTTTTCTCCAGACTGAACAACCCCAGTTCCCTCAGCCATTCCTCATAAAACTTGTGCTCTAGACCCCTCACCAGCTTCGTTGCCCTTCTCTGAACTCGCTCCAGAACCTCAATGTCTTTCTTGTAGTGAAGGGCCAAAACTGAACACAGTATTCAAGGCGCTGCCTCACCAGTGCCAAGTACAGGGGGACCATCACTTCCCTAGTCCTGCTGGCCACACTATTTCTGACACAAGCCAGGATGCTGTTGGCTTCCTTGGCCACCTGGGCACACTGCTGGCTCATATTCAGCCGGCTGTCAGCCAACACCCCCAGGTCCTTTTCTGCCAGGCAGCTTTCCAGCCACTCTTCCCCAAGCCTGTAGCTCTGCATGGGGTTGTTGTGACCCAAGCGCAGGACTGGGCACTTGGCCTTGTTAAACCTCATACCATTAGCCTTGGCCCATCGATCCAGCCTGTCCAAATCTCTCTGAACACCCTTCTTACAGGGGTGATCAACACTCCCGCCCAACTTGGTGTCATCTGCAAACTTGCGGAGGGTGCACTCAGTCCCCTCATCCAGATCATTGATAAAGATACTAAGATATTATGATATTCTTGGGATTGTTCCTTATTAAAAATAAAGAACATTTCAGATTTTTACTAAATCAGAGCTGTTGTTAAGACTTTTTAAGTAAAAGAAGGCTTGTTTTAATTCTAACCCCATGATTTCTGGCCAAGTATTTTCAACCACTGGACCATTTGATACTTAACTGCTGTTAACAGCCTACTGAACACATTAGACTTAAATCCTGTGGCCCTTGGTCTCCCTCTTGTGGCATACTTGCACCGAAGTTCAGTTTTGCCTTGCTACAGAGTCTCTTCATTTTTTGTTTCTTTCTAACATCGTTGTTTCCAGTTTTCCTCTTACCATGATATCATTTAGCATAAATATGAGTCTTCTGTAGAAAAAAATCCATATATGACCTATGACAGATAATGTCTACCCCCAAAAAGGTACCCATAAAAGAAGTGATATCACTTATGGCTCTTCTGAACTGTATCTTTATGAAGTTGAAGATTTAAGGCTTTCTGCAAACTATGATGCAAAAATATAATGTTACATGTGTTAATGCAGTGCTCTTTGACTTGTGAGAGAATACTGCCTGTTTGACTCCACTGACTCTCATTTGAGGAGGATTCCAAGTCTTTGTGTGATCAGCTTTTTGAAAGGAGAGATTATACCACATCCCTTATTTTCCTTCTCTTGTGAATCTCTCCCACACTATCCAAACTTGACCACCAGGTCTAGCCTTACTAAACTCACTTTAAATAAAATTAGAGCTCTCTGTGGTCACTTTTTAGAAGAGCAGCGCCACCGGACTGTACTTTAAAACATTTTTTCTCTTTGCAGTTGCCCTGGCTAACTCCTAAGCAGGAGTGGGGCTGAGATTTTTTTTGGTGATGGACACTGGGGTCCATGGGGTTTCTTAGTATGATGTCAGGTGTCATAGGTGAATAGTAAGAAGGGCTTGATCCAGGGCTTTTTACTTCCTTGTTCAGCTTGGCTTTATCATTGACTCTGAAATCTGCATGTGAGAATAAAAACCATCACCTTCTCTAAAAAGTTATTCTATTAATTGCTTCTCTTACTTGTGAATTTACCATTCACATCCTTCTTGGGGAAAATTGGCTTTGGTTTGGTTTGGCCTACAGAAACGAGACATTACCTTGCTAATCCTAGTGCAGGGCTGATATTCCCCATGTGCCTGTCAACCAGCATATCCTATGCTAACCTGGAGACATTGCCTCCAGCTATAAAAAGATGCTCGTCCATGTACTAACTACCTAGATCTTAAGGATACTTACAGGGAATTATCCTTACAACTCACACCTTAATCTCTGCTCTGCTGCAATAGCAAACAAAAATGTCAGCAAGTGCTTATTATGGCTATTGGTCTTTGACATGGAAACAATTCAATGGGTACTGAAAGGGCTGAAAGAACTCAATCTATTATTTCATACCTGGCATTGAACAGTTAGCACACAAGCATTTTCACTGCTATGTGATGAAAGTTTGGATAACAAACTCTTTTTCCACTGACTCCAAGACAGTACTGTATTAACTCAAAGTTCAGATATCCCTAAATTTAAGAAGGTTCCTGATTTTTAAGGTAAACTGCACTAAAAACACCTTGTCTTCCTTCTGGGTAAATATGATGAGTTTCTTTTGTGAGAAGTTAGTATAAGGAAGTGGGAAGTTTGGGTTGCTTTTATTCTGCCAAGGACACATTGAAAAAGAGAAATCAAAATGTAAAGAAGGATAAGCTCCTTCAGAAGCTGAGCCCTCTGGACCTGCCTGGTCATTACACTAACAAATACACTAACAAATTTCACTTACAAGATCTTTTGTAGGGTTTCGGACACGGAAGAAATACACAACCAACGAAGTAGGCAAGAGCTCCCAGATGAAAAGGATCACTCCGAACACTATGTAACCTGCATCTCCCAGCTGACATTTCAGATCTGCCTGTTGAAGAGTCAAAGAGAAAAATGTTTAAAAATAAAGATGGCAGCTCATTTAAAGGTGCAGGAGGCAACATGTCTTTTTATGAAGGTCTATATTTAAGTGGCTGAAAAGCTTGACAACATGGCAGAAATTCCATTGAGTAAAGCCAGGTTAACCTGGCTGGTGATTAAAGGCATACTAAAAAAATCATTATGCTATCTTGTTGGGTACATGACTTCCCTTTCCTTCTACCTTTCCTCCTCCCTCCTCCTCCTCCTGCTATCTTTCCTTCAGCAAAATAAAAGCTTAATGCAGGGGTCTTCCCAGCCTGAGAGCCTGGCACACAACCATTTGATCAAGTGATCAAATCCAGGTAATGAGAACCTAGCTCTCCAGTCCTTTTCCAGATGGGAATAATATGTAAAGGAACAATCAATGCCCAGGTCTTCAAGGGCATTGCTGGCAATCTGGCTTTTAAAAATTAAGGCTTGGATCCCTTCAGATTGGTGCACATTGTTAGCTTGAATAACCATACTGTTACTCTAGCATTAGCTTTGAACTTCTCTCTAGATTTCGCCTCCACCATTCACCATAGCTGCAGAGGGCAAATCCTGTTCTTTCATGTGTTTTGTACAGAAGAGAAAAGGATAATGTTTCTGATAGGTGATCTGAGGCAGTTATCACAGTACAAACATTGGGCTGTACTTTTAAAAGTGACTTTTGATTCTGCTACCTGCTTATTAGTTCCAAGCCCTTTACACATGGCTCAAATCATTGACCCCAAAATCCAGGCACCCCTAATGTCACAAGTCAGATCAGATGTTCAAAAATCAGCAGTAGTGACCTAAGGCCTAAAGCGTTCCAGTGAGCTCCTTACGAACAACTTCTGCCTCCACAGGGGAAAATGGGACCAAATACTCTAGCCATAAAGTTCCAGCCCCCGTTACTCCAGACTCTAAGAAGTGCCCCCTGCAGGGGGTCAGCAGGAGCAGCAGCAACACTCCACGCCTCAATAACAAGAGGCAAAATGTTTGATTCAGGAGACGAGTCACAACCTAGTGTTCTTCTGCCTAAACCTGTGTGTTCTAATTACATGGAGTGGCACCACTTAGCTGCACTCCTCTTCTCTGCACAGTAGCAGGGTTGATCAGTGGTCCCTTGACAGACCCTACTCAACTAACTCTTAATGAGGTCCTCTGCGAAATCCTACCCTTCTGTTTACCTAATTCTTATTTACAGTTTTATCTACTGCTCAACAGAAAATTTTTAATGGCTCCAGGTTTGCTTGGCCACCCTGGCAATACAAGGCCCTTGCGTGGCTGTGAACACTGCTTTTGGTCTGCAGGTACTGGCTGGGAGGGTGGGGAGACGTCAAGTGTCTGGGATTTTGAGGCCAAACAAAATGTATTTATGGTCCAGACCCAGGCCTGCCATTTTGCCTAGCCTTGACAGAGCTGAAAAACTACTGGGACCTCACTACACGCTTCAAAGCAGAGAAAGGAGCTGGATGTGCAGATTTCATAAAATTCAGCAAAGAATCCCCTGCTATTTCCTTTAGTGTTTTTATCACTGTTAGTTTTCAATCATCTGAATTGCCACTTGCAATTAAAGGTTGGGAAGAATCTTAGTCTTATCCTCAAACTACAGAAGTCATCACAATAATGACAGAATTAAAGTAAATAACTCTACAGCTCTGGATGGCAATGGGAGATTTCATGATGACCTCAGAACTGAGCATTTCAGTGGAATCAAGTACTGTTTTTCTGCTTCTCCAATTACAGTACATTCTTTCTAACGGACAAAACACTTGTCTTTTTTAATAAAAGGCTTTTTTTTAGACAATAAAATTAAGGCAAATAAAAGTTTGATTTTTTTTTTAAATTATTTGGCAGTGATCACTTCTTTCTTTTGGCACTGAGGGGTTTTTTTCCTCCTTATGCTGAAATTACCAGAAATTTGTATTCCTGGAGCAAAACAATCTTAGTGCATTGAATAAAAGAAAAAAATAATAGGATTTTAATATATTAATTCCTCTTGTCACAGCATTTAGGAAATCAGCTATCACATACAGAAGGCGTTTTTCTCGTTAGCAAATATTTTCATACTTGCCTGATCTGATACGTTGTACCAATCGTAATCAAAAGAATTGACTTTCTTGGTTTGGGAAAACGATAAGATGAACAAGTTGTAACAGGCTCGTGAGGTATAAAGTAGTATAACAGTCACTCCTATACTTGTCACCTGACAGACAGATGAGCCCTGGAAGAGATTTAAACACAGGTTATTATTCATAAGGGAAGTTGACAAGAACATTGCTTTGCTTGGACTTCGAGGGTTGTCATGCTACTCTGCCTAATGCAACTGACTTTTTCTCTTTCCTTCTTTGATCAATTCATCCTATAGTATGTATATTCCTGTATTTTATCAGTACAGTCGTTTCCAAGAAATGGTAGCAGTTCCAGCCTTTATCAAGACGGGCTGCGACTAATTTCTACAACCTATTGTACAAGTGCTATTATCAGAGCAATGAAAACACATAAGAACTACACTTGGTATCAGATGCAGCAAGAGAATTCAGCCTTCAGCTGTGCATTAGCCATAGAGCATCCTGTATCAGATGCTGGCTAGCTAGCATGATGCAACCTTGCATCTTTTTACAACTGCTTGCTGTGCACCTATTTCCTAAGTACCGAGCAGATCGAAAGAGTCAGCAGTTAAACACAGCACAGACAAGAACAGAACATCCTGCCTTACCTAATGTCAACACAGAGGAGAACAAGTGGAAGCACAGCCTACGGGCAGAGTGACCATGGCAGGGCAGTCGGTGACTTGGAGCTTGGGCACAAGGGGAGGAATGAGACTACAAAGTGTGAAATCACAACAGTTCCTAAGCCCTCGAGGGAAAAATAGACAGAGCAGGGGAAAAAGCCTAATCCAGCGTGAGGAACAAGTGAGACACCTGACCACTGTGTCAGGTGGGGAGGGTCACTGTGGGGGGCTGAGACACCAGCACAGGAGTTGTAGTAGCAAGAAAGGAAGGAATCTGGGAGCCATGGCTACAGGGATCAGTGTGAGTCTGCTCACAGAGGCAGGCAGTGTACAAAAATGGGACTGGCTCTGAAGGAAGCTCAAAGTAAATTCTGTGCAGTTGGCTCAGCAATAGTGCTTTGCACAGCCAAAGGAGGCAAGATGGGTTAAAGCTCTGTGTGCTTTTAGAGGAGCAAGATACCTGGCAGTCATTTGCTTCACTAGCCCTGCCCTTTCCCTCTCCTGGCAGAGACCCACACCAGGAGAATGGGCTCCTCTCATCTATGTGAGAGACGCCAAAAGAGAAGTTGCTCCTCCCCTTACAGGACCTTTTATACCGGTGCAGAAGACACCCTAATCCCTCCACTCAGTCTGCTTCCAGGTTTGCAGCCAAGCAGCAGAGGTCCAAAGCCCTATGGCAGGTAGAACACAGACATAACAGAATAGCTAGTGAAGTATCAGGGAAAGTCACCATGTCCTGAATCCCTGGCCTTCAGGAGACTACCAGGGCCCCTCTGCTGCTCACCCACACTGGTAGCTATTGTCCCTGTGGCTCTGTCAAACCAGCTCCTCCGTCTGCACTCGCTGGTGAGTGTCAGTAAAGAGGAGCTCGGGGACTAGTCAGAAAAGCTTGCAGAAAACTAGCTTGCCTGTTTTCCCAGCAAAATAATATTGATTCATGGAACAGTCAGGCTCAGGAGTATTATAAAATGCCCAGTACAGTCAGCCTCTCTGACTGCATTCCTGCTTACAACATGCTGGAGCTACCACCACTCACCAGGCCACAACCTGTAGCCATGTCAGGAGTGAGCCAAAAGCCTGCTGCTATATGGGAATTGAAGCCAGAGACATAGTAGGCAGTGGTGAAAGCTGTGGCAAGACCAGCAAGCAGGAAACGCCACAAAGAGGAAATGTTTGCTAGGCACTTCTCTATTCTCCTTCGGTATTAGCAACCCAGTGATGCTGTCATGGAAACCGAGGGTGAGAGAGCAGAGGGAAGCTGCTGACTGGCACATACCATATCGCAGCTCAGTGTCACTTACAGACTGGGAATAGCAGAAGTGAA
This sequence comes from Burhinus oedicnemus, assembly GCA_008921705.1. NCBI lineage: Eukaryota > Metazoa > Chordata > Aves > Charadriiformes > Burhinidae > Burhinus > Burhinus oedicnemus. The sequence continues at coordinate 549,765 of VFFE01007111.1, read as the reverse complement.
GAGCAGAATGGGGTCAGTATTCCCCTACATAGGTTTCCCTACAAAGCTGTCATTCTTTAATAGTTAACAGTTAAATATGCTGCAGATTTAACAAACTTCAGTCCCACCAAATACAAAAAAGGGGGTAAAAGCGTCCTGGTTTTGCTGCCAAATATACTTAGTGCATTGGGGAAGGGAGAACGCAGCAATAAAAGTAAAGCCAGAGGAATCCTTTTTCAGTCACAGGCCCCTATAGAAGAGAGGGGGAGCCCCGAGTTTGTAGCATGTCCCACTACATGTGATTCTGGTCAGCACAGAACTGGCCCCACTCCGCACCTAAGGGCAGGGCTGTGCACCTCCTTGTGCTGCCGTAGCCTTGGCGCAGAGTACCAGGCCAGTCCCCTGTGCCAGGTCATGGAGGTGAATGTGTTTTCACACGCCGTCAGAAGATACGTGCCAGCAGATGGCAGATGCAAATAAAAGGCTGCCACTACCGATGCCTATATACGTGCACCACAGAGCACACACTATCTCCAACGCTACTTCTATCACATCACTGCAGAGAATGGATTTTTCTTCTTCAGCTAGTTTTTTCAGCACAACAGTAGCAGATTAAACCAGGATGGTTTTTCACTGCCAGCTCCAGCCATTTGTATCCCTAAGTATGTGCAGCCAAATCCTACTGGAAGTCCCCAGAGGAACTCCCATTTCAGGTCAGCAGAGAGGAGCAAAGCACTCTTTAATTCTTATTTCCACATTCAAATTTTCATCAGCTGAGCATTCTGTCCTTTCTTGTCTGCAACAATATTAGAGTTTGTTTGGTTTTTGTGAAATAGCTTGAAGTAAAGAAGATCAAGTTTCCTGCAGGAGGAGGAAACGGAACAAAGTAATCTACCAAAGCCTCCCTTAGGTTAACACCGCTTTGTTACAGAGATTTACGCTTCTGTGATTTGCAGCAGTAGAAAAACTTCTCTTACTAGTAAAAATAATCCATTGCCCATGCCCTTTGGTCAGCAAGTGACAGGCTTGAAAGAAACAAAACAAACTAAGCTGTGTTTTTAAATCTTCTAGTCAGCCCTGAACTTTCAGTTGTTGTGCAGTATGGCCAGATTTGATTAAACAGGAAAAGTACTACTTTCATCTGATTAGGTAAATGGAGAGAGGAATTTTATGATAAGATTTTCTAAATAGTAGCTGATACTTACATTTTTGAAGGGTTTGTTGTGGTAAAGGTAATCTGCTGTTGGTTAAACTAATAATTTTTTTTAAGATATAACTATCTACTGCAAACACAAGGACCTTTGAAAGCCCTACTTCATTATTTATAATAAATACAAAACACCTTCACTTATTTTATAATAAACAGTGCAGGCTTATGTGATGCCACCCTGCACCTTGACCACTGAATGAGTCCAAAGCTGAAAACCTAATATTTCTTTAAAGAACGTTTTGTAGAGTAATATGAGAGACTTTTTTCCTCCTTCTCCCCACTTGGCTGAATCTATAATGCATTAAGTCTTTTAAAACACATTCTCATTATCTATAGGACAGTATGCAAATGTATAAAGGGAGATTCATATTCCTCTGTCTGGCTTATCTTTAGCATGCTGCTACCTTAAACATTTAACTTAATCAGTCAATAATCTGACAAGCTGAAGGATTTCAAAGTATAGACCACTTCTGTGTAGCAATACTGAAATGAAATGATCTTCAGACAGGGATCTGGAGAAAGCAGTATCCACTTGAAAAACACCTGTGAGAAACTCCAGCCAATAAGCTCTTGTAAACTCTGCCTCAAAAATACATAGTCTGGGGTCACTGGTGTTAGCCAAAAGCACCCTTGCTAGCACTTAATAATTAATTAATATATCAAGCAGGACGGCCAGCCTGCCTTTGTCTCTCAGAAGGTACTTGAAAAGAACTGAAAATGTACCTTACCTTGGACTCCAAGTAAATGTTGGCTAAAGACATCTTGGAAATCTTATACAGGCAGATGGAGAGTGAAACAGCGCACAGCACAAACAACGTGTCATTAATTGCCACCCGGACAGAGACAATGACTTTTCTCTCTGAATTCTGTGTCCTCACCAATACTGCACATGTTAAATTCACCAAGAGGAAGAGGAGACTTATGAAAAGAGAAGCCAGGTAGAGTGGCAACCTGGGAGAGTGAGGAGAAAACAGTTTTAGCGACATTGTTCAGCAAGTGTCAGTCATGAGATGGAAGTTGCACTCTGAGCGATGAAAGCTGGACGTGTTGGGCTGCCACAGCTGACAGACTGACCAGCCACCCGAGCCCAAATCAAAGTGCTCCAGATTGCTGGAGAGATTAACTTAGCTTGTTTCAAACCTGTTTTTACAGTTACACAACAAGCTGTAAGTAAACTAATGTCAACCAGCAAAACGTGGAAGACTGCAGCAGAAATACATGAGCACAGTTCTTAAAAACTACTTGAAATACACATCTACTTTCTTAGAGCGTGCACTTCAAATAGAGTACAAACCCTCTGACTACTCACTGACAGGAGAAACCTTGCAAAAGGTTGAGTTGCCTGGAATGGACTGGTTTTGACCCTGGTTTTACTACACCACCACTGCCATGAGAAACATCACTGACTGATGATGTTTGCCATCAGATTTCATATTCAATTAGGGAAGTGTCTAACAGCAGGAAAAATCTCTGAGTTACTGGTTCCCCAGCATCTTTCTCTGTCCCTTTTCCTGAATAACTTGGTCATGGGCAACCTCTTGAAAGAAACATTGAGAAATTTAAATATACATATTGATTCTGGCTTGGTATTTTGCCATCTGTGCTAGGCAAAAAGGTTCATTTGCACAACCACAGGAGCAGGGCTGGAACAGAAATGTGACAGACAGAAGCCCAGAAGCTGGACTGAATTTCTCCATCTGTTTTTTCACACCTACCCAGCACTGATACCTGCAATATAAGTATACCACATACTCAAGGAAAGCTGCTTCTACTTTCTCTTTACTCCTACACACAGCTGTGGAGCTTTTCACTTAAAAGAAAACAAAAAAAAAGCATGTTTCCATTTCAGGTGTTTGCTTACTTCATTATCATTGCTGACCAAGGCAATTACTTATAAGGGTCATAATCTTCAGTCACTGAACTAGGCTTTTCATGCCTGCTGGGAACTTTGAATTTGGCTGACAACAAACACTGTCCCTGAAGAATGAAATTCTGATTGTTTAAAGATATTTTACCCAATGGTGATCTTTTTCTTTTACACATTCATATCCTTTTGGGATAGCATCAACCTAGCTACAAAGCTGAAGCATAGCTGGCTTCTTTTCAGAAGGCAAGAAAGGAAGGGGTATACCTTTGAGACCTTTTAAATGTGTAACAGGGAGAACTGAAAGCCTAAAACTCCCTGCTTGTGAATCAATGCCCTTCTTTCCAGTTACATCTGGCAGTGAGCAAGGATGTTGTCTTTTCCTTGCCAGTCATGGAAATTCCCTCTCAGGGGAAAGATTGTGCTCATTCTTAGCCTTCCAGGGCAGGACTCTGTTTTTAGGATAAGCAGCTAGAGGTAGTTCCTTTAAACCTCACGGTATAATGCTGGAAGCACTGAAAGCCTGAAGCTCCTCTCTCCCATAGCTTCCTCTGGAGAATGCAGTGGTGGTACGTTTATAGCTTTTATTAATATCTCAAAAGTCTTTAAGTGAGTCATGTGTCTTCCTTTCCTTCCCCTCCCAAAGCCAATTTAATAGTCTCACCTCTGCTCCTCCATTGTACTGCAGGTAAAATATTCTTACGGGGTTCAGGCTTACAAGGAAAAGTATGCTCTTACATGCTGCCTGCTTGTGGGACAGTAAGTACATGCTCTTTTTTTGCTCAGCTTTGTCAAAGGGACCTTCTGCTTCAGTGCAGCCTGCATGCCCTTGATGCTGGCTTGCAACCAGCAAGCCTTAGAGGCTTCCAGGCCAGGCTCCTCCTTGACGGAGTTTAGCAAAAAAAAAAGCGCTGTCACGCTCTCATGCCCACACACTCCCGTACGAGCCAGGGTGAGCTGTCATGGCCAGTCAGCTGTGCAGCTCTTCACATAATGATCTTCCATCCCTCTTATAAACATGATGTGGCTGGAGAAATGGCTGCCTGTTTTGACAATAGAAGCATTGTTGCTGAAATTCTGAATAAGCACGGATGGAGATGCAGGCTGTGTGTCTCAGGGAAGTTTTAGGGTCTCTGCAGCTGCAGAAAGCATTCCTAATTCACTTAAAGGCAGAATGTACCCTTACAGCTCAACTACAAGGCACCTACATGATGTGAATAAGCATATGGGTTTTTTGAGAAAATAGAAAAGCAGGGCAGGAGAGGTGCTTTCAGATTGCACCAGTGACTGTTCAAAAGCCTTTTGTGCCTAATCCCTATTTTGGGGCTACGCCCTTGAAAGGAGCTACGTGTAATCTGGCTTGGCCGGGAAAGGCACGTGCCAGGGTGTTCTGTTCTTTCTGTGTCAGGCTGGATGCACCCCTAAGTTTTTCTTTGAGCTTAAAATCAAACTTCAGTGAGTTTTGCCCTGTTTCACAGGAAAATCTGTCTGAAACTACTGCATTTTGTATGTGGTTTCCTCAGAAACCTCAGTGTCCAAGGCTTGTGTGTAACAAGGCTTGCACACACAGCACAGCAAGCCTCATCCAAACCCAGTCAGTGACTGCAAGAAATCCCCAAGCCCAGGGAGACGTGCAGAAAGACTGTTTAAATATGAAGTTGGGCTGGCACAGGCTTCGCCTTGAGCTCTTTTGCCACAGTGACTAACATCATTGAAGGCTGTGCTGAGTGAAGTTTGCTTAAGATTCTGGATCTCTGATAGGATTTTGTCAATTTTTTCTGTACCTGAAATGATTCTGATTTCTGAGACCTGTGCCAATACATAGACCGCAGTCCTACCTCTCTGTTGCCCTGTTTACATTGCCATTATCTATTGCAGAAATGCCAATACCAGGCAATAAGGTCTGACACTTACTAAAGAAAATTAGGAAAAAAAAAAGTGAACATTCAGCAATGAAGAAAAATAAAATTCAGTGAGCGCAGACTCCAGCCCCTGTCTGTAGGCCATCCATCTGTCTATCCCCCATCATCCACCTCTCTATCAGGATTTGAGCAACATGATCTAATGAAAGATGTCTCTGCCCATGGGATGGGGGTTGGACTAGATCTTTAATGGTCCCTTTCAACCCAAACCACTCTGTGATTCTGTGATCTTTCACTAGCCTGTTACAATTAAGATTCAAGACCTCAGCCGTGGGTGTGCATGTATTACACCACTTCAATTGCTCTGTATAAGATAGGGAACGAGGTCAGCTTTATATATATGGCTCTTTTACAAAGGCTAATCACATTCGTGCTAAGAGATCTGGATGTTAAAACAAAATACTACTGAAGTCCTTCACCAACAGAGCTGAGTAAGAGAGAAAAGGCTAGATCAGGTCAAAGAGTGATTTGCGTTAGAAATGCAGTAGGCAAGAGTCAGGGTGGACATGGAGCTGTTGTGGGGAGGGCAGTCTGTGCATGAGTGATTCCAGTCACAATACATAAGTGTTTAAGAATGGAAACGCTCCAAGAGCTACCTCAGCATGGTGCAGATATAGTCACTTCATAGGCATTGACTAAATATCACAAGCTCCCTTTGCTTGAAGAAAGACATTTTCAAGCAGTTTTCAGGAATAAAGCCTTGCCACAAACATCAGCAACAGATGAGGTTCAAAGCTTCTACCTCTCCCCTCTAAAGCCAGCCAGGAACATATTCACAGACCTGCCCTTACCACCCTGACCTACAGCCCAGGCTTTGCGCAAAGCCGTCCTCTTTGTTCCTCTTGCCTATGCGTACCATCAGAGGCAGGCACACTTGCATTGGGGGCTGGCTGGGGAGCTGGCTGGTGGGCGCTGTGCTTGTCTGCCAGCCCATACTCCTGGATTTCCTTCCCACAGAAGCCAGAGAGCAAAGGGAAGCATCCAGCTCTTGCCCCTTGTGGTTTGGGGTGTGGCCAAGGTATGCACACAGATCCACTAACTTGAAAGCATTCCTGAGGCCACCAAAAGAGATGCAGCCTCTCTGTTCCCATCCTGACAATTTCTGCATCGGCTGCGGTTCAACATGGAGTCCACATCCCTCAGCCATCACACCCTGCGTGTCCCATCCCTCACCAGCCCAAGCACAGCCCGCCCGAAGCCTGCTCTCACTGTACTGACATTCTACCAAACATGATTTCTGAAGCACTTGCTCCAGATGTTTGCCTCTCCAGCTGCATCAAACCCCAATTGGATAACAAACTTTCCAGGACAAGGAGAACATTAATATTTGACCTGTTGATACAGTACAATATTCTCCTAACAGTCAGCAAATAACAGGTCAGATTTCAGTTTCAAATTACTCTGTTTTCCTATCCTGAATTCAGATTGTAAATTCTTTCTTTAGAATGGAGACAACCTCTCTCTCTTTTCCCCTGTCTAAACAAGATTGCCCAACTGAGGCTTTTAGGCACTGCAACAACAAACATTAATTTACTGAGCTATTCCTCAGTTTTCTGGACATTGCTGCCCTTTGGGGAGCTTTCAAGTAGTTCTTGACAATCCCTCCTGCTCAACAAGAACCCAAAGAAATCTCTCCACTTAAATGTAAAGTTACCATAACCTCAACTCTATGGAGTCAGGGGAGGTTATCTGTGAGCTCCCAAACACATCATCAAGTTGAATCCATTCTTGCTAGCTCTTTCCCTTCACAACTCTTCTCTTATCGTCCCAAAACTTTTGAGTCTTTTATTACCACTGACCTTACAGATTAATACATACCCAGTCCCACTCGTTCCTGTCAAAACAAATACATCCCTCTGCTACCTTTACCAAAGCACTGGATGTGAATTCACCTAGAAATACAAATCTTAAGAACAAATCACCAGGGTGAGTGTTTTCTTCTTGCATTTGAAATATTTGCCATTGAAATATGTGAATGTCTAAAAATAGTGCTTGTGTTGGGAATGACAAAGATTTCTGAATGTCATAGGAAGAAGCTGGCCTCAGAACCATCATCATAAAACATTGGTATATAAATATGAATAGCTGACTGCCACAAATTATCAAAGATGCAGTGTTTCTCAAAGACCATGGCTTCTATTCCTTACTGCATTAAATGTTTGCATAGTTCTCACCTGTATTTCAGTAGCTCTGGGGAATATTTTGACTTAGCTTTGAAAATCACCTGCAAAACAGAAAAATATTGCATCAAACATAGGATACAAGTAAGTAAAGAAAGACGCTGTGATCTGCAGGAATCCTGTCTCACAGGTCACAAGAAATGTAATGATAGGTTTCATTACGTAACAGACTTGCATTTATTGCTTATCCATGGCAGGCAAGCTCTAAGCAAAGTATTAAGACCACTCAGCAGGTGAACACGATGTACTTGTATACAAATTGTCTACACCATTATTTTCACTTACTCTGGCTTGGGAATAAGGTCCTTTATACCAGTATTCATGAGAGGACCAGTGCCAGTATAATCACAGAGGCGAGTAATTATTAGACTCTTATATGACGTAACAGTACATGTCTCTTATGTAGACCAGCTCCTACTGGCATATTGGGTCAGACGCTCTATTCCCATGAAGAGCCTGTCATAGTACCCTGGCCTGAAATTGGATATATACATTTGTATCCATGTTACATTGCCAAAAGGATGCCATCGAGAACCAAACTCATTGTTTTAGTCTGAGGTATATTTGGCTTCCGCTAACTGTCTGTTCACTATACAACAATACGTATTTTTACAGAGAGATAGCTCAGGCCTAGTAGTTACCTTGCTGTAACAGAAAAGACAAAATACTGAAATGTTTTCTGCAATGTAGCTAGGTAATATCAGTCACAGGTGTTTAGCCACCACCAGAAATTCTACAAAAATATATTAACGTATTTTATATCTTATTTATTAAAGAAAATTACAGGAAAGCATCACTGCTTTTTCATAAGCTAACATGGTTTCCAAACACACTCAGTTTACAAATGTTCATTTAAACACTGAAGCACACTGATTGCTAGTGTTACAAAAAAACATGCTGTATGAGTTATTCTGGGTTATTTCCTAATTGTTTTCTCCTTAAGTTATCCTGCCTTATCCATTTCACTTGGTTTTGCATTCCCTTTATTATAGTTTGCCTAATATTTGCTATGATTATCATGCTTTCCCAAGGAAACAGGACTTACATGATCACTATGTGTGTGTAGGCATGTGTCTGCCTGTCAACCTGTTTAGCTGTACCCCCCACTAATCTTAAAATACTCCAGTCAGAGAACTGACGGAAAAATACTTGAAGCATCAAAGACATGATCCTTTATCACCTTCCTAAAAATTAGTGACCCAACAGAAGTAAGGAACCCTATAAGTGCATCTCATATATGACCTCTGTGAGGAGAACCCTGCATAATGATCCTACACATCACCCAATATGAAAGTTTGCATGGCAAAGTCTTTTAAGAAACGCCTCACTTATGGAAACAGTTCAAAGTCAAGCATGAGACATAGATCTGGAGAAAATCAGGCTTCACTTGTTCCAGAGCTCCTGGAACAACTTGTCATTTAACTCCTATTCACCATAAACATCTGCCTTGACATGGAAATTATTTTTGTGACGCAACAGCCTGCTTATCACTAGCTGAAGCAGCAGAGAACACTGAGCTTTTCAGTAGGCTCTAGAAAAATAATAGCTGAGAATAAAATTGAAAAGTTGGGGAAAAAAATCTCTAAAAGTATTCTGCAACCATTGATACTGTTTTCAAATAGTTAACCTCTCTGGCAGTATCCCTTACAAAAGATTGTTGTGATTCATTCTCCAAATTCCTGGATCGTGAATTCTCACAGGAGTTCAGGAAAAAGTTTTATGTTGTTTTACTTACTTGCTACTGAAAGGAGAGGTACAAGAGGCTTGTGAATGTTCTGTGTTTCCGTGGTACACAAAGAGGGGCTGTCAGTTTTCAGAGAAGAGATGGGGTTCAAAATACTTCCTGTATGCTTTTTGTACTAGACTTGTTGCCTACTCTGCTTATTCTGGAAGACACTGTGAGCAAGCAGGAAGGAAAAGATTCCTGACCTCAGTGAAACTAAACAAGTAAAACTTGTCTCTAGGGCCATTCCACAATCCTCACCTGTTCTGAGTAGCGCTTACTCACACACATTGTACCGTTAATTTTGATGGCTTTCAGAAGTAGCACTGAACAGAAGTGTTCAGAGCCTGTGAAAAGAACTACAAAAGACAAGCAATTTGCAGTGGGCAATGAGTTGTGCTGGGTCCACAAAACCTAAAAAATTCACAAGTTCCTGAACACCATCTCCTGTGGCTCCCCAAAAAGATCCACTCATCCCTAGAACGTCACAGAGCACTCCTGTCACACAAACCACTCCAAGGCTGCCCTGCCTAGCAAAAGCTCCATGGATAACTTCGCTAAAACCAAACATGAGTTTCCTGCTGCAGATCCAGCAGGATCGCCAAATGCGAGATCACCTAAACAGCTGCTACTGTGATTCCACATTTGGTGGGCCTCTCCCAGCTGATAAATGCTTCTGAATTTTATCAGAGCAAAATGACCGTTAAGAAAGAAAATTAACACTGCATAAATAATGGATGCTACATAGAATGAAAGCTACTCTATAAGGCATGGACACTCTTAAAAATTCACTGCTAGACAGAAATACAGGCAGCCAAGTTCTGCCAGCTTTGCTTAAACACTGATGGGGCCTTATTTCATGAGTAGCCTTGCTGGAAGCAATGTGATTGTCACAGAATAAAGGGCTGTTCAGTGGGAGTAAGAATGTCAGAAGCCGATCTCAATATACCTTACATGCGTGGGAGCAGCTTTTTGCGTTTAACAGTCGTTTAGCTCAAGAGACGGGTTGCTCAATGGCCCCTCCCCGCAAGTGTTGAGAAAGCTTCCAGTCAATATCTGAGTCATCTAAGCAAGTCTTCCAGCAAACCAGAGCAAACCAGACTATTCCTAAGAATAGACTAAACAGCAAGCAGAAGGCAGACTTTTTAAAAAAGACCTTTCAGAGAGCCCCCCAAGATGAACAGCAACACGGAAAACTCAGTGAAAATCCTTGCTAATTTCCTAATGTCTAAAGGGTTACTTTTTCTTCTTAAAACTATTTCCCCTTTTGCTTGTTCTTTAAAGGAAAAATATCCTGTTTTGACTCCTTGTTTTTGCTGAAGGACTGGAAACCTCAAATGAGATTCTCACACTCCCTCCTCCACTCCCCTGGGGTATATGTCTGGCGTATAAAACTGCAGCAGTACAAAAAGACTCCAAAAAGCTCTTCATACAGCCAGGGAAAATTTCTGTTGCAGGAACTGATGTAAACAGCTGACCTTAAAGACATTTTGCCAGCTCTCAGCAGAGAAGCAGTGAGGATGGCATGGCAGTCCATCAGTAGCTCAGCTGCAAAGTGTTCTGCAGAGCTGCTGGGGAGCAGAGAAGGCAGACACAGCCAGGCTGCTGTAGCTTAAGGGGGTTCCAGCTATGGTTATGAAAGTTAAATCATCAGTCCTCAATCAGGAGCCACTCTGGCCCTGTAAGTATCAATGAAACAGGTGGCAAAGACAAGTCACGTATTCCCAGAGCAAAAAAGAAAATCTCACTGCAACAATTTTGAGTCCATGCTCTGATTTAGCTGAACTGACGTGATGGCTGGCACAAACCTCCAGTGTACCTCTAGCGCTAGCTGATCAATTCACTTTTACACAAGCTGCAGCTCAGCTTACCAAAAAGCCTCAGGTATGTGTTAAGTGCTTGCATATGTCTCAAGCTGGCCCTCTGCACAGGAATGAAGTTCAGCTTTATTTACCAGTTCTCATTTCAAAAACTCTGTAAGGACCATAGTGTGTACTTTTCCTTCTGAGTTCCTTTCACCATGGCCCCTCTCTTCCTTTGTCACACTCCATGCAAACTTCTCTTTGCACCCTGAAAATATGCCACAACTTCATGCAGACCCAGAGTCTGTCACCATCAGCACGTACCCCTTTCCTTTGCTGTGTATCTTCCAGTCCCAGGCCCACCTTCCCCTTTCTCTCTTTCTCCCATATTCATTCATTCGGATCAGATTCCCCGGAATATGCGAGTTTTCCCTCTACTCTCTAATCTCTACAGTTTGTAGGGCCTACAGACATGGGCAACATGACTCACTACCACACTCAGCCTTGTGTAAATTGGTAAAAATAGTCCTGAAAGGACAGGGACCATTGTGGGGCTGGCAGCCATGGTAAGCTTGCCTGTGTACCTTTCCTAACAAATTATTTTCTGAGTCAAATGACCTCATTCTTCATGTCAGATGCTGACAGCCAGCCAGTCTGCAGTTGCAATTTTTCTTCTATAGATCCACTACTGAGGGACAACATTTTATGCCAAACATATTTGCTGATGCTTTACCATCCTCAGACTCCTGTGTAGTTCTGTGTGCATCTAAAGTGTGCTTTAAGTTAATAAAAAGCTTTATAAAATATGGTGTACTAATTTCTACTAAAAATAAATATTTCTCCTAAATAAAAAGCCCTCTCTGTTCTCTCACTGGTGGTATTACCTTTGAAATGCTATGCCCAGTAATTAGAGCATGAGAAGTTCTCTTAATTTTCTTCCCAGGGCTAACACATACCCCAGTTCCACCGAGATAAACGTAACCTCTCTGAAAGGCTTGTGCTGGTTTTACCCTGCTCTGCCAGGCACTTCCAGTATGGCCAGCTCCCCTCTAAACTGTCTTACTCTGCACAATTTCTCTTCATTTAAAAGTCCCTGATTTTATCAGCCCTGCCTGGGAGGCAGAGTAAGCTTCTCAGTCTGGATGCCAGAGAAAAGGGAAGATGGTTAGGGAGGAGGTAAGAGAGATAAATCTGCCTACCAGCCCATCTCCACCCATACAGCCACACAGATATTTAGCTCAGCACCACGTTGCCCAGGTCCTGGAGAAGTTCCCAACCTGATGATTAAACCTACAGCCCACCAAATGTTTTGCTGTGCCTGGCCACAGGGGAGGCCTGGGATTTCCAGCATCCCCTACAGCTCACGGTCTTTGGCCCTGACCTTGTTTTTTGAGTCTGTAACCCTCCATCCTAGCCTTGCTCCTGCTTCATTTGTATCCTGTTCCCCAGGGAACTGTAAAGTCTGAAGCAAACAGGACAAAGTGAAGCAAGCCCTTCTCTGCCCACCCCTCACACACACCAGAAAAGGCAACTTATTGTATTTCTCAGAGCCTCTTTACACTTTTGCCCATAGCACTGACTGTAAAGCCTGAGGATTCATCTCAGTCTCTCCTTGTCAGGGGCAGGGAAGATTTGGCTAGGCGGGACATAAATAAAAGAGTGCCTGAGTCCTGGGAACCTTCCTGTCTGGAATCACTTAAAGTGGAAAATACGTTATTTGCTGATTTGCAGTCTTTGCCTTATCAAGCAGCAAAATAAGCCTGTGGGAGCTGCAGGTGTGAGGCAAAGATATTTAATGGGCCTTTCGGACTCTGTAGGTGGAAACACATACCTCAGCTCCCTATCCGATGGATAAGGATCAGGGACCTGCTCTGCCTTGGTACAATGCAGTTATTTGCCAGTGTCGGGCTACAGTTTTACGAAAGTGCCACTAGATCTCATCCTCACTTGAGATTTATTTTAATGATTTCTAAGTAGACAGAGGCTTATCCTGAGAAGGTAGGTTGCATTTTTTTTTCTTTAGAAGAGAATTAATACAGACACAGGATTAATAAATTCTAATAAATTTAGCGCTCCCATTGGAAATCATATTTATTTTCTGCAGTATGATTTCTGAGAGGAGCTAATATTATATAAGACTTATCTGCAGCAGCCTTATCTTCTATTCTGCCATAAGTAGGACGTCAAGACCATAGCGAAGGACCCTGAATTTGGCTTTTAATCTGAAGATCCCTCAGGAATTGTTCTGAGTCAAAATGATTTTGATTGTAACTTCTCTTTCATCCACAGGTCCCCCACTTTAGCAACCTGCCCCAACACATTACAGTTCCTTCTGCTCTATCTGCCAACGGTGATGCTCAAGTCTGGGAACAGCCCTTCCTGTGCTGATGCCATCATGGCATCTTTGTCTTGCTACACATAAAATACAGTCTAAATTTGTGTCCTCGTTGCTTTGGGGTACGTATTAAAAAGAGAATAGTTGTGGCTAACTTTCTGTCAAGTTCAAAGGTGCTTATTATTCTGAAAAATGCCCTCAGGCACTTGCCAAATGAGTTTTTTGTTTGGCCAGGAGGATTTGCAATATTTTTTTGAATCACTTCTTCTCTCACATCTATGTCTAAAAGTTTTCCTAGCAGTGCCACATGTCTGGGTGCCATACAGCAGATAATAAACACCTGCAAATTCCAGAGACCCACTGAGGTCTCTTCCAGTCCTCGGTCCCTACACTATACATAGACCACTTCTTTCCCTCTAGCTAAGCACCAGTTAAATAGCATGGTTTTCATGCAATGAGACACAGCTGCAGACCCTTCTTGCCTGCCTTCTAGAGAAAAAAGGATAAAAGTTGTTTCTGAACAGGTCTGTGAAGTTATAAGCCATCACTGAAAACAAAATTCTCTCTTCCCACCCCTTTCACACTAGTTCTTGCTTGCCTACTGTGGAAAGCTAGGTGCACATTAAATAAGCAGTCTCAAGAAGATGAATTTCAAGCCAAACCACCTTTTAATGGTTAGAAGTAAAAAATTAATAACAGTGAATTAAAAATATGTGTACTTATTCTGTGTCTTACATTATATTTGTACAATGGCTGTGTTTGTATTTCTTAAGGCTTTGTTTTGGCTGGGGAGATATTTGAGATGAGACTTCACTGGGAGCAACCAGCTCTAAAGCAAACGACGATACTAATAATCTGCCTGCCTACAGTGCCCAATGATCTTTAAAGATTATGATGCACATCACAAATTCTCAAAGTCCCTTGCAACTATTGTTTCCAAATCCTCACAACAGCCCTTGAAGACAGGTAACTATGACACACTTACAGAGGGCTCAGAGGAAGATCAGGAGGACTCATGGTGACAAAGCAGAAATTGTCTCAAAGGCAGAACCAATAGCCTTAGCATTTTTTCTGTTTCTAACCACTGACTCGTACTTCCTGCATGCTATCAGACAGCACTGCCAAAAATAAGTTAAAAGGGCATATGTGTGCATTCAGTATGCTGTCTTTCGTCCTGAGACAGAAGGAATGCTAAGCCCCCGAGTGCTGGCACTCTAATGCACAGAGTGCAGACTGCTGTGCCCCCTCTGTGCTCATGAGAGCCTCAGCTTCTCTTGGTGAAGAGCCAGGATGCTGCATTCTGCCTCCAGACTTCCACAGCAGTCCTACATGTGTGTCTGAGGGAAGAACCTGACCTAGGGCTATGACTTAGTCCGAGCTGCTGTGATGGGGATGGACTGTGTGATGATGGATGTCTGCCCCTGGGGAATCACACCATTATCAGATGACTCTCACAATAGCTATGGGATACAGCATAAGTCACCACATGCCTGAGCTGGAGTTGGGTAGCGTGTAGATGAAAGGTTCCTGTAATGCCTTAGTGTATCTCAAGTCCCAGGGAGTGGAGCGGGGTGAGTTAGCAGGTGTTTCAGACGCTGAATCCAGAAAAGTAAACCTAAGCACAACACTGTATATGTGGCTCTAAGTATTTAATACCCTCTACATCTCAAGCGATGCTCTTACAGCTGTCATGCTTACCACCACTACTTTTTCAGCTCCGGGATGGCAGCTCTCACAAACAGCCTGATCTCTCCAGTCAGACTGTTCAGAATCAACAGGCCTGTGATCACCACAGAGCACTGTTAGACACCGTAGGCACTGCAGAAGCACCCAGACCCAGGCACTGAGCTGATTCCAAGTGGGGCACACAGCAACACCCAAAGCATCCTGAACACTGCTGGAGGTGCTCCAGGGCTAGCTGTTGCTCTCCTGGCCAACTACTCCTGGGAAAGCAGACTTTGACAAGGGTCATCTGAGTGCAGGTTGGCTTCCTGCTCCAGGCACTGTAGTGGGATTGAGGAGATAGAGAATCCAGTCCCTGCCCTCCCGCAAGCTTCCTGTGAGATCTTAGGCAAGCCCAGCAGCCTTTCTTTGCCTCAGCATGCCAATATCCCGTCCTGCCAAGATACCCAAGCTCATCATAAATACTTCCAAGCAAGTCTAACTGCAGCAACCTGGAGTGCTGTGCAGCCTAACTCGTCTGGCTTCTTCACTCTCTGTAGCACAGATACACTCTTAAGACCTCTTTCTGAAATGGAGATAGTATTTCCTTCACCCCACTATACAGTTAATTTACCTTTACATCACAACATCCTTGAAATAGAGGGTGTATCTCTGTACACCACTTAGCACGTACTGGGGTCTGGAGTCACTGCTCTTTGTAATACAGATCATTATAGGGATTTACGTCTGCAGCAGGACTCGATTAACAGTTTTGATTGTGATACACAGAATAGAAATCTCACCCAGAAACATGTTAGTCAACTTATGAAAAACTGCCAGCAAAATTAGAAATTACAGTTCTGACTGCACACAGAGATGGGGTTGGCTAAGCTAGGAGGTTTATGAAGTCTATGAACAACAACAACAACAATAATAAATAATAATAATACAATGGCATTTTGGATGTCCTGCTTTCAAGCTCTCCCATACATTTTTCTCCCCAACCTTTAAATTAAATGACACCCATTTAATAAAAATATATTATTTGCTGTTCCCAAAATGATGACTTCAGGCTCCAGTTTCATTGTAACACTGATCACTTGCATATAGATCAAAAGTTAAAACTCCCAACTAAATAACTGAAATTTGCTTTTTGCATTGCCAAGGTACATTAGGAAATCACATTTTTCTCATGATTCTTACAAAATAATGCTTCACCATTCTGTCAGATTTAATCAACCAAATATCTGTTGCTTACCTGTGTGAAGTAAAGATTCATCAGGGTCAGGGTGAAAAACTGGAGGCAGACTGGGAAGCAATAGAGGAGCCAGAAGATGAAGGGGCTCAGAGAATTTGCTGTGACAAAGTCTTTGAAGTAAAATGAAAAGAGCACAGTCCTAAGAGAGGCCCAAAACAAGCACAGAAACAGAAAGACAGTTTGGTAACTGAACCTCTTGTGCCTGTAGTGAAGGACCAGCCAGAGCTGGACATAGATGAACACAAAAAGCAGTGAATAAAAAACGGTATATACAATAGTCAGGCCCAACTTCACATACGGAGGGACAGCTGGCGTCAGGGTCGGCGGAAGGGTGTCATTTTTCAGTGGGTCCCACTCAGGGGCCTCCATTTGATATCAGGAATCCTCAGAATTATTTATTAAGTTTGGCTGCTGCTGTTGCCGCCGCCTCCTTCTCCTTTCATCTTCCTACAGCATAGGAATCAAGAAAATGAAAGAAAACAAGCTGCACTTCCTCTTTGGCAGCTCACTGTGGGCTGGTAGCACATGATCACAATTCAGAATGATTCATTAGGACTGCCTTTGTCAGCAATTGGCAGGGAACAGCTCAGAAAGCTGCCCTTTGCTGATGTTTGTGCACGAATCTTTACCATCCTTAAGAAACAAAGAAATCCACCAGCCCCTGAACGGTTTACTGCTGATTTTTTTCCCTAAGGAAAATTATCTGAATTTTAAATTAGTTAAGTAATGTTCTATTTTCTGCAAGAAGCAGGTACCTGACATTTTCCCAGTGGCAGCCACATCGTATCTTTGTAGGATTTTTTTGTCTTGTTTCCCATTTAGCAAGTACTTTATTTAGCTGCATTTCGTTAGGAATAATTTTAAGAACCTTAAAGTACTCATGAAATTCAAACTACTGTAATAAGCTGTAACAGTTCGGCTCTGCATTGCAGAAACCTTTGTGTTTATAAGGAAATACACAATTTGCACAGCAAATCTAACACATTCAGTATCTTCTTTTTCTTCTAACATAAAACACTTCATTAGAAAGGAAGAAAAGGCACATCAAGGCTTCCAAACGTGGTGTATACAGGAACAAATAAAACCCCCTAAATACCCAAAGCCTACAAGCAGCTACAGGTTCTTTACTTCTTGGTTGTTGTCTATTTGTGCCATCACTGTGGCAACAGCTGACCAGACACGCCTTCTCACAAATGTGCAGATGTGCCCTTGGGATTAAGTCTATAAATTAATAGGTGCTATGGTAGGCTGCTGGGTTTGACTCACAGGGGTGAGAAGTAAGAACTGAAACAGAGTGGTTTAGACATTTGTAGCGTGGTGGAAATGCTTCATATATCTCTAGGTCATGTATAGCGTCATATACCATCAAATACAAGGCTTTTTAAAGATACCTTGGTTATGGCTGGAGCACTGCCATGTTTTGTTCTATCATTTATAGCAAGCAGATTATGAGAAGTGCTTGTTACGTGGAACAATCCCCAGGGAGGACCCCACATGTCTGGTGAGCAGTGAAAAAAAGATTCCTTTCGTGAAAGAGTCCGTGTAGTGAACTACCACCACATTCAGGGTATGCAGATACTGATACTGACACTGAGTACTAACTAAAATAATGCTTTCCATTATTACTGCCTAATCCCAAGAGGAGTTCAGAACTACTATTTTGTTGAAAAAGACAATTATTATAATTGTGCTTATTAATATAAACACAGCATATATCAGTTTGGATAGTTCTTTAAAAAGATCTCTAGTTGAAGCCCATCCTGCCCTAGAAGTACCCACACCACAGACTTAGAGCTATGTTCCAAAATCCATGTTTTAGGTACTAAAACATAAGCAATTTGATTTTAAAGGTGCTAAGCAAACTCAGCTCCCATTGACTGGAAAAGGATCTGTGGGTTCTCAGTGCTTCTGTAAATCAAGTCACTTCTATTAAGGTGTCTAGATATGATTTGACAACCCTTACCAGGAGCAGTCAGCATTGGAAATCCTGGATAAACAGCTCACAGAAGCAGGGTGATACACAGCACCAAGTGGCTGTGTCGATTTGACTATGTATAGAAACACACAGAACACACAGTGAATGATGGGAGAGGATAAGAAATGTCCAAGCAGTAAAAATCATGTACATGTACAGAGGGATGTTACAGCTTGCACAGAAAGATAATTTTATGGCTTCAACATAAACTTGGACTTAGTTTTAAATTAGCACCTGCTCCTAGACCCTGTGTACTTCCTGGAAAAAAGTAAAATTGACTCAATACCAGGGTATAACATGGAAAACTGAGCAGTTACTGAAGCACGTTTGTCAGAGAAGCTGTCTGTACTCAGGCCATCACGTTCATTAGGCAAACATGGGGAAGATAAAGCACCTGGACAGGAGTTTAGACAGTATATATAACAAATAGAATAGATACAACAAAATATATTTCAATACATACTACAGAAGGCTCCGTCTCCCAGGTCAGGAAAACATCTCCCCTAGATTGATACATACTTCCTCCTAGCAGACAAGCAAACCCTCTTCCTAGCCTTTCCCAGTTCCACTAATAGGCCTGCCTTATACATCCCTCGGTCTCCACGACCCCAGGGCACACATGCACTATCTAGAGGCCAGAGTACAGTGATAATAAATTCAGTGGGTTACACACCACCTCTCTGCTCTCAGCACAAACTTTCTGATTATGCTTGTGGCTAACATTAACCCACAGTGGCCATAAGCACTCTATTGCTTTTTATCAGTGACCTATAACAACTCTTCACAGCTTGTGCTATAAGACTTTAACCTGCTAAATGAGGGTAAAGGCTTCCATGGCATGCCATCAGCAAAAACACAAGGATTTTAAGACTGCCACGTACCTGAATTATACTATAAAATGTACAGAGAAGCAGGAACCATTTCCACTCAACAAACTACTGGCTTCACTCAGTGTCCCTGTGAATATGATTGCCAACTCACGCTTCATGGGCAGCTTGTTGTGAACAGCCAAAGCAAGCTGCTGCTCCCTTGGTCAGGTGTTGCCAAGGGGCAGCAAAGAACAGTGGTCTCACAGACGGTGTCACGGACATGTGTCCTTGCCAGTAGGTGAGCAAAGGTTGGTTGGGAAACTGCATTGCAGCATTACAAGAAACTTCTTAATAGACAAAACTTCCCGTGCAGCTCTCCAGTGCTCAAGAAGTTCAGCCACTGCTTGGTCTTCAGCACACTCCTGCCGCTGCCTAGGGACGTTGGGCAATTCCAGGCTATCTGATTGTATTACTGTTTTCTTTCTAAGGGTCATTGTCCAAAGGAATAAACTTGAGTGGAGCTCCAGGGTTCAAAAAGTTGCTTACCTAGGCTGTCCCACTGTTATTTGACTCAAAATGAACAAAAGTAGATAACATAAAATATCTGAATTCTGCAAGTTGAACTGCTGCCCTGCTCCTGAGAAGAAAGGTCTAGAGTTCTCATCTCTGATGTCACTTGCAGTTAATGAACTTGCTGGCAAGACTGTTAGCAAATCATTGTGAGCTAAAGCACTCTGCACCTGGTGTGTAGTTCAAAAAGTCTTTTAGAAAGGGTTTTGCAGAAAAGAGCCTTCTAGGAGGTGAAGAAAATAAAGTAATATAAGATTTTGTTAGATACTGAACCATATCATCTTTGATTTTATACTGTGGTAGTCCAGAGAGTTTGTCCTCAGTTACACTGGCAGGATTTTCATGCTTTTGAGGTTTCATGATTTCTTGGACTGTGTTTCTTACAAATACCTGGTTCTCATGGTTTTAACCTCAAGTACTGCGTAAAGTATCATAGCTGGACCTTAAAGTCTGCCCTTCTTCAAAAGTTGCTTTTCCCTAAAGTTATCTGAAAATTTGTGAGAGGCCAGTCCATCCAGTTCCATCCCAACTAGGACACACCAGGCGAGGTTGCTGGATAGGCAGGCCTCTTGCCAAACCAAAGAAAAAGAAAGAAAATGGTATTCTGGTTCAGCATTTTCTTTTGCTCCACACTCCATGACGCCTATGATTACAAAACTCAACAACAACATTTTGAAGGAAATAATTCTTGCTATTTCTACTCAAAAAACAAGCGGGACAGAAATCTGCTGTTGAACAAGATCTGTAAACTAGCTGGTGGAGAGTGGGAGTATTAAGACTCTTTGAATTAGATAAAAGGTAGAGATACTGTGGAATTCATGATGATTTAATTCACCTGAATTTGTCACAACACTTATACCTCCTCTTTCTTCATTTTGTGTCTGGCAAAAATACCAGGTCACATCCTTGCATTTCACTCATTTCAATTTAAATAATATTTTGGAAAGGCAAATTCCTCTGAAGCCTTTAGCAATGTGGCTATTACAATAGAGAAATTTAACTATGTGGTGTAAGTATACACCTTCTAATGCTTAGACCACCAGCAATCATCTGGTGCGTTACATGACAAGATGTCGGGTTTCCTGATGAGAGATGGTGTCCAGGATGCTGAAAAGAATGGACATTCCCTTGGAACAGGTTCAGGAATCTGATTTAACTACAGGGCAGGCACCTAAATTAGTGCCTGCTCAACATGATGGATGAATTAGCCAGTAAATCCTGAAACTGTAATTTCTCATTTGTCTTTGGATTCTGAAAGCATTATATAGCCTTGGAAAACACTGCTGATGGGATACTTCCGTCCTTCACTCGGTGTAGGCTCATCTCCAAGTCATGGACTACGTCACCATCTTTGGGATCCAGCGTCTCTATGCCATTCAACATTTAGCAACTCTGGCAAAAGCTAAACAGAGGGCTGGGAACCAGTTTTCTCAAGGGAAAAAATGTCCTTTCATTGTTGGGCTTTCTCTGTGCCTGGGCATGTTAGATTTCACTATTAATCCTGACACAGACCTCATACTCAAAACATGTCTAAATAAAGCCCTCATAATAAATCAGGATTTATTATTCTAATCTCATTTAGGTCATACAGTGGCGTACAACAGTACAAATGTAGGGCCTTAACCCATAATCCTTAAGGCAGCCAAAGCCTCCACTGGCTTCAAATAAAGTAATGCCTATGCATCAAGGGCAGGAACTCACCCGCACAAATTAATCAGAGTAATGCAAGTAGCTTTAAAGCAAGAAAACTGTGGTTTCATAATTTCAGCCAATACTTGACCAGAAGAAAATTTTCTAGAAGAATTAAGTATGCTACTCAGTGAACAGAAGATGGAAAGAGACAGATTCTGTGAAACAGAAGCATCAGAGCATCAGTGCCTTTGTTTCATTTTGGAGTTTTAGCTCTATTTGGGTGGTAATACATAGATTTCAGGCTCTCCTGCAGACTTCCCTATTGCGAGCAGACTCAAGCTTGGAGATGCAGTCTGCATTCCAGACTGGTAAGAAAGTCTTGAACACCCTGAAATTTCTGTCCATGTTACATGTTCCTTGGGGTTTAAAACAAAACTCAGCAATCTGTAGATCTAAGATTAAAAAGCACTGAAAAGGAAATCTTGCTTTTCACTGTTTAAATCATTCTTTGCAGCCTTCAGTTTCCTGGATGCCTCCATAACCCAGAAGGATACTTTAAAATCCTGTTAGCTCAAATAGAATATATTCTCTCCTTTGCTAGCCTCCTCCGCTAGCCTCCTCTGCTTTCTTTGACTTACAGTTTACCTCCTCCTTTACACCCCTCCCCATCCCCCACTGGAAAAACCCATAAAAGAGGAACTAAAGCAGTTAGGTATTTCCCTTCAGTGGGCATTCCCTTAGATGTAGGTCAGCTGGCTATGAGCTGACTGGAAAAGGGAGGTAGACTAGATGCGGACTGACAACAGAGGGAGGTGGGTTTGAGTGCTAAAAATCACTTGGCCCAGTGTTTAGGCTTTCATATGACACATCCTGGCAGGGAACATGTCTTCTCTTCACAAGAACCTCGATGAGTAAAGAATAAAAAGCCCATTTAAATTGGGATGATCTTAGCCACATCCAGTAAAGAGAGTTAATTAATTTTCTTCCCTTGGCTTCTGTTACTTAGACAATAGGAAGCATCTGGCTCACAGCCAATAAAGCCCCACATTAGAAATCACCTGCTTCAGCCCTGATTATGTGCTCATTCAAGCAGCTGAGAATTCAGCTGTGGAAGCAAAAAAATCCTGAAACTTGCTGAATCCTTCTCAGGTTAATACACGGAGAGGGTTTTTAACTCCAGTATCCCAAATCTACTCCAGTTGGTGCTGACATCCATACTAGCTCAGAGACTGTGCAATGTTAGGAAGTGGGCTCATAGATGGTCTGAGCAGCTCGATGCTCACTTTCCTAAACTGCATTTGGCAAGGCTGCCCCCTGAGTGGTCACTGCAGAAACTTTTCAGCTGTAGGGGTCGTCCTTGGAGTAGTGCTGAAGACATTTTTGTTGGTGAGAGGCCTACAAACAAAAGATCGTGTCTGGGAGTGCGAGGTGATGTAGCTGCGCATAGGAACAGCAAATTCTTGAGCTACGCGTCAAACCTACAGCTCAGGGATAAATTCCCACAGGATGAGGTTTCTTTGATCATTAGCAAATCTGTACTTAAGACACCTGCAAAGACATGAGAGACAAACGTAACTCCTGGGCTAAAACCAAATAGCAAGCAAACCTTTACACCAAAGTTGGGTTCAACATTTAACACACAAGATTCAGCTAACAGCAGCCTTCCTTGCCCTATACCTGTGTGTCATTCGTATGCTGTATCCTATGTTCATATGTGTGTATTTGTGCTGTTACCTTCCTGCTGTTGTATGACTTGTACAAGCCATTAGCCTACACCTGAGGGCGAAGGGCTGGGGTAGCTCCTCCAGGTTCAAGCCGAGGAAGAGGAGAGAGCTGGCACCTTACCTGGCAGGGCAGAAGGGAATAACCTACAGCCCCCTGACTGAGCTGCGTCCTCACCCCCCCAAGGTGCCTCTCCATCATCAGAAAAGAGGTGAAGGCAGCCTGGGAGCCCTCACCTCGATCCAGAGGCCCTCCGTCCCCATCTGCCAACAGCAAGCGACAGGGAAGGCTCCCTCACAGCCGCCCCGCGGCGCGGGCGGCCTCAACCTGCGCCACGACCCAACACTCCTCTCCCCTCAAAGGCGCAGGTCCACGGGGCGGGGGTGACGTGGGAGCACGGAGGCAGCCTCAGGCCCTGAGGAGGACGAGGAGAGATGAGAGGGAGCGGTGAGACGGATTCTGCGCGGCCCTTCCCTTCAAACAACGCGGGCACAGGGTCAGCGCCGCCGGCCCGGCGCGGCCCCCTCCCCTCATGCCGGCCCGTCCACGCTGCGGCCGCCCTCCCCCGGTGATGTCTCTTCGGCATCACGGCACCCCCTAGTGGCGCGGCGCCGTGCCGCAGGCGCCGGCCGGGACTGGCTGGAACGGGCGGCGGGCGGACGGGCTGTGGCGGCGGCGGCGCGGATCCTTCGGGGTAGCGGGGCCTGGCTGCCGGTTTGCCGCTCTGCGGACGTAGCCGGTTCGTGTGCTGACGGCTGGGCAACGGCTCTGTGAGAAGAAAATGAGAAATGGGAAAAGTTTTACCATGCTGCTTGTTGTGGGGGTTAAGTTCCGTTTTGGGTTGGTTTGTTGTTTGTTTTTTTTATTAGTTATTATGATTTTTAGGGCTGGCAGGGCGAGCGCAACAACTTGCACTTAGAAACGTTAAGGCAGAGGCGGAGCCGGGCTGGGTGCGGGAGGCGGCGCCGCACACAGCCCGCCAGGCCCGGCCGGAGCCTCGGGGCACAGTCACCTCAGCGTGGGCGGCGGGAGCCGTGCCGCCGATCCCGGGGGGTACGAGGGGATCTAACCCATGTGCTGTGGGTCGCTTATGTCATTATTTATGAAGGCTGCCACGCGTCTATGTACAGCGTTCAGAGTTACATAGGAGCCAGGGGGCTAGGCAAGGCAATTGACTGCTTTCTGCTGACCACCTGAGAATGACAGAATCATCCAACGGTTTGAGTTGGAAGGGACCTTAAAGATCATCTTAGTTCCAACCCCCCTGCCATGGGCAAGGACACCTCCCACTACACCAGGCTGCTCAAAGCCTCATCCAACCTGGCCTGCAACACTTCCAGGGATGGGGCCTCCACAACTTTCCTGCGCAACCTGTTCCAGTGCCTCCTGATACCTAATCTAAATCTACCCTCTTCCAGCTTGAAGCCATTACCCCTTGTCCTATCACTACATGCCCTTGTAAAAAGTCCCTCTCCAGATTTCTTGTAGGCCCCCTTCAGATGCTGGAAGGCTGCTATAAGGTCTCCCTGGAGCCTTCTCTTCTGCAGGCTGAACAACCCCAACTCAAGGACAGACTGAGGAGAGATTGCAGCTACTTTCTTTCCCCTCCAGCTCTGTGTGTCCTGAGGGCATCTGCTTTTCTGTTCTGCCTGCCTGGGAAGATGCCTGTTTTCTTCATAAAACTCTCCTGGAAGAGAAACAGAAGAAGTTATGTCGGTTCACGTCCTTCAGCCAGCTGCATTTAGCCAGGCGGTTTCTTGTCCCAACCAGCAGCTTTTCCGGATTTACCCTGGTTGCAAAGCGGTAACCAGCATTGTCCTGCTCTTTGTCCTGATTGCTTCCACAGGGTTTTATTTGTTCGTGAACTGTGGCTCAGTGGCAGAAATCAACAACTGAGCTTTATCTCCTTAACATTATTAAAAGACATTTATGTGAAAAATGAAGTTAATAGTAGCTGGCTTAACAAATTCTTGGTTTTATTGGGGGGAAAAGTGCCAAGATTGTATTGTACATTTTTAAATGGAACTGCTTTCATGTCTAACATAGTAAAATAAAAGATGATCATTTCATGAATTGAATAATTGTGCCAACTGTTTATGTTTGTTTATACAGTGACAGAACATTAAAGGCATTTGACTTCAAATAGCCCAGCTGAATAAATTGCCCTAGTGGGTGGAGCAGAGAACTGTAAAAGTGTGAAAAAAGAAAACAGTGAAAAAAGAGGAAAGGAGAAAGTTTGAAGAAACAGAGCTGCAGATGTTATTACAGGAACTGCTTGGAGAAAGTAAGTACTAAGCAGATCTCTTAACCACTGGGGGATTTTTGTAAAATTCTCACAAGCAAGTTGTTTGATGATATCATCGTGTGGATAGCAAAAACTTTGTCTTTCTCATTTCTTTTCATAAACCTGTGTCTATGTAAGTTTATTATATTAAATAAGCATCTTAGCTACAATTATAATTCCTTAATCATCATATTTGACAATACATTTATAATAAATCATAATTGGAAAAATAAATAGAAATACATTGTGTAGCTGTATTAATATTATACATTACTATATTATTAATTATAAATATACTTAAAATTATAACTAGATAATAAATTATAATGTCTAATTATTAAGTAATGTGATATTAACTGTTTAAAGATTAGGAAATGGTGGAGTTAAGGTTGTCAGTGGAAGTTTTGTTTGAACCCCTTTGCAAGTGCTTTTTGGTGTTACCTTTAGTGATTACTTTTTCCCCAGGATCCTTGCTTCATTCAGAGGACAGAGTGGTAGCACAAGTGTTCTAGGAGGAACCAGAGTTGTTAGGAAGCGATATGGTTGTTCATAGGGTGTAAGGCATATGTGAATTGGGGTTTGGTAAAATAAGGGTTTGTGTAAGGGCATGTCAGGTCTTTGTAACTACAGGATGGCGAGAGCTGAGGAGCTTTGCAGAGAGGAGAGGGTAGAAACTGTCCAGTGCTACATGCTGTGAAAGGAAAAGGGATAGAATGATTTAACAGCTGGAATGGAGGGCAGGGAGTAGGTATTTATCCTGGACATACTTCTATCACTTCCAGCTGTGCTGGCTGTGGTTTATTTTGGCGCAAAATCCAGTACAACACAATGGTAGATTTCCAGTCCTCTTATAGAACAGACAACATTGCAGTAAAAGGACTTCAATTATTTTTGCTATTAAAATGTTTTAAGAGATGTGTTCCTGTGTGCAGCTGTATTTGCTTCGTCTTAACTATGCCATTGCTGAGAATGTTGCGTCAGAAACTGCTGTCTTTTTTTTTATTTTTCACATTTTATTGGCCCAGATTTAAAAAAAAAAAAAAAGTAATGAATGTCTAAATGTCAGCTAGGCAAAGGTGGTATAGTCAATTAATGAATAGAAAAAATATACAGAATTTCAAACTACCTTAATGAAAGAAACTGAGCAGCTGAATTTGAGTCTGATTAGTCAATATGAAAAGTTTCAAGATATTCGTAACCTAGTTTGTTGGTTTAAATGTGAAACATATGCTAAAGAGATCTCAGCCAGTGGTGTCAATGACAAAGCTAAAATCAAAAATGATTTTAACTAATTGACAGTGCTTGTTGGGATTCTCATATGTTGGGACTGCTGGTCCCAATCGTTTCTCGGGTTAGTGGCATCAGGTGTCCATTACATGTCATGCTAAGTACTGGGTTTTTTGAGAATACAAATTGTAGAGAACCACAAGTATAAAATTGTAGTCTTAGGAAGCTTACAGAACTAGACTGTTTATTGCACCTTTCTAGAAGTGTGTCCTGTGTTCAAACACATGGCAAAAGAGTATAAAGATATATAAAGATAAGAAGAAGAATTTCCAGGACTGTCTCTTCAAAGGTAGGATATGCAAACCTCTATCTGTATGTTCAGACAGCTTTGGTTATAATTTAGTTAGGATCTTATCAAATCTGTACTAATGGCCTACCTGGTTTGTTGTGTTTATGTGTATCAATAATTTTGAATTAAGAGACGCAAGACAGTCGTTTCAGAGAATGTTTGCAATAAAAAAAAGACAGTGTAATCTGGTAGTCAGAAGTCAGTCGGGGGGGGGGAGGGTGTGGTCAGTTTCCCCCATAGAGCTATATAAAAAAGAGTTGCACAAGAAAAATTCAGTCTTCCAAATATTTTCATTGGGACACACTAAATGTAAATTATTTTCATTTGTTTGGTTTGCAGGACTTTGTAAAAAGAAAGTGATTTTTATTTAAAAAGAAAAAGTGAAGCTAGTTATTTGCACAGTATATCCTCTTTATAGAAACCTTATAGAGGTGTATCAAAAGTGAATTTAATGTTAGAAGAAGCGAGGTATATTTTGGAAAAAAAAAATACCTTTTCATTAAAAAGTAAAGCAACTACCTCTCCTTCTGTGCTTTCTATTGAAAACACAGTGACTGACAGATACAGAGACCATGGAAAATTCTCAGCCTTTTTTAATTCACTGTAAAATACAGACGTTAATGAGGAGAAGATACAAACCTCTCTATGACATTTTGTGATAGATACCTGGATATGCAAAGCAGTTAAAAATCCTGAAAACTCAGCAGTAACAAATTCCATCCTTTCAGAGGGATTCCACTGGGAGCTGAGGTTGTTTAGCCTGGAGAAGAGGAGGCTGTGGGGAGACCTTATCGCTCTCCACAACTACCTGAAAGGAGGTTGTAGCGAGGTGGGTGTCAGTCTCTTCTCCCAAGTAACAGGGAATAGGACAAGAGGAAATGGCCTCAAGTTGAGTGAGGGGAGGTTTAGCTTGGATATTAGAAAAAATTTCTTCACTGAAAGGGTTGTCAAGCATTGGAACAGGCTGCCCCAGGAAGTGGTTGAGTCACCATCCCTGGAGGTATTTAAAAGACATGTAGATGTGACACTTAGGAACATGGTTTAGTGGTGGACTTGGCAGTCTTAGGTTTATGGTTGGACTCAATGATCTTAAAGATCTTTTCCAACTTAAATGATTCTATAATTCTATATAGACTTAACAGCCTGACTGAGTCTGTTAGTTTTCATTGTACGTTTTTTGCTTTTATTAGCTTCAACCACATTTTTCGTAATTGTTTACATTTAAGCAATTATATAAGGATTTTTTTTTTAATTAGCTTTGATAATACAAAATCTGGGCATTTCTAAATTCCATAAGAACCTACACGCTGCAAGATTGTTAGAAAGAAGCTTGAACATCACCAAAATTGGAATAGGTAAATATACTAAAAGTGCTACCACTTGTCTGTTTGGGCAGAGGCAAATAATGTTGGTTTTATCCCCCAGCTCAGGGCCATATTTCTGTCTTGGAAGCTATGATTGCTTTCTTAGTTGAAGTCACTGTATATATTGATTTAACTCGAGTTTGTACAATATACTCGCTGAAGATCTAATCCAATGTGAATTCTTACACATGGTCAGGTTGTCCAGAACTTGTGGTAAGAATCAATCCAGTTATTGCATATGTATTCTGTGTCTATCCACTCATGTGATCTCAGGAGAGCATATTTCAAATGCAGTCCATCTATTTAAATTCCACATAAATATCCAAAATCCATGTAGTTACAGTAAGCAAATATAATAGCCATAAATTACTTTTTCTAGTTTCAGTCTAGGTATTTTTTGTTATGTAATTAGTAAGAGTAATCAGAATGAAATATACATATCAGCCAGCTCTTGGAATCACTGCTACTCTGCAGGAGCAGCCACTAAGATGAAAATAAACTGTATTAGTCTGCATGAATGCACATATGCTAAAAAGAAAGAAAATATCTCCCCCCAAATAAATATGTAATCAGATAATGAACTGTTAGACCATTTTTTCAGTAGGGACCTTTGTGGCATGTAGTGATAGGATGAGGGGTAATGGCTTCAAACTGGAAGAGGGTAGATTTAGAATAGATATTAGGAAGAAATTTTTCACTCTGAGGGTGGTGAGACACTGGAACAGGTTTCCCAGGGAAGTTGTGGATGCCCCATCCCTGAAAGTGTTGCAGGCCAGGTTGGATGAGGCTTTGAGCAACCTGGTGTAGTGGGAGGTGTCCTTGCCCATGGCAGGGGGGTTGGAACTAGATGATCTTTAAGGTTCCTTCCAACTTAAACCATTCTATGATTATCGGATACCTCAACATGGCTAAAGACTTTCTATAACTACACAAAATAAAGATTTTTAGATCAATAATTTACAGGTGATCTTCAAAGAAAAGAAGAGTTAAAATATACTGAATGTGCTTAATCACAGAGAGTCACTATTTACTTCTTCTGGATCAAATGAAAGCCATTTTTTGCAAGCTGTCATGCACACAGACACTGTGTCTTCCTCATGCACAGTGGCTTTGATTGTCCTTTTTTTGTTTGAATTTTGGACATATCCAATGGCCAGAAATCTTGGAGGAAAAAATATGATGGTGATAATACCCAATTTAACTTTTCATTAAAAACTCCCAAATAAGGTTGGTACTATAACTAAAGTGCTAATTAAGATTATTGTGTTTGGGAAATACATCTTTTCACATATGGTAACATAGTTTCTGAATCTTGTTATTAACACTAAATATAGGTGCTCTTTCTGTGCATAAGCTTTATAGTCACTGCCCTGCTTTTAAGATATGTATGTGTGTAGTGACTGGAGGCAGCTGGAGGCCGCTTACAGAGAGGATGATTTATTAGTATGTTTAGTAAAAAATGTATTTCCCTAGATTTAACATAACAGATCTAGCAGCAGCAATTCCAATCAGCCCCTTTAGTGCAGGTGTCTTCATGGCAGGGGCCAGCGGAGGGTGCTGTTGTTACTTTTCTGTACCGGATCATGGTAGAAAAAACCAGTACCGGTGTACTGGGAGAAGTACAGTGTGCCAGCCTGGGGTCCTGCCGTTCCCCTCCCAGCATGGCCTGTGCAAACTCCCACCCACTACAGCCTCGAAAATCTACGGAGTACTTAATAATGGTTGACAGTGAGCACCATCTCCGGTCTGAAAGACAGGGTGTGTTAGCTACAGTGTGGCGGGGAGAGGTGGGCGAGCCGGAAGGGAACAGCTTGCTTTGAGAAGCAGTCTGCAGCAGAGTGCTGCAAAAAGCTGTGTGGTCGGAGTCAGTTGTTTGTCTCACTTTCAATGTGTAATGCTTGACACATGAGCAGGCAAGAGGTTCTTGTCAATCACTGGACTCAGTCTGCCATGCTAGGTGTTTGAGTTTGTTTGAGCTCTGTTTCTATTTTGAAATATCTCTCTGGAGCTGCAGAACGGGTTTACCTGCTTCAGCATAAGCTTTAGCTGCATAGGTATATCCTTTGTGGTGAGCTTTTGCTTCCCTTGTGATATTGTATCTTCTTGGCTGTTTTCAAGCAATCCTGATGCCAACTTTTAAAAGTCACCTTTTAGAGATTCCAAGGTATGCAATATAAACATATGTATTGTAGCCTGTGCATGTTGAATAGTGTATGCTTGGATCCTTTGCTGGTTGATTTCACAGGTATGGGACCTCTGACAGGGGAAAAGCTGCTGGGGCCCTCAGCTTCTGCTTCATTATATTTTCAGCTTGCCAGATATCCTAAAGAGAAAGCCTGCAACGCTGAGAACTCTTTGAACATTCACTGAATGGAGTCTGCAGACAGAAATAAACTATTAGAAGTAGGAAGCAGGAGTCAATGTCAAGAAGAAATGAATTCCAAATACACAGTTTAGGCATCTTGGTGCCTCCTGTGTGCTGCTCTGTCTTTTTGGTTGGCATTAACTTCACCCAGTTTTTGCCTTTTGGACCAGTACCAGTGCCTTTCTTGTGCCTAGCGAGTCAGGTGTGCCTCTTCCTTTCTTTTCTCTAAGCATCCTTCCTTTTTACTGAGGGGCAGCATTTCTCCTTTATTCAAACACAGCAGATGCTTATTTAGAGAATTCACTCATCTTAGCTGAGAATTACTGAAGATAAGTGAGACCTTCAGTCAAAGAAGAGATCCATTGTCTCATGCAGGGTGCCAAGACCGGCAGGATCAGCAGACCTTGGGTTTCATTTGGTAGGGCTGGGATTGTACGCGTGGTTAGGCAGCAGTCCACCTCTTGGTTCTTTGCCTGCAGGATTGGATAGCCCAAGTTGTTCTCTTCTGGTTGCTGTTACTTGTGATCAGCCCCCTTAAACTGAATGGGACAATTCATATGCACAAATGCCAGCAATGTCAGGGCTTATATATGCTCTGACTGACTCTGGTTCTCTTTCTTTTTCTCACCATCCTTCTCTCATCTGACTCCTTTTTGAAATCCAGTTTTTCCCCTCCCTAGCTTATTCCTTCTCAATTGGAAAAAGACATCCTCAATGTAAGGAGTGAGGTTACTGAGGCCAGTGGAAGTTCAGCAGGCTTCCTCTTCTCAGTTCTGGGTCTTGCTCCACCACAGCCAGGAGCAGCTGAAAGCAGCTGGTTCGGATGCTGGACAGTAAATGAGTTGTTACTCTGCTGAAGCAACCCATGCAATAAACGTTTATATCTGGTACCAAGAGGGATAAAGCACGTTCGGTGAAGATGGGCTCTTTGGAGATGACAAAGGTCTAGTCCTTAGGCAAGGCTGAGCGATTTGGGGGGATTTCTGTTTAAGTAATTCTGAAAAGCCTGAGAAAACATTAGTACATTGTAGGGAATGTTCAGAAATCATAGAAACTAGAAAAATTATCAGAGTTAGTGGCAGTGAAATAATGAGGATAGTGTACTAATAAGTTCTGTATGTATGTATAATATATGTGATACTAAATATAAGTCCCGAGGTTGCAAATGCTCAGGCAGGAACATTCCCAAGTTTTTGAGAACACTTACATGTATGAAATGTGTAGGGCGTGCTGCTGAGTATGTGAAAATGAGCATCAGCAAACAAGAAAATTAAGTTATTTTTGGTCATAGTTTGCCATGTAAAATGGACATGAATCTGTGGAAACTTTAAAGTTAAGGTGTCATTCAGGCGAGAATCATCCCAAGCAGAAGTTCCTTTGTAATTCTCCTATCTTTGTACTTTGCTGTCTTTGGATAGGGGGTTATTTGAAAAATACTGCACTGTCAGGGGTGATTTGGTGCTGCTGTTATGTTAAAGCAGCCTGTTTGTTTTACTTTACTCTGAAGCATACATCCTGTTTTCAAAGTGATGGCACAATTGATGGAGATCAGAAACAGCCTGCAGATATTTAAGACCAACCTTTTAATTCTTCCACCACATGGAATGGAAATTGTTGCAAAAGTTTTGTATCTTTCTCTGCTTGCTGAATTGTAATTTGCCAGTCCTATGCCCCCCAATAAGGCTGAATTTGGCAGCCAGCAACAGAATTCTTTGTTGTGTATTCATCTTAAAAAAATGACTCTAAGTTTTCCTTTTGATTTTTCTTTAATTTCTGCCATGCGATAGCCCACTGAATATCTGAAGTTGGTGAGCTTTCCTGAGGCTTGTGAGCATTAGGAATAACTACATAGCTTCACGCTCTGGACACCCACAGAGACAGTTATTACTTGAAACTGGCATTTGCCTTAGGAAGAAACATGATCTGGTCCGCTTCAGAAAGCTGCTTCTGGTTGTCAGGAAATCTCCGCTGAGTTTCCTGTGTGTCTTCTGATTTGCCAGGTGGACAAGCCATATTTCTTTGGTCCCGTAATTTTTCTGTTTGTAAAGTGGAATAATAAAAAATATTTCTTAAATGAACAGGAAAGGTTTTGAGATTTGACAGAGTAGTGATGGAAAGTGCTGTTGAAACTATTATACCGTGATGGCTATATGAAAATCTGCTTTGTGCTTTAGTACTGCTGCAGGGAATAAGCTGCAGAAAATAATTACATTTTGGATGAGGCAAAGTCCTGTGCTGAGCACTTAAATAACTGAATTGTATTTACTAATATGGAAGAAGCAGAGGGCACTAGATTTCCCTAAGGAAAAACACAATGCTCTCATTTGTTCCAACACTGTGGCTCATTTTTCAGAAGTTAGATTCCCTCCTCAGATGATAAAAATGTAAATATCAGTACATCCACAAAAATCAATCATTCTGTTAAAACTTACGTCCAATGTAAAGCATATTTTTCCCCATTGTTTGGTTTCAATAATTGCATCTCCAACACATGGTGAATAGGCGTCTCTAAATGACAATTTCATATTGTATTTAATGGCTCTAAAGATGGGTGGGATTGCTGGATTGGATCATTGTTTTAAGGGACAAATGCATTGAATACATAAAATGCATAAATAAGAATTATTATATTCCAAGAAAAAAAAAATAGACAATAAAGGACCAGATTTAGATGGTCTTATTTTGGATAAGACTTTTTCTTTCTTAAGTCATTTCCTTAAGTTTAGTGGCCTTACTTGTAAATAAGAATAACCCATGCTGGCAGAACTGTGCTTTGAAAAATCCGTGCTGCTGGAAAACATTCAAGTGTTTTTCATGCAGGAAGTTTGAGAGAATCATAAAAGATTTGCAATTAAAGGAAAACAGACGTGAGTTTCTCTGAGAAAGAACTCAAGGAATGAGAACTGGTCAATAAGCCATAAAACGGGTCAGCCCTAAGATCCCAAAAGGTTAATAAAAAGCCTCTTCTGGAAAAAGACAAGGAAGGAAACTAGGAAGAACATAACCAGTACAGAGTTAAAGGCTCTTGTGGGGAAAAAGGTAAAGGAGGAGGATGTTACCTGTGGTTTCAGAGAGCTCAGGGAAGAGAAGACATGACAAGAAAGACTGTTTAGGTAGAAGTCCAATAGTGAATACAGAGCAAGAGCAAATACTTGAGAAGCGTTTTGGTAACCTTTCGTTTGCAAGTGTAACTTTTTCAATTGTAACAGTCTTGCTGTCTCTTCCCCTTGAAAAACTTACAAATATGCCTCTGACTGCAGATACGCAGGTACATCTGTATTGCTAAATGAGAGAGGGCCAGGGATCTCTCTCATGCACTGGATCCCTGAATATCCAAACTGCTTAAGTGTTAGCTGATTTCCTGCTTGCTCCAAATGTCTCTTTCCAAGACAAAGCACAGGAGCAGTCTGGGGACAGTTTGCTCCAAGGACCACG
This sequence comes from Burhinus oedicnemus, assembly GCA_008921705.1. Lineage (NCBI taxonomy): Eukaryota > Metazoa > Chordata > Aves > Charadriiformes > Burhinidae > Burhinus > Burhinus oedicnemus. The sequence goes on along the minus strand of VFFE01007111.1, from coordinate 516,098 downwards.
CTCTAAAGGCAGTCACAAGCCAGGACCAGACTTCGTTCTTGGCCCTACCTAATGTTCCAAAGCTAGCCCAAAGGCTTTGCAACTTCAAATACCTGCACATATCCTCAGTGTCGCAGGCTGTGGCATGTACACTTAGTCTTGTGCTGTAACTAAACCACCGCTAGCCTGCGTAACGGTTCACTTTATTTCAGACATTGTGAACTGGGGGTGGGGGGAAATAACCCAGCAGAGATCATGGGCTAAATGCTATGTAGCGTGGATACAGCCAGTGAGATCTAGGGGTTAGCAGTTTGGACACAATCCATTCCTTGCTACTTGGCCCCAGGGATCATACCCTGTCCCTCTTTTAATTGGGATTGTAGACTACACACAGAGTTTGTTCTCAGTAGCCTCTTGTAGAAAAAAAGAGAGTTCCTGCTTTTCTTGCTTCTACCCTGTCACTTATCCAACGAGTAAGTTATTGCATCAAGCCTAGTGTTTGCAAATAATGCCTCTTTTTGCCAGGGGCAACATGATTGTTTCTGTGCAGAGTTGCTTTAGTGCAGGTCTTCATGTTTTATTGTTGCTCTGTGACAAAACTGCAGTGTTACATCCCAGGCTAAAACACTAAACTGTGTTTGGGAAGAAATGAGTGGGCCACTGTTTATATTAGTCTGCAGATTCCAAGTGAAGCGAACAGCAATATAAGTCCTTGGGTCAAGAAGAATAAATAGCTGTAATTCATTGAATTACTCCTGTTTTTTTGGATCTGTACTGTTTCAGGCCAGGGGAAAGTTCACAGTATTTACAAAGTTTTTTAAAAAAGAAAAGAGAAAAATCTTCTTTCAGCATTATAGATGCATGGTGTGTTACAGCCAACTATATGCATTATGTCCAACTAATTTTAAACGTAGTTTATCTCCAAGCACACAAGTTGGGCCATCAGATTAAAAAGGTACAGTAGGTTCTTGAACTTATGCATATTTAATCTAAGAATAAATTATTATATTTATAGGACCTCATAGCAACAATTTCAACTCAAGGTACTAGAAATCTTATGAAGGAAAAAAAAATTAAAAAACAGTGAAAATATTGAATTGTTACCACCAGTTTTTACTAATGTTTTTTGCAGAATGATCAGCAGAATTGTCACTCCAAAATTTTGCCTGTTGACAGCATTCTTGGAGTCTAAGGTTGTGATTCAGCCATCCTCAGGCAAACTTCTGAGAAGAACTGTTTTAGCCTTTGAGCGCACACTTACATCCACCACACTCAGCAGATTACCTTAAGCTCACAAATAAATTTCAGTAACTTGTAGGAAACTTTGGTGTGTGATGAGTGGATTCCTGAAGGCAGAAAGCCTTTGCTGTAGCTAACTTTGAGCAGTTGACCAGGAGAGGTCAGGAAACACATCTTTTTTTTGGATGGAGGAATTTTCTTTCTAAGTATACCTTGTCCAACAAAGGAAACTTCATTAAAGGAAATATTAATACCTAGTGTTCAATCTGCCCAAGCAGGGTCTTATAAAGGTAACTTTATTCTCCCTCTGTGCAGCACTCCCACAACTACCTGTACATGTAAAGATGAACCACAATCTTATTTTGAGACCATACAATTAATAAGAATACGTGTTATCTTTATTAAATATTTCTTCCCTTATCCAGTCCTGTTGTAAAAACCAGTAATTAAAATTGTTGGCCTTTGCTGCACCGCAGCATCATCTACCCTGAATGAAAATCAGTTTTACTTACAGCTGCTCAAGGTAATGATATATTCTCCTGGGTAAATTTCACTAACTTAGACAATGGATTCCAATTCAGAAAATTAGTTTCAGAAATAAGTCTTCTTCCTTGTAAAAGAGATCATCCAATCATGATGGGGGAAAATGAGTTAAGTATCTTCTCTAAATTTTCATTATTATTTACACTCATCTGAGAAATCACATACTCCTTTTCTAAATGACAGTTGTTGCAAGTTGTATTATTCTAGCAGGTAGAGAATCCAGGCAGGGCTAGGTTCCATGAGGCTGGGTGCTCTATAGGCAGAAGGAGCAGATGTGAGATAGTAGCTTGGCTGTCACAGGAGAGACTGTGCCAATGTTTCAGACCTTATTAACCCTTTTGAGTGTTGAGGCTGAGCTTCTCTCATAATCAGTTGTTATTGAATTTCTAGCCACCACTAGCTTGACCAGTGCTTGGCCTCTCTTTGCTTACTGATTATCGTCTAGAAGCTTTGTTGCCAGGTGTCAATGCAACATCTTTTTTGTGTGTTCCATGTACAACTGAAATTCACAGTCATTGCAGTCAAAGTCTGGATCCCAAGTAAAACAGAATACAAAATTTAGCAATGCTTTTGGTTTGGGTGCACATTCAGTCTGAAGTGATGATTTAACTTGAGATGCATTAAATACTATCTCATCACCAGACTACAAGGAGATGTGTTTTCCCTGTGTATTATCTCTGTTCTGAAATCTGACACAGTAAGATATCACTGGGTCAGAGTAGTTATTTCTTCAGTCTCAGAGCGGATAGGAGGTAAAGGATACCTTTTCCATATCTGTCTTCCTGTCCTATTCAAAGTGCTTTTCCAGATGCCATTCCTATTGTTTAAAAAACAATGTTTCTTCATATTGTAATTGTTTTTTGCATATATGAGAAACTGGTCATACATTCCTCTCTCCTGTGTGTTTTTTAAAAGTCTGCAGTCAGTTATTATAGTCTGTTTGGAGTCTTTTGTCGCACAAAACGAAAAATTTTAGATAATAACAAAACAGTAAGACTTGGAGTAGATGTAGTAGTTGACTTGAAGTAGGTGCAGTAGTTAGTGCTGTGCTGAATATTTAAATAGAAGACTAATTATATACCTTCTTGCCCTACTACAACTCTCTTACTACAGAGAAGTCCTAGTATTCTTAATGGATTAGAAACTCTGTTCTTGAGAGACAACAAGCATGAGGATTCTAGAAGGATATTTTGATAAAATATAAAAAAAGATAAAAAGTATTGTATTTTTCATGTGGTTACATGGCAGATGGGAGGATTGTAAGGCTGCTTTATTTATCTAGCCGGTTTCCATGATGTTGATACTTTTCTGTTCTGTTTTCCATCACATGTTTCCTAAGTTACAAGCTGAGGTGAAGAAAAGTGTTCATGCTTCTGTATAAGCATAACTTTACTGCATAACTTCCTCCATGATATTTTTTTTCTGTCCCTTATTAATATAGTTATCAGTTCTAACAATGAGACATAGAAATAGATGAAGGTAACCCTAGAAATGTAAACAGTCTCTCCTAGCACCAGTCCTAGAAAGGGCTGAGAGATACTGTCTCTCCCATGCTTCTTGCCCTGCTCCAGGCAGTTACTAATCTGTTACTGCTATGTACCATTATATCGCAGCAGTGTATCTCTTCTGTAGTGACCAGGTCACTGGCCAAGTGTTAACACATCCCTGTTCTTGCCCAGCTGTTCTCCAGAACAGGATATGAGTTCCCAAGGAACTTGTCCTTTTGTTGCCCTGTAAGATCTCCGCATGAGAGAAAACGAAGGGATTTTACAGTCTTCTGTACCCTGCATTAATGCAGAGGGTGAGGTACAATATTGCCCTTCATGTGCATCTCTTTCTGAAGAGCATCCAACAGCGCTTTAAAATTAGTCTCTCTCTGTAGAGAGTTCTGCTGCAAAATACGCTTTTTTTGAAGTTGTTCCTGAGTCTTGTGACCTCCATAGTGATACAGACTCAAGTAGAGTTACAGAGGGAATCTCATCGTGTTTCACTCCAATGAACAATGAACATTAAGTTCCAAGACAGAGTGATTTAAATTTATGATGCTCACTCCATGATCTTCCTGCAAGCCTTGCCTTTGCTTGTGACCTTCTGATTCCCATGACCTTGTCTCTCTAAAAAATGCTCCTTCTCAGCAGACCTCAGTCCTATTCTTTTCCTGTCATTATCCCAAATGCTCAATTCTTTCCAGCTTTTTAGCCCATGGTTACTCTGTCCTTTGATGATCTGTCCACTAGAATGCTTTGTCATCTTTGGACAGCAGATCATCATGAGGGGCCCAGGGCATTACTTTCCTTCCTCCAGTCATGCCAGCAAAGGGGACACTAACTCCCTTTTCTCTGTTAATAGAACCTGGGGAGGAGCTTGAGAAGGTCAGGAGAGTCACAGCAGCTGCAATCCCCTTTTCAAATCTCCTCACATGTAGGCAGTAGATGTTTTCGAATATATGTGCCTGTATACCTGTGAGCTATTTTAGTACTGTATGAACTTAGAAACTCAGGTCAAAACCTGTTGGGCTGCCTCGTCCTATGATCAAATACAGAATGATTCCTTAAGTTCTGTTGTTTAGTAATCCGACCAACCTAGTGTTGGACTACTCAAAACTTTCTGTCATTCTGCTTCCACTATGTCTAATCTATGAATTATCTGAAAATAGACCCCATGGTAAGGAAACATTTTCTGATACTTGGTTTCATGGCTTCTTTTAGTTACTTTGATCTCCTCCTTATCTGTACTCCTCAAGCTCACCCATGTAATTCCTCTGTCTGTTTGGTAGCACTCTTCAGATACTTGAAGACGCTTTGATGGAAGGTGTTAATCAAATCTCCTCCCCGTTATCATTTAGCCAAGTAGACATGTTCAGTTCTTTACAATTCCTTGTACGTCACTCCCTCTGGTCCTCTCATCTTTTTTATTGTTTCACTCTGAATTCTCTCCAGTGGTGAATTTTCTGAGAGATCTCTGATCTCACAAGCAATCTCTGGAAAAGCAGTGTCATTATATCCCTTTAGAAAATGTCACTACCTCCTTGTAACACAATAAAACCTGCTTATTTTTTGTACAGGATCTCAGTGGCTGCTCTGGGGATACTGTTGCTTTGTAAACTGCTGTTTTATCTGATTTATGATCCATTGAAAATGTGATGTTCTCCTTGGCATTTACTAGCTATGTTCTGGAAGATTTTTCTCAATGGTGTGTTAGCTGGTGATACTCCAATTTGCATCTGAATGCATTCCTTCCGCTCCTAAATTTGGCTAAAGTGTTTTGCGTTCTCCATTCTGGTTGGTGTTAGCAATTAATATCTCCCAATTAATTGTATTGTTTGTAAGCATGCTTTTCCATCCCTTTTTCAGGTTATTATTGAAGATGCTAGAAAGGACAACTAAAAATATTTTTTTAGTCTTAGAACGAGCAATTCTCATTACTCCTCACAGTGGGAGTTGCATACAAGGTAAACTTACCCAACCACAGCTGAAACACTGCGGTCCTCTTAAGGTAAAATAGACTAAACAATCACAATATACTGACTAATGGACAAAGGATTTACCATAATGTGGCTATTACTCTGTGTTTTAAACATGCACATGTAGATATTTAACTCTTCAGCCTTCAAATCAATTTCAAATTTACTACAATAAGTTTCTGGCTTTCCAGTGGTCCTTGTCCTCCAAATTCTAGACATAATACTAGGAAATCACATGGATCTGACAGGAAAATGTTGCCCTCTCAGAGTTTTCTTCTTGTTGTGCTTGTGTCTTCCTCTCGTTGAGGTTGACTTTTGTATTGAGGGAAAATGTGGCTATGGAAAACTTCAAGCCTAACAGAAATGACATTTTCATGTTGTGAATGTGTACATGGGGAGGTGTTACAGGGTTTAATTTAGGCTTTCTCTTTGCTATGGAGCTGCATTGCACAAGCACATGTTGCCTTTAGGTTCTGCAGGTTTGGAAATAGGCTTATGCTGCAGAGGGGAGGTTGTAACGGGAGGATGATTTTGTGGTTGGTAGTATTCCAGTGTTCACACTTATTGTGGGTAAGAAGCTACAGTTTGCTTAACTGCTTGTAGTTTAAGTATCTATGTGTCAAACAAGGAGAAAGATACCTCAGCTGGGTATCTTGAGGTATCTTTGTGGATATGACTATGCTCAGATATGGTGGTGATCCAGCCAAGAGACTACTTTTGTAGCAGTAGTTAGCCAGATATATCTGAATCCACCGGTTACTGTTTTACGGGCTCTGAAAATATGGAGGGAAGTTGCAGGTGAAGAAGACTTGACTTCCTCCTAGACCACCGTGCTACTTGTCTCAGTGGCTGTTTTCAGTGAAATATAGAAGTGGATTGTAAATAGTTGCTAGTGATAATAATGGTGATTAGATATACAGATGTGTTTCTCTCTTTTAGGCAGGCATGGTTATAGCTCTACCCTGGAATATCTTGTGCTCTTGCAATTCACCAAATGCAAAATTATGTTTTCTTACCAAAAAAATGAGCAGGTGATTAAAAAGAATTAAAAAGCCATGTAAAAAGCATGTAGGTAGTGTTTCAGCTGCCTTCCCTCAGGTGATTTTCTGCTATAAACATTTTATGGAAATTTCACAGCATACACTTTACTGGACAAGATTCAATCCTTAAACACTGCTGTCTTCTCTTAGAAGCTTTAGGAAAAATATATGAAATATATCCATTCTTCAGTTGCTTCTGAGCGTTTCTTGGGAGCAGGACTAGGCTATAAAACAAGAAGACATAGTGAGAATTTATTTCGATATTCCATGTTTCTTTTCTATGTATCTCATATAATCAGTGAGTTTTCATTTATGGATTTTTTAAAAATTTTATTTTACAATCAAATTCAGTTCTGACATTGGTGGTGTTAATTTATGAGACACATTCCAGTGTATTTCTTCGTTTCCCCCCAATAATAAGCACCTGGTGTCAAAATGATTTCGGAAGGTAGCATAGAGATTCATATTTTTGTTTCACGTTGATTTTGGTATTTTGTGTCAGTGCCTTAGCCGTTGCCATGCTGGTGGAAGATACTGCATGGAGGAGTCCTCACCGGTCATGGGAGAGGCCCATGGCTTTGAAAGCATCTGTGGGATGCCTACAACCGCGCACCGATTTAGCTTCCCCAGTTCCTCACCCCACAAGCGACACGCCCTGATCCCCAAGGCGGTTGGGTATCGCCGGCCCAGCGCCTCCAGAGCGCTCCCCACAGACCGCCCCCCGTGCCGGAGCTAACCCCGCTTTGCTCTCGGCAGGCTCCGAGCCGGCGGGCGAAACCCCGAGCCGGGCCCGAACACCCCCCTCGACTCCGGGCTGTGGGAGCGGGCCCCGGGGGTCCCGGCGGCGGGCGGGACGGGGCGGAGCCGTACCGGGGGCGCCCCGGGGGGCGGTGGATCACGCTCGCCCTCCGCGCAGCTATTGGCCGCGGGGCAGCGCCACCGCCCGCCGGCTCGGCCCGGCCGCCCCCGCTGCCCGCGCTTATAGCGGCGGGACGGCGGCGCCGCGCCGGGAGCTGCCGGGATGCGCGCCGCGCAGAGCTGCCCGCGCTGGGCGCTGCTCGTCCTGGCGCTGCCGGCCCTGGCGCTGCCCGCCGAGCGGCTGTCGCTGCTGCCGCACGGCGAGGAGCACGGCGACGCCGCGCTGGAGGCCGGGGACGATGCGCGCTCGGCGGCGCTGGAGCTGAGCACGGCGCTGCGCTTCTACGGTGCCGCCGTCCGCTCCCTCTACGTGAGTGCGGGGCCGGGAGGGCGCGGGGCCCCGCTCCGGCTGCCGGAGGGTCGGAAAGGCTGTTGGGAGCTCCCCGGGGGGCTTGTCGCCTCTCGCCGTGGTGCTGCCTAGCTTTGGGGTGGTGCGCGGTGGTGCTTTGTTGGGTTTCGCGACGGTTGTGTGAGCGCCGTGGTCAGAGGTCGGTCCAAAGAGCTTAATTGTTTCAGTTGTGTTCAGTCAGGTATCGGGCCGAGTTAATTCCCTTCTCGCACTGTGGCTGTTGCTGACTCTTGGCGATGCACACAGTCTGTGGAGGCAACGCAACAGTCGGCAGGAGAGTGAAGAGAATGTAATCGGTTATCCAGAGTGAACACCATCCCCAGGCGTTTTCTGTGCTCCCACATTAGGTGTATGTCCAGCTAAGAAACACCCTCGTGGTCTATGTTTTGTGTGCTTCAGCATGCCAAAGTCACAATACCAAAACTATGAATGTCTAGCCAGCAGCCTGACACGTCCAAGACTTGCACCTCTTAGAACTTAGAGTGCTATTCTGCCCCTTAATGTCCTGGGCATTCTCAGATGTTCATTGCTCAAGGGTCTCTTGGGCAGGGGAAACCCACATCCAGAGCAATCGCAGGCTTTGGGCTCTAGACCTCAGCTGTGTGTGCATGCCTTATAGCTGAATCTGCATCCCAGAGTTGTGTGTGTATGTTTATAGCTAGTGGAGGATGTTTGGTATATGAAGGTGAGACTGAAAACACATTGTCTGGAGCATAGCTGCTCAAAAGTAGCCAGAAAAAAAATCGTAAAAAAGGCAGTGTGTCTTCAGAACACTGCAAGAGTACTGGCTGTTTTATCATTGCCTCTTTTCCCCTGAAGTCTCATCTAGGCTGGCAGTTGAAGATGCTAACTAGCATGTTTAGAAAGGTCTTAGTAGGGAAGGCTCAGTGTGTTTAGTGTGTTAATCTGATCAAGTTAAAACTCACCTCCCTGTCCAGGTAAACCAATATGCTTTAGCACCATGGGTCTAAGATGCAACTTTGAGGACTAATCTACATGGAGACACTTGGGAAACTAGATATCCATTTGGCCACAGTCATTGAGAATTTGATGTAGTTCCCATGTACTTGAGTCCATTTAATGGGTATTCACTGAAGATTTAACATCCTTGCATTACAATGAATTATATTAGTATTGCCACTTAAGTTGTGCTCTTTTCATTGTCCACACCGCCCCTACCTAGATAGATCCTGAAATCACACCCGAAATCCAAAATTTTGAGGGATTCAAGTTGTGCCTGTGTGGAAAATGGGTGTTGTTAACTGAGGCTGGTTGTAAAGATGAAGTAATTCACAAGTATTAAGTTGAGTTCAGATTTCAGTTTGACCCTTAGTTCATTGTCTTGTCTTCCATACTCTAAGTTCTGTCACTGATTAGCCAACCCAAGTGAAAAATACACTTTTTGAAGCACAGACATATTCTTGAAAGATAGCAGGCTGTGTATCCAGTCACTGAGAAGCAAAGATAACAAGTAATGTGTCAGATAAGTGACAGAAAGGGGACAGAGTTTTCAAAGAGCAGTAAATTGGTTAACAACACTAGGTTTCTTTGATTTAATGATCTTGTTACTTGCCCATGCCATAAAACAGGAACACTTCTAGCTAGTTGTTGTCTGAAAGAATACCCATATAGAGGCTACTTCAGAATCACTTTTAGAACTCTTGCAGCATGATTACTCAGTACTAAGGATGGATGATTTTAATATAGGCATAGTCTGATAATGAATGGTATTTCAGTATCAGTCTGTATAATATGCAGAGGCTTTTAACTTGCATTTAATCTGTCACAAGTATTGCAAAACAGAAGCACAGTACAAACTGTATGGGAGTAGGGAAAGGAGAAGTAAGTATATTTATTAAGGAAAGGTATTGAGCAGTCTTAATTGCACCTTCAGAATACACAGTATTATTGTATACTGGCAGTGAGTACTTATTAAGCTCTATGATGTTATTCAGTAAGCAGAATTTACCAAAATATTGCTAGTTGACAGTAAATATTATCAAGCTGATACAATTAGCATGGGGTATCGATGGAAATACATCATAATACTTCAAGGAATTCCTAGATCAGATTTTGAGTTGTTGTGATGAAATAAGTCTTTCTGTATGGTTCATCAGCATAATGCAATAACCTTATTTTTTAGTGCTTGATTTTTGCAAGTTTTGCCTTCAATTAGCTCAAAATTTACGTGGGTTCTCTATTTTTTCCAAGAGTTGAGAAGCTGAGTTGTTTGAGTTAACTCTGCACATGAGTAAAAAGGCAAGGAGATCTGAGGAACAATTGTTTAGTATCAACTTGTCATAAAATCCCTGGCAACAGAACTTTTTTCTTTTCATAGACAGAAGAGAGAACTTTTATTTACTATAAGTGGAAACAGACTTTTGCATACTGTAATCTTCAATATGGTGTTTTCCTATGCAAGGTTTATAACACTGAATCCTATCACTAACTAATACTGATCTATTTGTTTTAATAGCACACTTTTATTAAGGCTTTTTCAGTTTACACTAGGGCTCGCTCATGTGGAAAAGCTAAAGGATTAGGCATTACTTCCTTTTAGGGAAGAATCAGAGTCCTTTAAGGCAAGCTCAGATCAATTTGTTAATCATTACTTTTATTAACTTCCTAAAGATCATGTTTATATTAGAAAATTTTGCTGCTTTAAGTCAACTGGCACTTCATTATACAAATAAATTCCATTTTTCTAAGGTCTCTTACTCAGAAATATTCAAGTCCTCAAAATACCTAGTAACCGAATAGGGAAAAATACCTCATTTGTTTGAAACTTTAATTTTTGTTACACACACGGAAACACTTTTTCTTTCAATAGAAGTACTTTGTTACTTTTTACTTCCTTCTCCTCACTTGGTTTTTCAGGGTGGACCTGTAATAGAGCATGTGTGATTTGTTCTGCTACAGACCACAAATGTATGTTAACTATGTGTGTAATCCAGAAGTTTAACATGCTAAAAATACATCTGTGTTAGTTCCTGTCAAGTTAAATACTATTATACCCTAAAAGGAAAGATGTACAGTACAGCTGGTCTTTAGACAACGCCCACCTGAGGCCTTTTTTTTTTTTTTCCCCTTTCCGTTTTGACAGGAATGATAGTTTAATGAAAACCGGTACTTACCCTGAATTACTTGTCTGTATTTTGGGGTTCACACTTTAACCTATCTGTGTGACCTTAAAAGGAACAGGGTAAACTTAAATCATACTATTCGCCATCTTTGTCAATATAAATGTATTCTTATATCTGAAAACTAAAACCATTTTTTCAGTAATGGTGAAATGTTCTTCCTCTACACTAAAAAATGTCTTCACAAAGTGAGCAGTTTGTGTATTTATTTTCATTTAATGGCTTGCAAATGTTTTCTGGGTGATAGAGTACTTGCAATCAAACATTCCCTTAACATTTAAAACTGAACTGTCTCATTTATAAACTACAAACAAATGAAAATGGTGTTGGCATTTTTGCATCTCCTTAATAAAATTATGTGTTGCATTTAAGTTTTTAGCAAGATAGGAAATAAATTGTCAGAAGCATGCCCCTAACAGGTGAAAAGAGGAAGGCCAAATGTTAGGTATTTTCTTTTGGTCCCTACTTTGTTCTGTAGTATTAACTAGTCCTGATTGTATTTTCTTTTAATGTTATTTTAATCTCTGCCATAAATGGCGGACCATGCAGCCGCAAAGTCTGCACACACCAAATCTGATGAAGAGCATGGAATTTTTTTAAAATACTTCAAACACCAGTCATCTCTCAAAAGAGGATTTAGAGTGGAAGTAGGGGTGCCTGTGTACAAAAAGTATAAGCAAGGAGAAGGAAGGGAAAAACTTTTAATTTACTCTAAATTTATCACTTTAAAGGTGGAGTGCATCTCCTTGCTAAAATGTCTTAATGCCCACCATCTTCCCTACTGTAATCCAGTGGTATGGTATAATACGTGGCTTTTAATTTTTAGGGTAAGTTTTAGCTTTGCTTTACAGGGATACAAGGCATTTTCTAGTGTACAGGTGTCATAGAAGTTCTGGGAACCTTTCTGGACTAGATCTCTGTTGCATGTCTGTCTGCAATTGCAGGGTCTAGACTGGGCTAACCCATGCTGTCTTTTTAGTTCTGTATTCCTAAAATTCATAGTTCACCTTAGGATCTGTCGCCACTGTGAAGTCACAAGTGATTAGAGGAAAAACAGTCACAATATTCAGCTTCTCCTCCCCCTTTCTAACACAATCTGCGTTCCCACCATGCTTGTGCAGATTATATACTGCTTATATATCTTAGATATACTGTTCATGCATAAAGCCGAGTTCCCATTTTTTACATGGTCTTTACTTTTTTTAGTGTTTTTCACTGTAGCAGCTAATGAAATTATACATCTGCAGACAATACAGTTGGCATACGTCAAGCCACTTTTAAAGTAAATTCTAATATACTGTGTGAACTATTTGTTAAGTTTAGCTAATGGTTCATGCTAACCATTATCCAGTCATACACTGAACTGATTGCACACTAGCCTGTGGCAGGGGGCATGCTCTGACCCCCTGGGTAGACAAAGAAGGGTTCAAGGTATAGGTGTGTGCTGTATACGAAGAAGTGATTTGTAGCACAAGTTCCTGTACTACACTTTTTCTGATTTGCTGTATGTAATGGTAGTAATAGTGGTCCAGTTTCTAAAGGATGTTGCCAAGACTTATGTAGCCAACATCCCTGACAAGCTTGCACAGGCCACAGTTTCTCTTTGTCTAGAAGAACATACATAGTACTGGCCTCCTTGTTTCCAAATGTATATAGCAGAAAAGGTGAATAAAAATTTGGAGACAATGAGAATGATCAGAGACAGGGAACAGCTCTTATACAGGGAGTGCATGAATTGAATAGGCTGAGGCTCTTCATTCTGGAGAAGAAATTACATTGGAGGAGAGACTCGACAGGATTTGACTGTATGTCCCAATACAAAAACTAGGGGCCATCAAATGAAACTGGGAGCCAGACTGAAAACAAACAAAAGTAGGAGAGACCTCAGGGTATGAGTCACAGATCTGTGGATTTCCTTTTTAAGGGATTTTGTGGATGCATAAAGTTTATGTGTTGAAGGGAAGACTTAACAAATATGTGAAGGAGATCCACTGAGGATGAATAAACAGTCAAACCACAGGGAATACCTTGAGCTGAATGTGGTTGGAGGCTGATTGGAGGAGTACGTGCATGTCCTCCTCTTGTTCTGCTGAATCCGTAAGCTACCAGGTATGGTTGGGGACAGGCAACTGGGCTAGATGGCCTTGCGGTCTGAGTCATGGTGGCCATTCTGACCCTCTTTCAAACATTCACAAAGATTGGGTAACGTTGTGAATGTCTTGACCATGTGAAAACATCCAGCAGCAGTTTGTTCTTCTTGGACTTGCAAGAATCCCTGCGAGTGAGATCAATCTGTGGCAGACTGTAGTTTTAGTTTCATAGCTTGTGGTGCCAGTTTTGGGACCTCTGTCCCTTTCTGAGTCATCTGTGTGTGTGGCAGCAGCTCTAGAGTGATGAGTGCCTGGCTGCCTGCAGGTAGTCAGATGTGTCCTGTTATCAGGTAGTCAAACGCTTAGAAATACACTTGTATGTGTCTGATTCATAGAGTGACATACATATCTGGAAGAAGGGCCTGGGACAAAAAGCTGTGTGTGAGCAGTTTATGCACTGCCTCAAGGCCTGACACCCGTAGTCTTGCTTGCTTCTTCTGTCTGTGTGAGTCAGCTCTGGTTTGCCAAGGGAGTTTGGCTGTCACACTTGGACGTGCCCTGGCATCTACCTGTATGTATGTATTTCTGTCATTTTTAGTCAGAGGTGGTTGGCTGCGAGTCATCATCTCACTGACCAGTTAAATCTTGCTGAGCCAGTATGTATGCATTTTCAGACTGAGAGTTTCACTTACATATGTTAATGCTTATTTCTGTTCAAGTAATAGAGCTAGTTTTCCATAGGACTGTGTGAGGGCACTCAGCTGTAAGGGAATTTACAGGGTAGCCCATATCTACTGTAGAAATTCTGTTTCCTACTCTCTGTAGCCTCTGGTGTAGGAGCTGTGCTCATAGCATATCTTAAGAGCGAGCAGCAGCTTGTTGCAGTCAATCTTGCACAGTAGCAGAGAAGTTCCTAGGAAGATGGTTGTACTGAAGTGAAAATTAGAGCAGTCCTGGCCAAGCAAAGAGAAATCTGTACATCTTCGCAGCAGACGTTCACCCGAGCTACTACAATATTTAAGCATGGAGCAGTTTTTTGGGTGGGTATCTATGTGTAGATTAGTTCTTTGCTCAGAAGTTCTAGGAGCTTCTGAGGCAGTGCTGTTGTAGCAAGGAAAGCTCAACTGTGACCCACTTGCATCCTGATTCCCTAACCAGGTTTTCATGGGAATGACACAGCCTGTTGTGTCACGACTTATGTGTGTGGGGGGGACAAGACAGCTGTTCAGTTTCTCCTTCCCACCCCTCCACCCTCCTTTCCTTTCCTTTTTTTTTTTTTTTTTTTTTTTTTTTTTTCTTTTCATTGACAGCAGAATTTCTTATGAACGGACAGTTTTCTAAACTGTCCAGATTAAGCATCCTCCTCTGCCTTCATGGTAGAAGTCCACATTCCTAGGGGATATGCTCTGACTTTGATACATTTTCTCTGCAGTCCACTCAGCTCTACACCAGGTAAGAATCTAGGTTGCTGGTTAACTGAAAAAGTAGCTGTTGCAGATGCTTGCTTCATCCTTACCATCCCCAGTCATGTTGTAAAACCGCTCTTCAGAAGAGTAACACATAAAAGAGAAGAGTTTTTAGTCATCTTGGAGGGTCTGTACACAATTCTTGACAGACTCACAGAGGGGTGCGCTGGGTCTTGGTCTGAGAAAGACTTGGAAACTTGTGAAATGTGGGGGTTATGTATATCTTTGTTAGAAGAGGCAGCAAGTGTCTGAAAATTAAATAGCTAAAATCTTTATCTGAGGAAAAAAGGTTGGTCTGTCCGTAAAGTAGACCTCTGGTTTTGGGCAACTGAATTCCCAGGACTCCTGACATGGTGTTCAAAACAAAAACTTGAAAAAATTCAGTTACTTTACAAATACAAGGCTGACTTTTGGCTCAATTTCTTTTGGAAATGCAATGAAAATATTGTGATCTAGAGCACATAGGTGTGAGAGACAGCCATATGAACAGTATCCATCTTATAATTTCCACCTTTTTATTAGGTTGCCACTAATGGGATTATTGCAGTGAATGAACCTTCAAGTGAAGAAAAGTATCTTGGTCAATTCCCAGTCAGTTTTGGGGCTATTGCTCCTTTCATGGCTGACCTAGACACAACAGGTGGACGTGGAAATGTGTATTACAGAGAAGATTCGTCCTCAGATGTCTTGCAACTTGCATCAGACTATATCAAAAGAGGTTTTCCTGAGGCTACTTTTGATCCCAGCAGTGTTGTCATTGTTACCTGGAAGCTCGTGGCTCCTTACCAGGCACCGGGAGGAGATCATGCTATGGAAGAAAAGGTGAATATTAATCAGAGCTTTAAGACATGTTGGACATGTGTTTGGCCGAAGTGTAACTTTGGAACCTGTTGTTTTGAAGGCTTGAATTCCTTTGTGTTCAAATGAATCTTGTACAGTTAAGAACATATTTTGTTGTTGAAAAAGCTGTAGCAAAATAGGAGTTTCCAGAATTTTTATTTGATTTTCATTTTACAGTATTTTATTCATTCAAAAGAAAATGCTTGAATCTGCATAGCTGATTTCCTTGTATTCCCTGACAACTCTTACTTTGAATGTTAAGTGTGATGTGGTAATAACTGAAATAGTAAGATATCCTGCCCTCCATCTGTGCAATATAATCCAGTTGGCTTGCATTTTTCAACAGACTCTTAAGTCATTTTGACATCAAACGATCTAAAATCTGATAGGTCTGTGAACTAATAGGAACTTCAGACTGTGAATCCCTTTTGGACAGATGACATTGCATTCACAAAAAGGTCACGCTTTGTAGCTAGTATTGAATGAAGAAGCAGTTAGAGGTTATTTTTTGTATGACTTGCAAACCATTTTCCCTTTTTAAATCATGTTAGGTACTATCCTGCAAAGATATGTAATTTTATGCACCATCATTATCTCAGTTGATGAGCCTGCTCACAATATATAAAGATGAGAACATTACCATAACTTAGCAAATCTTACTTTGTCAAAGGTCAATTTCTTATGCCTAACTTGACACAACCATTGTGTTCACAGTAATGATTCTGCACTCTGGTAGCAACGAATAGCTGATGTCTGAGGTACTGTCTTAATGGTTCCTACAGTATGTAGGAATGTTCCTACAGGAAAAGACACTTGCAGCAACATGAAACTTGAACTATTCTTTAAATATTCTGTTTACATATTTTTTTTATTTAATCTAGCACATCACTCTCTTTCTTTAAAGGAGATGATCTAGCATCATCTATGCATGTTACAGAACTTAGAATTGTTATGTTTTAGGCAGCCTCTCTGGCTATTTCCTAATAGATTAACTAACCATTCATAATGCTTTCCTTCTAGTGTTTATGTATGCTAAAGCTAAAACTGCCTTAGCAAAACATAAGTTTGCATAATATTGATTTCTCCTAGGAAGTACATGATGCATTATGTGTGATGGAAATTCTGATTTTGACTTTGTATTTAAAAAAATGTTATTCTGTTGTCTAACTTGATTATTTTTCCATGAGTAAATGGATGTTAAATTTTTTTCCACAGAGGAACACATTCCAGGCTGTTTTAGCCTCTTCTGGCTCCAGTTCCTATGCTATTTTCCTTTATCCAGAAGATAGTTTGCAGTTCTATAGTACATACTCCAAAAATGATGATGGAAAGATTCCTGCTATGATTGGCTTTAGTCAAGCCTCTACAAACTACTACTTTTGGGAAAAGCCAGGATCCTACAATGTCATTGCTAATGATGAAGACAGCATTAGAAACCTGCACAAGTATGCTTTTTTGTTTGTTTAAACTCCTCAAGAAAACATCAAGGAGTTCTGTGTTTTTCTTAATTGTAGCATGAGTCAATGAGAACTAATAAGATCCCATTAGCCATTGCATGAGAAATCACAAAGTCCGACACTGATAAATATCCACCCTGTTGAGGAATATAAGGAGTTAGGTTTAACTTGTCAAAAGTCCATAGTTCCATTGTCAGTGGTAGGAGCTGCTGTATACTTAGCCCTTCTAAAAATAGGACCACTTAAGACTTTAACTCTTTATAGTCTACCCTGGGCAGTCTGGGCAGTCTTTTTTTTTTTTTTTTTAAAGAAAAAGTGAACAAGAAGGAAAGGGAAAGAGTTAGAAGGTTCTAATATGTGTTAACAAGATCTTTGTGGCTTAAATATCTCCTTCTGTTCCCATCAGTTTGGAGACAAGAAGGCTAGAAATTCTCAAGAACAGACCTCTGAGTGTGGAGAAAAAATACTATTCAAACTGTCAGGGGTGTTTTATAGCTGAATAAACTGTACCTGTAGATAAGTATGTAGATAAGATAATTTTACAATTTTGTCCTGATATTTCTCAGTGAAGGATAATATATTGTGTAGGGTAGAAATACCATACAACTTGTGCTTGATCATTTTGATTTGGCATATGCTTCCCTTTGATAGAAGCAGCAATTCTGGGAAACAAGGTCTCTGGGTGTTCGAGATTGGTAGCTCATCTGACAGTATTGTGCCTGCCAAGATCAGCAATGTTTTGGAGAGCCTAGAGTCCAACAAACAAGACCAGGAGATGACTTCAAAACCATTCATGTCGGACTATGGCTCCACTGAAATAAGACAGCAGTATGTCACCAGTAGTACAGACAGCACAGAAGAGGATCAGCACCACGTTACTTATAGTGTTCCTCAGCTAGTTGCAGAAGACTTTCTGACTTCGTACCAAGATGTAACAGGAACACCTTCGACCGAGTCTTTTTACAGTCATCAAGATTTCCCGACAGCAAAAGCTCCACCTCGCCAGTTCCAGGTCCAGCAGTTCCCCCCACAGCAACCCCAAGTCATAGATGTGGAAGAATTTGATGAAACTGGTATAGGTAAGGTCTTTTGTACAGCTTGGATACTCCTAAGATGGATAGGCTGCAAAAAAACAGAGGTGTGCAAGAAACTGAACTACTAAAGGAATGATCTGTTTCCTTCTCACTACCTTCTTATCTGAAAATCTGGACTCATTTCATAAGTTTGTGTTATTCATCAAGCTAGTTAACTTGGACATCACCTCAGATTCAGATCTTGCAGGTCTAGTAAACTAGTGTCCCAGTCAAACTCACAGGACAGCACATTTACACTGTGCCTGTGGAAACTGAATCTCTCCTAAGGAAAACTTCCTGTAGGGATAATTGAGTTCCTAAAGCTGATGCATTCTTAGCGGCAACTGATTTCCCCTTCTCTTTTGCCCAGGACTGTTGTTAAAGGTATGATCTTAAGTTTAGTAGCTGCATTAAGTGGCTGTTACTGGTAAGGATTTTATGATCAGTTCTACTGAAACCTAGCTTATTTCCTTTCAGAGGTATGTTACTGAGTACAGATGACTTAACAAAGGTTGGGAATAGTAGCTGTTGTAAAAATTGTTGGCTAGGGTTTCATGGCCTTCAGTTTTAGATGGGTGGGATTAGCAATTCTAACTTCTGAGGAAGTGTTTGTAGAAAATTCAAAACAGTGTGACTGGCTGCCCCGATGTTAATTGTTTCTTGAAGCAGATGTGAGAATTGCTGTCTCCATGAAATATAGGGTAAGACAATTAGGATTATGGGGTGCATCAGCTGGTGCACGGTCCTGGGTACCGTACTGATGAGTTTTGTTCTGAGGTTGGAAAGGCTCCTTTTTGCTTTGGTTTGGAAACAAGGATAGGTTACAATTATTGTGTATTTAGTTTTGCCAAGACAGTTTAACTGATCTGTATTAATACAGATCTGCTGAAATCAATAGAATTGAACAGTTTTCTAACATCTGAAGCCCTGATGTTTTCTGCAAAATATTAGACTGTTACTTGCATATTGCAAGGTTAGCAAAAATCAATTGCAATTGCTTTCCTTAAAGAGAAAATGAAAAAAACCTAATCAAGTTAGTCTAGAGATATTTTTAAACTAAACCAGGGATATGTGAATACTGTAGTAATTACATGGAGCGTAAGTGTCTGATCTTATTTTCTACAGTGTTTCGCTACCACACAGATGTCCAACAGACTTGTGCTAACAACCGCCACCAGTGCTCTGTTCATGCTATTTGCAAAGATTATCCCAACGGATTTTGTTGCAGTTGTATTGATGGTTACAAAGGAAATGGCAGACAATGTGTAGCAGAAGGTAAGTTTTTTGAAAATTAGGTACATATGCAGCAATTACTCATTCTTGAATGAGGGGACCTGTTTTCAATACTAAAAAAGATGTGGTTAAATACTTCCTGAAAGATTTGCCTTTCAATACATCTCAGTGATATTTTAAGAAGTGAGCTATATTTTCTAAAATGGTGTGGGTTTTTTGAATGAAATGAATTATTTTAGGTGGTAATTATATGCATTGTGCATTTTAACGTGACTTTCTAGATAAAATAAACTCTTACATAACTAACATAATTTAATAGCGTAATGTCCAGTGTTTATTGCTAGAATTAGTCATGAAGTTCCAAAGTGGTGTAATCTGATTTGGTCCCTGCTCTAGAAATGGACAGTTCAAAGGGGATGAACAAATTAACTTTGATCATCAAACTAAAGAGCATGACTCCTCTTTGTCTGACTCTTAAGCTTCTTTACTATAGGGCTAATCTGCCAGATTTTTGTTAGATACCCGTTTAAACTTTGTTCCTGTGTAAAATCCATAAAGGAATTTCTTATGTATACACTTGTAATCCTCATAGTGACTTGACTTAAGAGCATAGATGCATTTCAACAACCGAAATAGCTGACTGCAGGCTTTGTGTTTTATGAGGCAGGAAAGCAAAATCTACTGCTTGGCTTTCAATTCATAAAATTGAATTTTCCAGAGAAAGAAGAGAAGGATCTGATGATAATGGAGTTTGAATTTGCATGTAGGAAATTATATACAGAAGAAAACTAGCAATCCAAAGTAGCTACTTCTGTAAAACACGGACAGTCTTAAAATAGTCAATAGTTTTGAGTCAGGAAATACAATAGGTTAGAATAATAGGTCAATTATTTGAACACCTGATGGTGTTAGCCTTCTAATAGGGAATGAACAAACCTACATTCAGTAGGTATTGATATGAAGTGTGATCTTCAAAAGAAGCTTCGTGTGCCACTTACTGTCAGAGAGACTGTAACAGCTTAGTCTGTTTATCAGGTTACCCTTGCAGACAAAATTGCTAATTAGGATAAAGGGCATCACTTCAGGCAATTTTGCCCACTTAGTCATCTGTATAATGACAACACACACAGAGGCACGCACGTATGTACATATGTAAGCAAATTAACACACTGTTTGTAGGCAGTTTCCTGTCTGTTGAATTCTGTGAGCACTTGTTTGCCATTTATTTCAACACCAATATCTTTGAACATAGTGAAGTCTCTGAACACATTCCTTGGAGAGTATGTGAGAACTGTCATTTTGTTCTGATGCATTCTATTGATTTGCCAGGTTCTCCTCAGAGAGTCAACGGGAAGGTCAAAGGAAGAATCTTTGTAGGGAATAACCCCGTTCCAGTTATATTGGAGAACACTGATCTCCACTCCTATGTTGTGATGAACCAAGGGCGTGCCTACACAGCTATCAGCACAATTCCAGAGACTTTGGGGTATTCGTTACTGCCTCTTGC
Source organism: Burhinus oedicnemus (assembly GCA_008921705.1). NCBI lineage: Eukaryota > Metazoa > Chordata > Aves > Charadriiformes > Burhinidae > Burhinus > Burhinus oedicnemus. Next base: position 495,761 of record VFFE01007111.1, on the reverse strand, counting down.
CTCTATTGGAGGTATCATAGGCTGGATGTTTGCTGTGGAACAGCAAGGATATAAAAATGGATTCAGTGTTACTGGTAACTTCTATATTAAAATAATGTTCTGAAACTGTGCTATGCTTTCCTCTATCTTGAGAGAAAAGAAATGTATATTTAGAAGCAATATAGGATGAAAACATGCTTATTCTGAGCTGCAAATTGATTCTGTGTAATCAAACTTCTCACCATTTTTCTTGTCTACAATGTATAGATATTGGGCTTTTTAATTTACCATTGGTGCACAAGCACATAAGTCTGTCAGAAAGAAGAATGGCTCAGCCAGTTTCTGTGCAAGAAAGAGATTATTAAAAAGGATCTGATTTTTGGTACTGGAGTGTACAGAGCTACTGAAAAAGCTGTCTCTACATCTACAGGCTAGAGGGCTAACGTTAATTGCCTGATTGTACCAACAGCGCAAAAGAGAAATGAAAATCTGACCTCATGAAGGTCTGCAATTCTTAAGCAATTCCTGCATGAGAAGCAAATGTTTCTGTTCACTTATTTGAGGGAAACCCCAGTTCACAATTACAGCTTTTCATGAGAGTCTGAGGCCAAATCTGGTTGGTTGTGCACATGAATTCAAGCTGTAGATCCAATCTGTTCTAGGAGAACGTGTTTCTTTTTAAAATTTTATCCTTTATAGCCCTGTACTATGAATGTAGTTGAACATAAGTTTTTGTTTTGGGGTTCTCTTGGATTTGGTGTGTTTGAAGTTTGTTCTGGAATTTACAACATACGTTTCACTTGGTTTTGATTTGGAAACACATGTACTGGATTTTTTAATTTTTTTTTTTTTTTTAACTCACTGTATTCCTAATGGAGCTTTTCTCTAAAACGTACAACTCCTTTGCCATTTTAACAGGTAGGATAAGGCCTACTATTATTAGCTTTGTCAGAACTTTTTTTTGTTTTTTAAGAAAAAAACGCTGCTTCTTCAGGCTTATTTGCAGGTTAGTGAGTTCGCTGCTTAATAAAAGATAAGTTTCCTTGGAGTATCCAAGGGTATTATCAGCCTACCTATGAAAGATATTTCTGTAGAAATACAAAACATCAAAGCTTGCAGAAAATAGTAATTTATATTTTATCTACTGGAAGCAATACTTTGAATAGAAGGATTTGGAAATCACTGTTAAGTGGTTTAACTAATACTGTTTCTTTAGGTGGCGAGTTTACACGGCAAACTGAAGTAACTTTTCTTGGCAACAATGAGAAGCTGGTTATAAAGCAGAAATTCAGTGGAATTGATGAGCATGGTCACCTTACCATCAGCACAGAAATGGAAGGCAGAATACCTGAGATTCCATCTGGTGCATCAGTCCATATAGAACCATACACTGAACTCTATCACACTTCTAGTTCTGGTAAGGTTCCTTAAGAAAGAAATTAAAGAAAGTGTGCATTTCTCAGAGCAGAGAGTAAGACAATCTGAAAAACATTATTTTATTCCCTTCTTAGCAAGTGTACTTAGGACCCTTGGATTTATAGAAAGTTGCTTTTTGCCTCTTAGGAACAGGTCCCGAAAGAAGGTGGATTTTGAGTGGGACAATGTAAATATTTCTAATCTTCCTATTGAAAAAAACGTGAGTTTAACTTTCTCTGAACTGATGTTTGCAAAAGACTCTCAATTTCCCTTTCCATTGGCCTTTTTTACAGTGCTGATGGCAGTGGTACAAGTCTCCTCAGTAGGAGATGTACTGGTGTATAACTTTTTGTGGTAATGTCATCAAGTGGGCTTTGGTCTTGTCTGGTGAGACTGTGCAAACCAGTTATTTACCAGTATGTGTCATGTAAACTGCATTGCAATGACTGTGCCTTGTGTTAGTAACAAGCATTTGTCAGTAGTATTTTAGCTGAATTGGAACAACCGACCAGAAAATTAGGAGCTTTGTAATTCCCTTATCAGTTTCTCCATTGTCTCTTCAGGACTTCTGTCCTCTCTCTCTCTTCCTTATCTCAGACTCTGAGATTTGGTAGAGAGCCATTCTTCATTTCAGTATTTACAGGGGAATCTCCCTTATTTTGATTTCATGGATAAAATTATGGGTGTTTCAACACAGCAAAAACAAAGTGAGGTTTGAGTGTTGCTGCTGGCCAGCCAGCCCAGCTGTCAGAGAGCAGTAAAGAGGAAGCAGCCTGTGGTGCACTCAGGTGCACATAAATACTGGAGAGAGTGCACTTTGCTCCAAGGGTGCACTTTGATTGCTAAGGATAGCTGAAAATGGTGTCATTGCATCATCACTACCTTATATCCACTGAGGTCTGGCTTTGGTAGCCAGTGATGAACCCCTCTTGCTGCTTTGCCTGTTGTTATGGACTGTGAGGAGGAGCAGCTGGAGGCAGCAGGAAACTTCCGCTTTGTGCTGAACAGCTTCAGAATTTTGGAGGAGTTATTTGGACAGTGTGTACTCTGTAGAATGTCTGCCTTCTTGCCAGAAATGCTGTCCCCGTGGAGAAGAAGTCAGGGGCTGGAAGGAGGCATCCTTCAGGCTGGATTTGATTTACCAGTCCTCAAATAGTTACTCTTCTCCTGTCCTATGGCATATACGATAGACCATTACTTAGCAGAAATGCAGCTTTTGCTAACTGTTGCAAGTGGATTGATGCAGGTGTGTCCTGCTGTCCATATGAAGAATACTGGAGATCTGAGGAGCTTTACGTTTGTGGGAGGATCCGCAAGCCCAGATCTGCTTTGAAGAGTTTTGGTCACAATTTTTCACAGTATAGAAAACTGTTGTGAAGCATACAAGAGCTCTCAGACATGCATCTTCTTCAGGACTCTGTCAGAAACCAAGGCCGGCAGACCACAATGAACTAAAAGCGGGTGTAGTTTGGTGCTGGTGAGGTGGCTCTTGTCCTTCTTAGCTTATAGATCCATTATGTAAATTCATCTAAAGAAAACTCTGAGTTTCCCAAGTTGAATTTTCCTTTATTTACCTGGTAACACACAAAGTAAGTTAAATTTTTAAAATGCATCAAGATAAATAATATAACTCATTCCTCAAGGCTGTGATATCTGAGAACAGAGTAAGACTAGTCTAGTGCCTAGAAATACATCCATTTTCTTAGCTTCTTGCCTTTGAAATTTATATTTACGCTGCTCAGCCTGTATCCCAAATCTACAGGTAACATTGGACAGAGTATTTTTGCTTTCTGTTCTGATCAGCGTGTTTGTTGCCATGTTGCAGTGATCACTTCATCGTCCACCAGGGAGTACACAGTGACAGAGCCAGAAAGGGATGGGGTTGCTTCCACATACACGGGCGCCTATCAGTGGCGACAGACCATCTCATTTGATGAATGCATTCATGATGACTCTCACCATGCTGCTTCTGCTACTCAGCAGCTCTCAGTGGACAGTGTGTTTGTCCTGTATAACCAAAATGAGCAGATTCTGCGATATGCTATGAGTAATTCCATCGGCCCAATCAGTGGTACGTATGAATTGGAAATCTTTCTTTTTCTCTTTTATGAGTAATTAAGAGCAGGCCTCTATATTTTTTTAGCCTGCTTTAGCTGGGTTAAATTAATGAGTTCTATTAATTTGTTGCTTTAGTCAGTAGAAGTCCGAGTCCATCAATTAAGAAGAGAAATGGGACTGTTGAAAGTTTGTATTTTCATTTGTGGAATAATATTTAAGTAATTATCTCCTCTTGAAATTCAGTGGAGCTTGTGTCTAATTCCTTGAAATAATCTCAACATACCACCTTGAATTTATTGCTGCTCAGATACATGGAGTGTATCGTATATCTTTACCTAATTTATGGTTCCTCTATTAATGAATTTTTTGTATTGTCAGAGCAAAGGGCAAAAGAAGTGAATAAGATTTGCCATTGAAACAGCTAGTTTCTATAATTTATCTTGAAACATGGTATTTTATCTTTGGAAGGTAGGCAGCCTATGAAGTGTATTTTTTTGGATGAGCTGTCCAAGTTTGTCTGTTTGCACTAAAATCAGAAAAAAGCAAAGGAGCAATTTGAAAATGCACACCAGATGAATACAAGAAAAGGCTGTGCTCACTTTTACTTTACAAAGATAAAGTTCTTCTAATTAAAATGAATAAACCAAGCTGTTAAGAATCACATTTTGGGTCTAGTGTCATGGCTGGAAGTTGCATTATCTTTGTCAGTCTTGCTCTTTTTGTGTCTTCTCTATTTTTTTTTATCTCGGCAGTCCTTTGCACAAATAACAAGGAATACAGGTGCTATTGCCATGTCTGAGATTCATGTCCTGCATATCACCTGCAAGTCCCCTTCTTCCTGGTGCAACAAGTATTCTCTGTTTTTGTTTCACGTGTGCTACAAGCAATCTCCTTCTGGGCCTTATCTGACTGCTATTACTTGGACAGGGTTGTCATGGCTAAATATGGTCTCTCTTGTCAGATGGTTCTGCTGATATTAACCAGAATCCTTGCTACACTGGTACCCATAACTGTGACACCAATGCGATATGTCGTCCAGGAACTGGAAATCGTTTCTTCTGCGAATGTTCGATTGGCTTCAGTGGAGATGGAAACGTTTGTTATGGTACCAGAAAACTCATTACAAAATGACAGCTAATGTAGAATTTGTTTTGCTTGGAAGGTATTGACCCTCAGGACTAGCCATTCCAGCAAAATGAACTGTCCTGAGAGGCTGGTTTGGGGAAAGATAGATTAGAGGGATGCTGGGGTAGCTGACGTATCTCAATCGAAGTAAGCAAGTTTGACTGTCTTGAAGGGTCAAACTTGGGTAGGCTTTGCTAGCTTACAAAGCATCTTTCCTACCCAGTTCATCTTTTCATAAAACCTGTAGGAACTTAGCTGTGAGAAATTTACTGTAATGCAAGTTCTGGTTAAAATGAGTCAACTAGGTTAAAAGTTCTTGAGGGAGATGAGGAATGGCATATGCACATGCATACAGAGCACAGATATGTGGAACCCATTGAAACAATCTTTTTCAAGATCTGTTTTGAAAATCCCTTCTGTTCACGGAGACTTTTATTTCCCAGCTCTGTATTCTTAATATATTTGGGCACAAATACTTGTTTTCAAGAGGTGAAGATGTGTATTAATGAAATATTCATCATCTCTATTAGTTAACTGAATTTTTTTTTAATAAAAAGACCAAAACACAACCCTCCCTCCACTCCAACCCATAAATCAACTTGCAAATGAGAACAGCATCACATTGTCCCTCCCAGTCCTCTGGTGCTGTGGGTTGAGCAGCAGTGGATTAGAGATGTATATGGATAATGAAAGGGGAAGCCTTTCCTAAAGTTCATGCTCCCCCAGTAGTCATCACTGCTTCTGATCACCTTGTAGGTTGCATTTTCTTTCTCAGTGGCTCCTCCTTCCTCTCTGATTTCCTGTCTCTTCCCCTTATTACACCATTATAGAACCTCTTCTGGGTTTTTTTGGGGGCAGATTAGCTGACAACACAGTTATCTGAAAACTTATTTTCAGATTACTAAGGTCTCTTAAGAGGTATGGTCTATCCAAGATGTGGTTTAAATATGCAAGCCTGCTGTTATTCAACAATTGCGCAGTCTGTTTTTCTGGCATCAGTATTAAAGGCATCTTTGTAATAACTGGAACCTTATAATATTCTAGATGTTGACGAATGTTCAGAGCAACCAGCTCTATGTGGCAGCAATGCAGTCTGCAATAACCAGCCAGGAACCTACCACTGTGAGTGTGTTGAAGGATACCAGTTTGCAGCAGATGGACAGACTTGTGTTGGTGAGTTTCATATTTCTTAAAAGTACTGCCCACCAGCTTTCAGGATGTTTCATCTCAGAGACAGAAAACAGAACTTCCAGGATCTGCACTGGCTTCTAATGTGAGTTGAACTTAGAAGTTCATGCTGCAGTTAGTTATTACAATCCATTAGGTAACTGAAGAAGGTGCCTGAAGTACTTTCTTTTCATCTCATAAAAACTCCATTTTCAGAATGTTTCGAAATAGAAAGTGGAATTATTATTGAATGCTTCTGTCCTTTCTGTACCATTATTTAGCTGTAGATTTGACATGGAAGTAAAATTCAAAATTGTAAAAGAAGAAAAATTAAAGCACGCAGTTATTCATTTGTTGTTTTTTCACAGCATCTCACTTTCAAGATGAGGTGAGACTTTTTCTGCATTTTCTGTAGTCCTGCACTTTGGATTTTGGGGGTTTTGGGTTTTGTTTCTTTATTATATCTAATCCAGAATTAGATTTAACAAATTAGATTTTAGTTAGAGATTCATCACTTGGACAAGGCAGTGCACAGGTCTAAAACAGTGTGTCTTAGCTATTGCAGGCTTATCCTGAAGTGATAGTTGATCATGCTGAAAAAGAGTTATAACTACAAATCCTTTCACTGTTAAAACCTTTGAGGTTTGGAGGAAATCTGACTGGTTTGTTAATGGACCATTAAAACTTCAAATTCAGTAGTTGTCACTGAATTAGTTATTTTTATTTAATTTAAATACTTTTTTTCTGGAGGAAGCCTGAGTTAATCTGTACTTGCTGTACTAAGGTTTGCCTACTGAGTGTTGTTTTTTCCTGTTTGTTTTGTTTTTCACTAAAGATGTAGAAATTCTGTTTGGTAGCTGGCAGAATTGATTGTGTGGGATGTGTATTGAACGTGAATTTTCCACACAGAAAGAAAAAGCACAAGCTTTACCCTCAACAACATTAACCTGATTCTTTTGGATGTCAATTATATTGCAAATATCAAAAGCTAAATAAAAAAATACAAATGGCAGATAGAAAAGGGGTAACTAGTCTGCTGCTACAGCTGCAACTGTCAGGATAGGATATAGATTAGAATTATTTGGGTTTTTTTAGTTAGAATTTTTTCTTCATTTGCAACCTGACAGTAATTCTGTACTGACAAAACCTGTACATACTTTTCCAGCATGATTGGACCAGTTACTGTTTCTTTTAGAAATAACTGATAACAGCTGAGGATTATGTTTGCTGCTTTTGTGGCTGCTTTGTAGTAGAAGCTTAGTTACCCTATGATCAGCTAATGCATTCAAGTCTTTCCTCATTATAGCTGAGACTGTTCTTTAGCTAAGACTGAGGAGCCTTCATCTTACAGCAGAAAGTTACATTACTTCCCTTAAGTGTGGGACTTTGCATTCTGTGTATTATGTTCCATCACGAGCCCCATTTCTCTGCTCCAGTAAGAATTACCATTCATGTCTGCTCACGGTGCACCCTAAGTCTCACCTTTGTTGCAGAACAGTTGGAAAAAGCAACTTCTGCTAGGATACTGGAAGGAATAGGGTGAGATGTGGAAGAGCAGCTTTAAGTTCTTTATGTCCACCACTGCCCTTAAGTCACTTGGACCTTAAAGGGAATATTCTTCCCTCCAGCCATGACCTTGCTGGCTTCACTCTACCACTTTCCCATGAAGTTGATGTGTCACACTTCTAACAAATGCTAAGTAATTTCTTGCCCAGCTTGAAGGACTTCAATTCGATCCCTTCCTTCAGTCAAAAACAAACTTTGCATCCGTAAGACCGAAGAGAGGGAAGATGAACTCTAGTTTCCCAACAGATTGAAAATAAATGTCATGGCAATCTTGTTCCCCGTTCCACAGGGGAGGGTTTTATTACCCACAGACAACCTGGACCCCAAAAAGGGCAGCAGCTACCCTCTTTGTGCTTTTACAGCTTGCTCTGGGATACCAGCTCTGACTCAGCTTTTCTGGAACTGCAGCTTTTTCATACCAGCTGTGTGACTCACTGGATAGCTTTAGAAGAGAGTTCTAAATAAATCCTGTTCTCCTATTTGTAGGTTGAGGAATAGGAGGACTTGGGGACTCCCTTCGAGCTTCAACTCCAAATCTTATGCATTTATAATGCAGTTCTGAATAGATACTTTTGTAATCTAAAACTTACTTCATCAAATAGAATGGATATAAATGAGTCTAAATGATGTCATCTCCTCCAGAGAAATGGGAGAACTGACTGTTTTCAGATCTGGCTCTGATAGCAGATTTTTGTTATTTTTCTGCTGATACTGCGGTAGTCTCCATCTGTGTACTGTGATGAAAGGAGCATTGTAGAGTCTCATCTTGGTCCCCTGTCAACTCCTTGTAAGAACTGCATAAAGAAAGTCTTAGTGGACTCTGTTACAGCATCTGGAAGTTGGTTCCTAGATGTACACACTGCAAACTCATCTATTTCCAGGCCCAAAATTTTTGTAGTATTTTGCTTCTTCCTATTTTAAATACCATGGTTTCCTTTCTTCTCTGACATAACAGGTAAGCATAGGCAGGGCTCCAGCGACTGCCTGAAATATTTTGTGTGTAAAGCAGTGCAATGCCTTCAGAGTCACTGCTGTCAACAATGAGAAAATTATGAAAAGCTGCAGGACTGGTCCCAGCTTCCACAGTTGGTCAAAACTCTTTCCAATAGTTGACAAATGTGTTTGTCTTCTATTGAGTGAGTCACAGCTCCTATCTGTTGCCAAGTGACGACAGCCCTGGGTCAGTGTTAGGTTAGTGTAGCAGGATACCTAATTCCCAGTTCAGTGAACTGGCCACTTAGTTAACATGTGAGATAGCTCTGTGAGATGCCTTACATTTCTTCATCCGGGACTCCTTTTTATAAACAAAACTGTCATGGCTAGTAGGATCTTCACTGTGGTAGCCTTTCTGCCCTGTTCTATATTAACAAACACTTATGAGGTGCTGAGGACAATCAGTTCCTTGTAAAACATTAATAAGAAGATATAGCACCAGTGAAAGGGGAGATCTTGGGGAAAAAAAAAACCTAACTCCAACAAAAAACTCAGTTTCCTTGTTTCCTTTCTCTTCTGTATGCTTTCACAGCTCTTCTTCTCTCCCTATAAATTTATTATGAGCTTCAGACTTTGTGGAGGAAAATTTCAAATTTTCATCACCTCTCTTGTACATCTGACCTGCAGCTGTTGCATACGTCGTAAACCATTGCCAGACTGGCACACACAGTTGTGACATTCCTCAGCGTGCTCAATGTGTGTACACCGGAGGGTCTGCTTACATCTGCACATGCCTCCCTGGCTTCTCTGGAGATGGGCGTGCCTGTGAGGGTGGGTAACACCATTTGTTGTGGGTTTTTTATACTCTTTATTGCACAGCTTGGGTGGTCATTGCAATGTCCTATAGTTACTTGTGATTTAAAGTAGGAAATGTCATAGTTTAAGTCCCTCAGGCAGGCATTGCATTAAGCTTTTGTCCATTCCTCCCCTCACTTTTGAATTTACTCTTCAATATTTAAGCTACAGAAGGGCCAAGATGAGGTAAATGCAAAAATTGCAATAGTTGCAGTTAGCAGACCAGGTCTTCATCTGCTGGAACTGTTTGCACTGTGTTGGTTTGTATTAGTAAGGTGGTGACACATGATGCTCAGACTATGTAGAAAAGTTATATTCTGTTTCGTGTCAATTGGAGTGCAGTGGGGGAGCAGCTTTACCTAACTACATGTTGGAAACCTTGCTGGCCAAATCCTACTTCTCTTGCTGTGTTAAGTCTTTTCTTTGAGAAATATAGGCATATATTTCTAAAATACTGTGTGAGTTAACAATGCTAGTTACCCATCAGAATAGCAGAGTGCAGGGATTTGCTGAGACCCAGAACCTAAAATACAGGCATGCTATTTTTTTTTCCTCCTTTGCATTTCTGTATAGATGTTCTTCCAAAAAAAGTCTATAATTCTAATCAGATAGCCTAAAATAGGCACCCGAAAGCAATATGGCAGGTTCGCACTTTCATTCATTACTCTGATTTGTCCATCAGGAGAAAGAGTTATCTGAGATTGATCTTTTCTTTTACAGATGTAGATGAATGTCAACAGAGCCACTGTCATCCAGATGCTTTCTGCTACAACACTCCTGGGTCCTTCAGCTGCCAGTGTAAGGCAGGTTATCGCGGGGATGGTTTCCAGTGTGTGTTAGGAGGTAAAATTTTATAGTTCTTGAAAGCTGGAGCAGAAATATAATTTGGGAATCAGAGGATATAAGTTAATTTTGTTCGTCTCTGTAACAGACTGTGTATTGTCTTATTGGGGTCTTTATTCTTTCTCAAATCTTTCAAGTTTTGAACCTTACCAGGTTTCTATCAAAATCTGTATCTTGACTATTATCACTTTTCCATGATATCCTGTTCAGTGTCCCATTTTATGTTTTGTTTGTTCTATCCTCAGCAGTTCTCAGCCTCAAGCTGATACTATCTTTTGAAGTTGCTTTACGTAAAGGTTTGACCACAGATTGTTTTGGTTTCCATAAACAGTAGTCACATCATAAAACATCTGGAACTATTGGCAACGTAAATGAAATGCAACAATTACAGGAGAAAAGTGAAGGATGAGACCAAAGTACCTGCACTGTTGCCTTCAGTGAGATCTGGATGCCTACATACCACATATAGCCAGCAAGAGTCCAGAAAGACTAATTCCAGTTTCTAACTAGCACTTAATTGCTTTTGTATTTACCCAGCGTGTTCTCTATTTAGCAGAAAGTTCTTTACTCTCCCACACTTCTGTTTTTGCATTGTCGTTTGGTTCTTGAAGTGTAAGTGTAAAACTCCTGATCTCGAAGGTATGCTTAAAAAAAAAAAAGTAAGGAGCACTGAAGCACAAAGTAGCATTGTCACAGTTACTTTAATTCAAAAGCATGGCAAACCTATGGGATAGCACTCAGTTTTTGCAGAATAATGAATGCTTTCATCCAGGAAATAAAGCCTGAGTTCTGAGTATTTTCAAACCCAGTTCTCCTGCTTCTAAGATTCTTGCTGTTGGGCAAAAGACCCTGCACCTCTCAACACCAAGAGTAAGAAAGGCGTAAGGCCAAAGGAACAGAAAGCAAGATGCTGTAAGACTGAGGAGGGAGACTGCCTTTATAATTCAGCTTCTGCACTGTGGTCTTAATGATGTCCAAAGTATTTGACGATTCAAAATCGAGGTTTGGTTTTTGGCTTTTTTTTAATAGAGGATGCGCTGGCTCAAAAGTCCTTGTCTGCATAGCACAATATTACTACCTGATGCGTTGCTGAAACTTAATATTTTTCTTTTGCCACTATATTCCCTAATTCTGAAGTTCTGACTTTTTTTTTTTTCACAATCGGACACTCATGTCTTAAAACAAAAAGGCAAAGGATATTTTATAGGAAAGGCATAAAAAAATCGCAAGATTGTTTCTGGTTTTAGATCATTAGACTCTTCATCATGTGCTCAACAACATATGTTATGTCAGATCGCCCGGTGCTTGTAGACTTTTCTATCATAGGTAAATTGTAGGAGGTTTTGCAGTGTTTAATTCTGAAGCTTTAGCTTTTGCCACTTTGTCAGTCTTTCAATATTATTTTTAACTAACTTTTCATGCACGAATGCCCATGTGTATTTTCATTTCAGTGCCAGATGAATGAAGAACTACCTAGTGTTTCTGACCTGTGTCAAAATATTTAGCTAACCAACCAGCTGATAAAACCAGGATTATTCCTCCTAGAGGAGAAACTTGATGTGAATAACTTGAAGCAAAATTGAACCTTAAAGCTTCCAGTTCTTCAGGAGTAATTGTAGAGGCAGAAATATTGCTTTCATGTCTGGCACATCCCCTTCACAAGCTGAAAACAGGTCATTTGCTAGACTGATACTTGAATTCAATCAATTAACTTTATTACCAGGACACAATTAATCTCTTCTGAGTATATGTGATAGCATATTCAAGTGGGGTTTTTTTGTTGAGAACAACACCTTTTCACATTGTCGTGGTTTAAACCCAGCTGGCAACTAAGGACTACACAGCTGCTTACTCACTCTCCCCCCAGTGGGACAGGGGAGAGAATCGGAAGAGTAAAAGTGAGAAAACTCATGAGTTGACATAAAGACAGTTTAATAGGTAAAGCAAAAGCTGTGCATGCAAGCAAAGCAAAACAAGGAATTCATTCACCACTTCCCATTGGCAGGCAGGTGTCCAGCCATCTGCAGGAAAGCAGGGCTCCATCACATGTAACAGTTACTTGGGAAGACAAATGCCATAACTCTGAACATGCGTGTGTGTATCCCCTTCCTCCTTCTTCCTCCAGCTTTATATGCTAAGCCTGGTGTCATATGGTATGGAATATCCCTTTGGTCAGCTGGGGTCAGCTGTCCTGGCTGTATCCCCTCCCAGTGTCTTGTATACCCCCAGCCTACTTGCTGGTGGGGTGGTGTGAGAAGCAGAAGAGGCCTTGACTCTGTGTAAGCACTGCTCAGCAATAACAAAAACATCCCTGTGTTATCAACACTGTTTTCAGCACAAATCCAAAACATAGCTCCATACCAGCTACTATAAAAAAATTAACTCTATCCCAGTCAAAATCAGCACACACATGCAGCGGTTAGCGTGTCTACTGAACTGCTAAGCACAGTGTACTGTTTTGTTGCAGCTTTATGCTATTTTTTTGCTGCTTATCCTGTACACTTCTTGACTTTTCATACTCAACACAATTGCATCTTGAATGAGGATCTTTCCATGTCACAGCTTTAATGATAATAACAAAATATTTTGGAGAGTTTTGTTGTATCTGCTGTTTTAGTGGGTGGGGATCTGCCAGGTTTTGTTAGTCTTCATATATTCACATATTTTTTTTATGCTGTTTTGTACTACCAGTAGAAAGGCATACTCTAGAAACACTTGTATCAATTGGCTCTGCTCATTAAATGTTCTGAGCAGAAAAAATATCTGTGGTAGATAAGTCTCACTTTTGATGAATCCTGATCAGGAAGTACAGAGTATCTGTAATGCTCTGCTAGTCTGCAGCAATGGCAGTGTTTACAACAAACTTAGCTACTCCTCCCTTCTTAGAGAGTTAATAGAACAATAGCTGCCCTTGTGTTTTCAACTGTTGCTAAAGCTTTAGTACTTTTAAAATGGATATATTCAACAGTTAATCATTGCCAGAGATAGAATCAAAATATGCTTTCTGAAGCCTAGCAAAAAGCAGCTTAGTTTACTTTAGCACCCAATTTGTAAAGTAAGTTGCTTCAGAATGGAGACTCCAGATGAGGCTGTATTGTATTCAGCTGTAATTAGAGACCCTTTCTTCCCCTTTTTACCCACTAAAGTTTTGATCTAATTAGCCTCAGTCAAGTCGCTGAAGTCTTTCCTGGTTGTTGATAGCATGGAAAGTTTCATTCATCCGAATACTCTGTTCTTTTTGCTGTACCCTTTTCCGATCCATGTGTACAGTTGCTTGCTTGTTTGGTGTCTTTATTATTATATGAAACCTACTGTTGAATCTTACCACTGCTGAACGGCAACTCTTGAAACAAGTAGACTAACAAGTAAGAATGATTTGAGTCACACACTAGAGAACGTCTGTAGGAGTGAACCAGCAGGTTAATGAAAGAGTTAATGATGCTGGAATGTCCCAGTGCTCACAGCTATTAAGAAAGTCTGTACTTCATTATTTCCTCACGCTTCATTTTTCCATTTCAAAAAACCAGATGTCTGAGTGTTTCTACCCCTGCAGACCCCAGACACTGTTTACTAAACAGAAACAAATCTAGATTCTTGGAACTAGGGGTCTGACTGTTAAGAGCTGTTCTCTGGTCCTCTGTATACAATCTGTTTCACATGAGAAATGCATTTAACAGGGCAACACTGTACGTGAAGGATTACAAAGGAAAATGAAGGGACAAAGGGAAGTGTGTTATTTTGTTTTGGGTTTTTTCCCCTTCATTTTTGGCAACGTCCGAGAACAGCAATTAAAAATGTCAGTATAACTCCTTGTGATACATGGGGAATAAAGTGATCCTCATAGGAAATTAAAAAGTACTCTCTGATTACATACTGATTCTGGACACAGTTTTAAATCACTTCTGCCTTTAGCTTGTGAATGAAAACCTGTCTCACTAGTTATATCAGATCTTTAAATATTTGTGAATGCTGTTGCAGAACTAATTGAATTTGGTTTAGTGTATCAGAGTCTAATTCCTCCTGCAAAATGGAAGGGAAGAAGTCCCTGTTTCTCATCCTGTTTTCTCAGCCTCCTTCTTTTTTTGGAAAAGTCTGTAAATAATTTTCTGCAGTGCTGCTGCAAGAACTTTCTCTTATGACCAAAAAAGACTTTGAATGTGTATGGCTTTAGGGTTTTTTGTTGTTGTTGTTGTTGTTGTGTGTGTGTCGTCCCCCCCCCCATTCTGTTTGTTTCTTTGCTTATGTGGCAAATGTGTACATATGTGTCTTTCATCTGGTGTACTTTCCATATCCATCCTATTTCCATTTCATTTTTTCAAGTTCCATGATATATTTCAGTTACTTTTAAATTCCAGATTGCTACTGGTAGTTTATGAAATGACAGAAAAAAATATGTTTAAAACACTAAATAAAAATTTATTTTTCTGAGGAAGGGTATACATTTCGCTTGAGTTCAGGATGCACCATTCCATATATCTAGTCTGCCTTGTGTGTACTATGGTCCATGGAACATAACTTCTTCACTGGGCCTTTGATCTTTGCTCTGTACTACGGCTTCTCTCTTAGAAGCTCTTTTCTGTACACTAGTTCAATTTTTCACTATCCTTTTGAACAGTGATTACCAGAGCTGGACCCAGTATTCCTTGAATAATCTCCCCAATCCCACATTGCTTCTATATACCTGTGCGGTGTTCCCTGTGTATATGCTGGATTCTTATTTATACCCCCCTAACAATCCCTACAGCACTGAGCTGGGTGCTGGCAGTTTATCTGCTGATAGCTGTGATCTGCTGATAGCTGTGATCTGCTGATAGCTGTGATCTGCTGATAGCTGTGATCTGCTGATAGCTTTTTTTTGGTTGTGGTTTCCAAGGTGAATCTGTCTTTAGAAGCTGGTCTACACAGTGTATTCCAAGAAGTATAACTTTCCATTTGACTGTGTGAATCTACCTGTTGACTTTAATGAGCTCAATTTACTTAGTGATGAGGTCCTGTCTTTCTCGTGTGTTGCAGTCTGTTTCTCTTCCACAACTGATGCAACCTATGGTTGTATATTTTCCTCCAGAATCCTAATGAAGGAATTAAATTTCTTAATAAGGAAATTTAAAACCAAGCAATATAGGAACTTAATAGAAATACTACTGCTTCATGACATTTGTCCACTGGCTCATGTAATTTTTCAGTTTTTAGTCATTTATCGAATTAAGGTATCCCACAGTATGGTGCTTTGCTTTGAAAATAATACTGTCTTGTGGGCATAAGTGGACTGCCATAGGGAAACACAAAGTTATTAGTCAGTGTTACCTTCATCAGCCAAACATCAATTGCATCAAAAAGCAGTGAGAATGGATTTTTACTTAGTTTTATAACAAATGCTAATCAGTAATGTTTAAACATGGATATGAAAAATATTGAAACTTGATCCTGTTGTTTATAAAGGCTGCTGCCACCTCCACTTTCCTGCATCACTGAAGATTACCCAGGTCTTGCTCTCACTGTTTGTTTAATCTCTGACAGTATGAACTAACCCTAGTGTATGCTATTTTTCTCATCATTGATATGATCGTTTGGCTTGACTTTCAAATGTGAGTTTCAAGAATGGTAAGAACCTCTGAAAATCAGGGCTGGTAACTCCTGGATATGGATCCTTGAAATAGGTGAGACTTATTTTCCATTTGCTACGATCAAGTATAATAGTAGATGTAACAGAACTGTTACACTAAGTAAGCAATATTTGCTCTTAGCAACACTTGTTGTAGTTAATGGTAGTTTTCTTGATACCAGTCAAGAAATCAGAGAACCCTCCTAATGTTAATTGTTCTGCATCTTTGAAGAGTCTTGACTGGATGAAATATTGCTGTATTTATATTAAAGGAAGAGCACTAAGAAACCCCATTTAGGCTGCTGTACTGAAGGAAAGGAAAGTTACAAGCCGTAAAGTTTGTGTCTGGAAGCTGACTTACAAAGTAGCCCTTGTACTACCTAAACATGTGCCAATTCCTCTTATATGTTTTGTCTAGCTTGTGCTGTTAGCTCATCAAGGCAGGGAATGTGCTTTCTTTACTGCGTCAATCTCATCTTTCACACTGTGTCATAGCTAGTCTTATTTCAGACAATTAATTAATGCAATTTAAAACTTGCAAAATCAGGGCATATTGTCTTAAGCACACTGAGTAAAATGTATGACAGTATAAGCAGATTGTTTATCCCAGCCAGGTGACATCTGTATCTAAGATTATTGTGCTTTCATTGCTACATAGGCTACAACACTGGACTGGGGTTGAGCTCACTTTTCTTCAGGCGTCTCTAAACTGTAAGCATAGTAATCCTGCTCATGATTCAGAGATAAGGAGAGAAAAAATACAGTGTGGATTCCAAGTGCCTGGTTTGGACTCTCAATAACTAGTTTAGGGGCTTTTTTTTGTTTATAAATTTTAATATTGGCTAAATTAATGTTACTGCGTTGAAATGAGTTTAGCAATGGAAGACAGGTTAAAATGATTGAGTCAGCACATGGTAACACTAGCTTTATTTCTTTTCAGAATTAACATAGATTACTTATCGCACTTGAGACTGTTAAAGTAGTTTATCACAAATAAAAGAAACTTTCAGGAGCACAGAAGCAGTAAAATACATAGTTATTCCCAAAAGTGAGTGGCAATAGGGTATTCAACATCTTTTTATGCAACTGAAAAATCAGTGTTGATAGGATTTTTTTAGAAAGAACAAATCATATTCTCTGCCTTCTAGAAACTGAGTATTAATTTTGAAAATTAATTTGTTTGATAGTCTCTTGACTTTAGGGGGGCTAATTGCATAAGCAGGCCATTTGTGAGATCGGTCTTGATCATTGCAGTATAAGTACTCTTCAAAAATTCCATCAATACTCCTGTATAAAGTCTGCAGATATAAATGTGAACATTGTTTTGAAATTAGAACAGACATTGGTATTTCAAGTTACCAATAATACCAATATATTTTATATATAGCAGCTGGGTCCTGTCGGGGAGTGTATACACTCTCCTCTGTATAATTCATATTTGCTAACTCATTTTCATAAAGTTGATCTAGTCTATTGATTTTAAAAAAAAATTGTAAGCTATTGGATATTCTCTAATTCTGGGAGTTTCAGATGAGAAGGAAAAGCAACCAGTTTCTACATTTGGTTTTGTATCCCACTAAGGATGAGCTGATACTGCCTCTCCAAGATGACATGAATGCAACGAAGATTTTGTTCTGCAATGAACAAAAGCAGAGTGGATCAGTTTACCAATACTCTGCATTCCCCCTGCTTTCTCTTGTGAGCAATGCATATAATTAGAGCTTAAAATAATAATTAAAAAAAAAAGTGTGGCAAAACTATCCAGTTACTGGAATCAACATTTCTTTTACCTGCATAGTGCATTAAATACATGCAAACAAAATTTGAGATAGATAATGGAGGCTTTCCTTCAGGGCCTGGTTTTGTAGGTTGATTCAAAGCTCTCCACCGCCCACATTAAAGCTGATGCCAAATATTTCAGTTGTTTAGAGTGAGCTGTTCTCCAGACATTTATATTTCTGTAATTGTGTCCAGGTGCATGAAACTTGTCCAAAGCTTTTGCTTGCATAACTAGTTTAAGTAATAATAAAAAACTACCCTTCTTTTTTGTATTTGTGGGATTTACACCACAGTAGTCTGTGGGCGCATGGGATTAGCTTTTTGCTCAGCTGGGCTGAGTCTAGTCTGAGCCACACATAGCTAATGCTGTCCAGCAGGCAATGTAAAAACAAGGAAGGAATAAATGAAAGTGTAATGTTAAAGCCTCTTCAGCAGGCAGTTTGTGATAAGTATTTCTAACTGTCTGTAGAAATCATTGACAGGAAAAAGATATTCCCCCATAATTAGAGCTCTTTCTCTCCCAATCCACAGAGCCTTTCAGGGATCTCAAGTCTAAGGTAAAACTAAGCCAGATTTCTTTGTCTAGAGAAGGAAAAAGAATATTTTTATTGTATTCTCTTAATTTCATTATGTTGTTTGGCATCTAGAAGGATATATTGATCCAGATGACATTCCCTATTCCATGATAGATAATACCATAAGAAGAAGTATATTTTAATCCAGACTGCTTTGTAAAATTAAAACTAAAAGAACTGAATCCCTGAATCTCCTGATAATCTGCAAAGTTAGTCTTTCCTCTGTAATCTCTACAGTAATACATATGCATGTGGTGTAGCCATTGTGCATTATATGTTCCTCTGCGTATGTAGTAGTATTCCTGTTTTCTGTATAGCCTTACTTATGTGCTTTACCAGGGACTGGACAATCTGTCCCTGCAATTCCTTTTTTAAGTCCAAAAGTATCAAATGACAGCTCAAACTTGATAACTGAACTCTAAAAACCTAATATGCATCAAAGCAATGTGTTGTTTCACTTCCTAGCTTCTATAGAGAACTCAGCATCTGCTTCATGTTGTGGTTTTCTCTTGTGGCTCTGAAGGGAAACTAGACTTTTAGCATTACAAAAAAAAACCCTTTATCCACTGTATGGACTGGCTAATTAGTCACATTTTAAGGGCCATGGATAATTGCCAAATGAGTAGACATTGGGTTCACAAGTCGGACAGAATGTTCTTGCTAATGTGCCTCAAGGAGAAAAGACAGTGTTTTCCAGCTTCTGTTTATGATGCTTCAGTGTTGGAAGCTGCAGGGAGGCTGTTCTGTTTTAGACTAGACAGTGAAAGATAAAATGACATAAGTTTAAGGCACATGTGTCATATTTACATAGGGCAGACTGTTCCTGAAGGTGCACTGAAGGCATATGCCTTCAAAGTTTGTAACAGTGCCATGTTCCTCCAGGTGTAAGAATTCTTGCATTATCAGTGGTCAGCATACATAAACTGTTAATGGAACATAGTTATTAGTTAAAACAGAAATATTCACTGGTCTGTATTTTTTTTCACAGCAGTGGAAAAGACCAAATGCCAGCGTGAACGAGAAGTAGCTCTTGGAATTGGAGGCACTTTCTTCCCAAGGGAGACAAGAGTTGGTCACTTCATTCCCCAGTGTGATGAGCATGGGAATTACCTACCCACTCAGTGCCATTCTAGCAGTGGATATTGTTGGTGTGTGGATAGGGATGGAAATGAGATTGATGGCACCAGAAGTGGCCCGGGAGTTCGACCACCATGTAAGTGGCTGAAGCACTTGTTTGTTCTGGGTGTCTCTCCACCCAAGTGCACTGTTTCCCAATGTGGGGCTTAGGTCATGCCCCTGAGATACAGCACTGACTTGGAGCAATGCAGATCTTCGCTGTCCCAGTGGCAGTATGCCTGGTGCTGCAGCCCTTTGGTAAATCCAGTGTATACTTTTCATTCAGCCAGGACATCTGGACAACTGTAGTGAGCCTCTGAATAAGCAGATGGTTTTCTAACTTCTTCCCTGCCTTGAAACTGTGAGGAGCCCCTGTAGTTTCTACCCTCTGGGAGCTGTGGCAAATCTGAATGTGTGGTAACTGACTTGCCTCAGGAAATGAAGGATGTTCCTTCCTACATCTTCCTAACTTCAGCTGCAAAATAAGATAGGTTTTTCTAAACATTTGAAGGAAAGAGCAATTACAGAGCTGAACATGAAAAGACCTATTATGTCAATTGCTCTGTCTCTGTCAGCAAAGGGGAAAAATTCAGAAGCTTTCTGCATCTGATTATAGTTATTAGTGTCAGCTTATAGGACTGTTTCCTTCTTAGAAGTCTGACTGTAATTGTGTCGCTGCAAATAACAAGGAGCCTTGTTGTGCTGTATAAGATAATTTTTTCCCCATCTGTTTCTCTGTCTATTAACAAGGTCTGAGCACAGCTGCTCCTCCTGTTGTTATTGGGCCCTCTGTTCGACCAGATACAGTACCTCTGCCGCCAGGAACGCACTTGCTCTTTGCCCAAAGTGGTAAAATTGAACATGTTCCACTAGAGGGAAACAATATGAAGAAAAATAGTGCAAAAGCACTCTTACATATTCCAGTAAGTAACCTATTATACTAAGTCCATGTGTTTTAGGAGACTTGTGACAAAGATGAAAGTGAGGATGTTTGTCTATGTAATTTGATAATTTAAGTTCCAAACTCAATTTTTACTTTTGATTAAAATTTTGGTATCCCATCACTTTGTCACTGCAAATTCCTGATCTGACTCATCAAAAAGCCTAAAACTGAGCTATAGAAAAAATTATTTGCTTTTAAAGGACAGCTCATAAGACAAAAATCTAATATTTGTGATCTCACATGCCTCCAACAGCTCATCATATAAACTTTCCTACACTCACACTTCCATTGGCTTTCTGACTCTGACATAAAAGTTTAGGAGACCTACAAGAACAGTATGTGGAGAGGCCTTTTTTTTTCCTCTCTTACTCCCTCAAAGTTTTTTCCTAAGTCTTGATCTCTTCCTGTTTTTCTGTCAATTCTCTGCACTTCTTGGCTACAGATATATATAGATTCTTTTTTTCTTCTTTTTTTCTTCCTTCTCCATGTGCAGGCCCAGTGGGTGGTAAATCTTTTTCCCACACTTCTTACTACTGTCTTGAGAATCTTTTTTTCCTTGCAAATGAATCCCTGATGCTGAGAACCTATCTCTTCCATCACCTGTGACACACACCAACTCTTCTTACTTCCAGTTTCATCACATTCATTTGTTTTTCCCTAAGCCTGGGATTTCTGTTTTCATTCCAGTGTTACTGTATTTATAATAGATAACAATGCCAGGTAGCATGCTGGCCTCTTTTTTTTACATTACTATGAATATTTAGTAGACCAAATACAGATGAAATTACACAGATTCAGTTCAGTAAATAGTAGCACAAACTGTGCTGTGGTGTAAGGGCAAAATCAAGCTTTTGTCTCTTGTCTAAAGTACTGCTGCAATAATGTAAAAATAAAGTAAAATACTGGGTGCAAAATGGGATAGTTAGGCTGAAACAGAGACATTATTCTGAATTCTTGTCAGCTAGTCTCGTTATTTACTTGAGCTAGCTGAAATAAATTAATTAGAAGTATCTTCAGGAAAGAGCTTCCAAGAGGTAAGATGCAACTGTTCATTAAAACTTTCAATTACAATGAAACTTTCAGTCTCTGCTAACAGTGTTGTCTCTGCATTGTGTATTTGCAAAGTGACAGTGTTTAGCAGCATAGAGGTGTTCAGATTGTTTTGTAACCTACAGCATTAATGTATGCTGGTGAATAACTGCATCTGTTTTAATGCATGGTTTTGGACCATCTTTCTAAGAAGTTGCAAGTTACAAAAGCACCAGCAAAGGTAATAGATCTGGGAATCCATGTGAAATTATCATTTTGCTCAGAAGCTCTCTTCCATTTGCCTGGAGGAAAGAGTTTCAACTCTAAACTCAAACTCTAGTCCTATCCTCTTCTGCCTGGAAAATTGTATATATATGTTCCTTGTCCCTGAGCATATTCTTTCCAGCAGAATGATTTATGAAGTATTTGTTTAAGCTATTTTTTATTTGCTAGAACTTTTTTGAGTCAAATGATGCTATGTAGGTAGCACTGCTGAAATGCAGCCATCGTGCATGCATTGCTGAATATGCAGAACACAAGTCAGATTTGATAGAAGTCATTATTCCTCCTTGAAGGGAAAGAATGAGAGAAAAAAGGACATGAGTAATAACACAGTAAAATAACAACATGAGCTTTTCTTTAAATGGATCTGCAAGTTCACCTGCATAAGTGAGACAAACTGTTCAGTAGCAATATCTACAGTGCTTCTTTGAAATAAGCTAATTGGAAATGGTGTCTGCTAGTTGAAAGGGACTAAGCTTTTCTAAGCTTTTCTACAATGACTGCCACCCAATTGTTTTCTCTGCCTATCTTCCCCATCTCCCACCTTTCTTCAGGAATTTTGGTTTTTTTCAGGCTTGAGGCTTAAATCCATAAGCTAGTGCTGCTGGCAAATAATTGTTGTTTGGCATAAGCTGATGTAACTTGCTTTTTTACCAACAGGACAAAGTTGTTATTGGAGTTGCTTATGATTGCACGGACAAGATGGTTTATTGGACAGACATCAGCGGCCCTTCAATCAGCAGGGCTAGCCTGCATGGAGGGGAGCCAACAACCATCATCAAAACAGGTAACAGCAAAAAATTCTTCCTCTTGTTGCTCCCTAGGAATGGCATTAGATACTTGAATTTAGTAATATATACTTTCCAGGTGTTACCTGAGCATTACAAGCTTTACCATTACAAGCTGGTGTTATTTGGATAAACAATAACCAAAAAGTCTGGATAACATAAAATGAAAAAAGATCTGTTCCCTATGCAATAGCTCTTCACTGCCTTTCCACTGCTAAGATAAATAAATTTAAGGCCAGAAGTGGGAGCAGCATGTCAGTGAGATGTTTGTGTCCTTACTTGCAATTGCAGGATACTGTGTCTGTCTAACCATTGAATATGTTGTGAACGTCACTGGGGACACTTTAATTGAAGGCTGAAGGATTTGAAAGGTGGTTAGAAACTGTTTCAGCTGTGACTTTCCATGCCTGTCACTCAAGTTGTAAAATAAAAGTGAGTAAAGCCACCTTGTTTGGTTTTTGCCCTTGGAGTTGCTCAAGGATTCAAGAATTGAACTAGAGTGTATTATGGGGATTAGTGGTTTTACAGTTTGTCCTGTTCTTATGCTCTTTCTCCCAAGACTCTGCTGCTCACTGCAGTCCATGTTCATTTTCATTAGAAGGGTAAGTGTAAGCTCATGCATCTTACATATGAAAACCTTTTTTTAAGTGGAAAGGGTTAAGGGGAAAGACAGGTTTGGAGAACAAAGTGAATGTAGGGGCATTAAAAAAACAACAACAAAAATAGCTGGAGGCACTTTTTGAATAGTGTCCTCAGGATCCTAGAAAGCCTGTGAAGTCAAGATACTGGAGGAGGTTGCCCTTGCAGCTGTTGTCACAAAAATTTAGGAAATTATTTTAGCAAAATGATCAATGGGTTTTAAAACTCTGCAATAAATTTGCTTTAGTTTTCTTTGGATGTGCTGAGTATCTCTACCTGGAGTTTGTTCTTTGGAATAGCCAGTTTGCTGGGACTCTTAGGGGCAGCAGAGAGATGGGGGTGGCTTGGATCCTACCATTGTCCTTGGAAGGTAAAAGGAAGAGCCTAACCATCCCTAACCATTGCAGCAATTATGGAGCTTCATATTTCTGTACAACTTGATGGCTGAGATATTTGTAAGACTTCTTTTTCATCCCAACATATTTAATCTGAAAGGGACTCCAACCTGTAGTGCAAGCATGTGCCTATACAACTACAAATTCTGTGGGGAAAGGATTTCCAGTTTTTGATATTAAAGTATTTTCTCCGATTCTGCACTTTAAAAGGTGAGGGAAATTACTATTGCTAAAAATTTTATATGGATATAAATTCATCTGTCTCATGAGAGTGTGTGCGCATGCATTAAAAATCCTGCAGTGTATAAAATATTTTAGAAATATTTGTGAAGGCTTTCAACTAAATTTGATTATTTTAGATAATTCAAGATGCTTCAATGCCATATGGAAACCTCATGGTGTTTATCTGTTACAAAAAATATTATATGTATAAAGGCATCTCGTGATTTTTGTTGTCGTGTTGTTTGCATAGGAAGTGAATGCCATTCCTGAAAAGATGTTGAGTGATGTTGCACTTTACTTTCTGTATATTAATTGGCTCTTCAATAAGGAGATGGGACAAAATAAGGTTGAATATTCAGTATTTGAAGGGATGTCTTCTATGCTGGCCAAAACTGAAACTTTAAAATTTCAGGAAATAGGAAAATGCCTCCCTCTCAGAAGACTCATGAGAATTCTTTGTTTTGTTTTGATCTTTGCCTTTTTCCTCCTGTGGGCTGCAGCTGCTTTCTTCAGTTCACATGTATTTTTGTGGAATGCACTACTTTTTTGTTTGTTAAAACCCTTGTGATCCAAGTTGCGTTGCTTTGCAGAAACATGTTATATTGCGGAGCACTATCCAGTTCTTATCTGCCCCTGCAGCTGTATAGCCTGTGGAGGCTTTCTGAGCTCTGCAGCTGTGGAGGCAGGTTGGGAAGGGAGAGCTTTCCTCTTTGCTGTAGTTGCTTAAGTCCTATCAACCGCACATGTGTGTACAAGCCTGTCCCCAGGGACAGAGCCTATGACTGTATCAGGACTGATGACTATATAGTAGGAACACAGTTGTGCCTTTGGAAAGACTGGTGATACATGAAGCCTATATATTCCCTTACCCCTCCATGGGGGATAGTTTTTTCTGGCTCATTGTCAACCAGACGGAAAAGATGCTTACTTCAGATTTCTTTAAATCTGCTGGCGTGTAGCTGAAGCAAAGAAACCGAAGCAAGGAAACTAGTCAGGGAACAGGGGCTCCTGGGAATCAGCGGCAGCAGATCTTTCACCTGCTACCTTCTTCTGTTTCCTAAAAGAGTCTAGGAGCTCCTCCACCACCTTTTAGTTGGTGATTTTCTGATCCGAGGCTGGCGATTTTTACCACCATCACCTCAAAATGAGGCCAGTCTCAGCAGCCTCTGCCATTAGCAAGAAAAGAAGTATGAACGTTTGAGGGTCTGAGGTAAATGTGAGGTGGTTTCTTGCAGATGTCAGGTTTAGCTCCACAGAGGCACTTGGAGCAATACAAGTAGTAATGTGAAGTCAGTGTAACTACGTTAAAGTATGCCCAAGTGCCCTTGGGAGGTAGTAAAGAGATAACTGATTCACATTTACTTTTTTGAGCCTCCCCTGTGTATGATCTGTGAGTCAGAAGCAGTGAAATACATCTTATTTGTTCTTTTCTGCCTCTTCATCAGTGAATATACATCCAAAATGTCATGTGTCTAAGTTAAGTGTGATAAGTGTAATCCACCTGTGTGAGAGCGCAGAGGCTGCTTAGGGTATTGTGCAACTATTATTCATAGGAAAGTCACAATAGCGAATTTTAGACAGCTCTACCCAGTGTTCTGGATCAAATGCCTTTTCTCCAGAAAGGTTGTTTGTGTCACATACTGTTTGTTTAATGCCAGTCAGTAAATAAACTTGAGAATTAATAGAAGACTAATGGGCCACATTCTGTCATTCTTGGATGTTTACGTGATGTGTGGATCTGCATTTGAAAGGTGGTTTTTTTTCCAAGAACTGGCAGGTATGAAGGGTCACTTCACCTCTTTTTGGGAGCGACCATGTACAATTCTTTCTTTTTCTTTTGGAACTTAAATTGGACTAAAATTGATGTGTACCTGTCTTCGGTTTGATTACATCCCACACAGCCTGCGTACTCTTTTTCAATGGATGTATGAATCTTGAAAAGTATAGAGCAGTTTTTCATAGTGGCTGAATTAAACCTTGGAGTGCTATATATTTATTCTGCATCCTTCATCTGTGTTAGAAATTACTACTTCTAAAGCAGTAAGGTTATTGTCTGCTATTTCCTGTTGCTTTTGGAACAACTAACTGTCCAAGAAAAACTGTGCACATACAGTACTAAAACATGTTCCAAAAAGGATTGCTCTGCAAAAACAAAGAACTGGGTTTAAATTCCATCAGTTAGCTAATATCATTATCTCTAGCGCTTTGGAGCTTGATTATCTTTAAGTATTGCATTGGCTAAACTTAGCATAAATCCAGTTTTCAGAGGGGTGCCACGTACACTAGTACCAACAAAGGAGAAATAGTAAGGACTATAAAATCCATTCTAGATCTTGTCCTGCTAAGGAGAGTAGAATAACATTCTGGTAATCTCTACTGTTTATTTCTCTGCTATAAACTCTTTTTCTGTGTCCACCGCCCAAGGAAATCTTACATGCATGATGAGTTAGTTCCTCACAGAATTTGTCATTCTATGTATTTATGAAAGTTCCATGTATTTAAACTTCATAAGGCAAAATGCTTATTCCTCTTCCAGCTGACATGAAGTATCTTTTGTCGGACCACAGCCAGAAAACTGAAGAAAACTTACCTCAGCTAAGAGTTATGCTTATTATGCTTCTGTATTGGGAATAACTATAATGCCTAGACATGTTTTTCTTTATTCTCCTGCAGATTTGGGAAGCCCTGAAGGGATAGCTGTAGATCATCTAGGTCGCAACATCTTCTGGACAGACTCTCAACTGGACAGAATAGAAGTGGCTAGGCTGGATGGGCGCCAGCGTCGCATCCTTTTTGACACTGGCCTGGTGAACCCCAGAGCAATTGTTGTGGATCCTATGAGAGGGTATGGATATGTTGTCAAGAGATAGGTGCAAAGCTTCATTTTAATTTTTTTAAATTATTATTTATTTATTTACCATGAGCATATACTCTGAGTCCATGTTTTGAGGCTGTCTACAGAAAATAATAGGACTATCTTTTCCTAAAACTAACAAATAGAAATGGAACAACCTACTTGTGTCCTGTGTCTGAGTGGTAAATGAGAAATAAAACTTCTAAAATGCCTGCTAGGTAGTATTGTGATATTTTGTTGAGAGGTTTGTCAACTACCTATTTGTACCTTGCTTTCGGTACATTGTTTGCAGGATGACAAGCATTGCCCTCACCTAAAAAAAAATTTTTTTTGCAAGATTACTGGTCTAAAATACTAGAGTAAGCACTTTTGTCTTTTCATTTCCACTATGACAGCCCTTCCTCCTGTACAGTATTCCTTCTTTGAAAACTCCCATGGTGTCTCTTCTGTCATTGTTTTCACTTCTGTCATTCAGTGCCTGAGAAGGTCCTATTAGGCTTCTATGTGAAGATGCAGATACTACGTACTTTAAAAATGGAGCCTGTAAGCTGCAGTTGCAGAAATAACCAAGCAGAGTGTCAGTATGAAAGTGTAAATGTTTTCAAGTTAAGGTTTCAGCCTGCAAAAATGGAAGTATATACATACTTTTATGTAGTCTCTGATCTGTTGACATTTTTTTCTCTCTTGGCTGCTATTGTCCTGATGCAACTTTCTGTAGTGTGGCCACTGCTGAGAAGAGACATTTCAGTCAAAATACTCAGAAGCACAGAAGCAAAGAGGCTCTCTTTTCAGTCTTGAGTTGCTGGGAAGCTCTACTAAATGATTGCTTAATTGATATAATAGAAATTTAGAATGCTCTTAGGTGAAAATTCATTTATGAACAAGTACTATATTGCTCAGAGAGAGTTTTTTGGAAGATGCGTCCTCATTCCAGATGTTTGTAAACAAGGTTTGTAGTGAGAAAAGAATGCATATGATCATGAAAATCTGAGTGACACAAGATTAAATGAAAAAGTAATGGTATTGACTTCCCTAATTCCTTTAACATAAAATAAACTTTTACATAATAGTCACGTAACAGTAGGGTCAAAACACCTGTGGATGTACATTAAGTGACAGCATAATACGCAAAAACGAATGCACTTTGTGGTGTGAGAGACGGGGAGAGGCACAAGTGTAATCAGACTAAGGAGAAACCTCGGTTCCATGCAGAACTCCACTGACAGAGAAGGGCTCTGGGTTCAGGTCAAGCAGCACGGATTTCTGTCTCTTAGTAGCTTGTGTGTGTGTGTGTGTTAAGGAGTAAACAACACAGGTGCTTGCCTTGAGGGGCCATGTAAATTCTCATCCACAGAAAGTGCATCCAAGGGAAAAAAAACATCACTAACAAATGACCATTAATAATAAAGCATCAGGGAATTAATGGCCCTCTCTGGGGTTCTCCCCTGACCATAAACTACTCTGATTCCATTGTATGTCACTTACTTGGTGCACTGAAAAGAAAAATGTAGTTTTGAATGAATCCCACAAATGTATGCCAAATGCTCCTGCTGCTTAGCCTGAGCAGACATGATGGGCGATGAGGAGCAGAACTGTAGACATGCATTTTGAATGGTCCTCAGAACTGTTGAAATAGAGGTCTTTTTGCCTGGCATCTTGTACATAAGCTAAACAGTGCAGAGAAAGCATTTCTTTTCGTGTGTGCTTGATCTTTTTGTTTCTAATGGAAGTGTAACATTTGCTGCATCTTTATTGTGCTTTTTTTGTTACTTCTATATTGAAATGATTTAGGGTATGTGCCTGTTACTTTGGTGTCCTTTCCCTTAATTACAACAGTCTCTTGAGATCAGTTACTATCTTAATTCTTGCCTTTTTCATCCTCTTAAGAAACTTGTACTGGACTGACTGGAACAGAGAAGCTCCTAAAATTGAAACCTCATACATGGATGGCACAAACAGAAGAATTCTTGTTAAAGATGATCTTGGGCTACCAAATGGGCTGACATTTGATCCTTATTCCTCAATGCTGTGCTGGGTAGATGCAGGTAAGGAGGTGTTAAAATCTTTCTTCATAATAGTGGGTAGAATAAGTATGTCCAGTCCTGAAATTATGCATAGCCAATTAGAGTTCTTTGGACTGCATCTTAGACTTCATGCCTTTCTTTTTGGCTTTAATAATCTCTTAATCTATTTGTCATTACTACCACTGTAGCATTCACATGACACTGTGCAAGCTGGAAGTTTTCAATTCTGATCACAAAACTTTCTAGGAGTGCAACAGGTTTATATCTGTGCATCTTGTATGTGGCTATCTCTTTAGGTAGCTTAGGCCTTTGTAGAAGAAGTTGTGAGTTGAGACCAGGAAAAATCACTGATCCCTCTAATCTGGCTCTAAAGAATGTCATCCTGGCACTATTGTTCTAAGGCCTGTAACCTTAGGTGAAGTCTGGCTTGTATTTGACTGAAGTAAGTCTTGAAAAAGCATTTCGTACTAGATTTAAAGATCAAGACGTGAAGGCTCTGCCACCAGCCCATTGTTAGTTTTGTACCAGTGTCTTACCAGTAAAAAAAAAAAAAAAAAAAAAA